>SJYT01027641.1:85681-200062 GCA_006410635.1 Cephalophus harveyi | reverse complement strand
GGGAGGCCTGGCGTGCTGCGATTCATGGGGTCGCAAAGAGTCGGACACGACTGAGCGACTGAACTGAACTGAGGCATGTGATACAGATGCCCAAAATTGTGGTGTGTGGACCAGACACAGTCACACAGTTCTCATAGATCCCTTATGATCAGGTAAGTGCAAACTGGATTAGAAGGACAATCTTCCACATCACTTCAAGTTTGATGCACGGATTGTGTTCAGATTAGGGACTGAGTCACAATTGTGTTACCAGCTGGATATTCATATCTGTGAGCAGCTTTGTTTAGCAGAGGACTTCATGTTGGGTTTTTGAAGCTTTATGGGAGGTGTTGTCATTCCTTGAGCCCTTAGCATTTGGACTAAAGTTAGTCAAGGTTCAGTCCCCAGAAGATGTGGGCAAGTTCTTGCTGATTATCTTGTTAAATAGCAATCATTTGGTGATTTATATTTTTCTGGTGGGTAGGAGGAGCAGTGGGGTGATGGGTGAGGGTATTAGAAGGAAAAGCCTTGGAGACAGGGAGAGGTCCACTTTCGACATTCCTAGTCTTTCAAGGTCCCTCACGGTGCTCAGGATAGTGACTGGGACAGTTTGGGCAAGGTATATCCTGAAGTGGGTTCATGAAAAAGATTGGGCAGAACCTTGGAAAGGAATCACTGCATACTGCATGTGGTGGAGGCCATTGTCACATCTGGCGTGACACTGAAGACCATGTGTGGCTTGCTGGTTTGGTGCCCCTGTCATTTTGCACAACATCACAAAAGGGAACGTGTTTGCAAGGAGATGGGAACTGGGGAAGGTGGAGCTGGAGGCCCAGTGAAGATGTAGACACCAGAGTAGGTAGTTCATGGTTGTGACACAGTTGATGGTGTGCATACTGGGAAGTGCAGAAGAGCCCATGCATCTGTTTGGTGTAGTGTAAGACCTGGCAGCTGTGTGTCCTTGTGGAAGTTATTCAGCTGAGATGCAGACCCGTCCCTCCACAAATTTGAAGAATGTAGATTCTGAGTCCAGGGAAGTTTGCATAGATAAATGGGATCATTCACATTAAAATTATGAATGTTCTCACTGAAAAGAAAGGTGTGTCCATTAGCATGGGGCTGTGGTATGACTAGGGCTGTTGTGGGGAGGGAGACAGGGTGTCGGGACATGTACATGGTGTTCTTTGAGTCTCCAGTTGGACAGGGTGGACATGGGGTACAGAGACAAGACTTCAGTAAATGTGAAGAAATTATGATCTAAAGATTATAACAATCACTAGCTGAGGCCAGGGCAAGAAGGTAGTCCTTGACTGATTAGGCCTTATGATAAAGATAAAAATCAGCCATGTGAGTAGGTATAGTTGAATCCGACTGGTTGGGCAGGTGATGTTCAGCGAGCAAGAGAACAGCCATTCTATGTGCCCGGATTATCCATCGGTATTTCTCAGTGAGTTGGGCACAGATTCTGCAGGCAAGAGAGCCTTTTCTGGATGTACAGAAGCAGTGGTTTCCCTCTTGTCCACCTGCATTAGGCGTGCCTAGGAGAAGGCACTGGCACCCGACTCCAGTACTCTTGCCTGGAAAATCCCATGGACGGAGGAGCCTGGTGGGCTGCAGTCCATGGGGTCGCGAAGAGACGACTGAGCAGCTTCACTTTGACTTTTCACTTTCATGCATTGTCGAATGAAATGGCAACCCACTCCAGTATTCTTGCCTAGAGAATCCCAAGGATGGGGGAGCCTGGTGGGCTGTCGTCTATGGGGTCGCCCAGAGTCGGACACGACTGAAGCGACTTAGCAGCAGCAGCAGCAGTATCTCTTTTCCAGATACCCAGTCAGGGTGCTGTCTTTTTTTTTTTTTTTTTAAGGCAAGGCTTTAGTGGGACTTAAGCTGCAGCACCAGAGAACAAAAACATGTAACAGGTTCCCTTGCTTGGTCTCAGAGGGGTCCTTTTTGACATTTTTATTGTCCTTGAGCAAAGCTTGCAAAATGAATTCAAACTTTTTTTTCTTCTTTTTTTGACTGGGACAAGGGGCTTGCTGCATCTTATTTCCTGGAATACCCACTGAACCCAGCCGCATGGCAGCAGTGAACATAGTAAATCCTAATCACTGAACCACCAGGGAATTCCCCCAAATAGCTAACACTGTAGGCTGTATGTATTTCAAGAGCAATTGTTCAGTCTCTTAAGTGGTGTCAAAAGTCTTTGACCCCATGAACTGCAGCGTGCCAGGCTTTGCTGTCCTTCATCATCTCCTGGAGCTTGCTCAAACTCATGTCCATTGAGTCGATGATGCCATCCAACCATCTCATCCTCTGTCATCTCCTTCTCCTGCTTTCAATCTTTCTCAGCATCAGGAATCTTTTCCAGTGAATTGACTTTTCGCATCAGGTGGCCAAAGTATTGGAGCTTCAGCTTTAGCATCAGTCCTTCCAATGAATATTCAGGGTTGATTTCAAGATCAATAGGATCATGTTTGTTTGCTTCCCCAGTGGCGGATGTCAGCTTGGGTTGGCTTTAAGGAGTGAGGCCATGTGCAGACACTTCAGTGGTTAATAGCATTCTGTACATCCAGAATCTTCCACCTGCCTAAGAAGGATGAAGCCCTTCCCCCACACAGGCAGTTTCTCAGTGCTCCTCCCCTCAGCAGTTTAGCTTTTCTTGTTGGTCTTCTAGTGTGGTGCCATTTCTTGAGGCCTTGACACTACGTTTCCCAGAAGACCATGCGTTATGACAGCGTTCAACCAATGAAAACGCAGAATCTGGACATTCCTTGGAGGCCAGGCATCCGGCAGTAGACTTCTGTCTCTTCTTGGCAGGCATTTTGATTGCTGTACAGATTGTGGAACTGGTTGAAAGTCTTTGTGTCTCATGTTCGTGCATGTCACATTCATGTCTGCTGTACAGTAAAGTGACTCAGTTACACGTATATATATTCTTTTTCTTATTCTTTTCCCTTATGGTATATCACAAGGTACATAATATAGTTCTCTGTGCTATAGAGTAGGATCTTGTGCTTTATTCATCCCGTATATACTAGTTTGCACTCCCAATCCTTCCCTCGCTCAGCTGCCTCCCACATGGAAGTTTTAACTCTGTTCTCTGTGTCTGTGAGTCTGTTTCTTAGATGTATTCATTTATGTGATATTTTAGATTCCATATATAAATGATACATGGTATTTTCCTATTTCTGACTTGCTTCACTTAGGATGATGATGTCTTAAGTCCATGCATGTTGCAGCAAATGGCATTATGTAATTATTTTTTTATGAACTCAATAATGTTCTGTCGTATACATGTATCCTATTGTCTTTATGCATTCATCTGTCAATGGATATTTAAGTTATTTCCATGTCTTGGCTTTGAAATTTTTTCTTCCTGTTTTTTTTCCTGCAGTTTTATAATGTCTATTGATGTACAAAAGCTTTTAGTTTTTTTTTTTTTACTCCAACTTTTTGAGGTTCGATTGACAGTAATTTAAGGTATAAAGTGGCAATTGTTCTTTTTTTTTCAAGTCCAGTTTATCTATTTTTTCTTTTGTCGATTTTGCCTTTATTGTCATAGGCAAGAATTTATGGCTGAATCCAACATTTTGAAAGTTTTCCCTTTTTTTTTCCCCTAAGAATTTTTTAACTTTAGCTCTTACATTTTAGCCTTTGATATATTTAGAATGCCTTTTTGTATATGGTATAAGACTCTTAACTTCATTCTTGTACATGTGGCTATCCAGTTTTCCCAACATTATTTGGTAAAAAGCCTCTGTTTATTGAATGGTAATGGTCTTCTTGTCAGTAATTATTGGATCATATATATGAGGGTTGATATTTACAATCTGAAGTCTCCATTATATTTCACTGGAGTGGATATATGTCTTTATGCTATTACCATGCTGTTTTGATTACTATAATTTTGTAATATGGTGTGAAATAAGCCTTAGGTGCCTTTCATGAATCCCATTTGGTCATGATGTATAATTATGTTTATATAGATTTTGAATCAATTTACTGACGCTTTGTGTTTTTGCATTTATGTTCATCAGAGATATATTAGCGTATACTTTTTCTTTACGTTTTTGGTTTGGTATTAGAGCAATGTTGGCCTCATAGGATTAGATAAGAAGCAGTCTCTCTGTTTCTGTCTTCTGAAAGGAGTTGTGAGGTGAAGTCGCTCAGTCGTGTCCAACTCTTTGTGACCCCGTGGACTGTAACCTACTAGGCTTCTCCGTCCATGGGATTCTCCAGGCAGGAATACTGGAGTGGGTTGCCATTTCCTTCTCCAGGGGATCTTCCCGACCCAGGGATCGAACCTATGTCTCCCACATTGGAGACAGACGCTTTAACCTCTGAGCCACCAGGGAAGCCCCAAAGGAGTTGTAGATAATTGTATATCTTCCTGAAATGTTTGTCATATTTCACCA
The DNA here is from genome assembly GCA_006410635.1 of Cephalophus harveyi. NCBI lineage: Eukaryota > Metazoa > Chordata > Mammalia > Artiodactyla > Bovidae > Cephalophus > Cephalophus harveyi. The sequence continues at coordinate 195,665 of SJYT01027641.1, read as the reverse complement.
GTTAACCAATCTGGGCCAGTTACATTCTGTTTTGGAAGGTTATTCCTTATTGATTCAGTTACTTGAACAGATGTATACATATTTAGATTGTGAATTGTTGTGTGGGTTGTGATAGACTGTATATTTCAAAAAATTAATCCATTTCATTTAGATTATCACATATATGGTCTTGGAAATGCCCATATATTTCATTATGCGTTTAATGTGCATTGTCTCTGTAGTGGTTTTTCCTCTTTCTTTCTTTAATTCTTCTTTTTTTTTTGGCTGTGCTTCGAGGCATGTGAAATCTTCATTTCCAAATCAAGGATCAAACTGTCCCCCTGCAGTGGAAGTACAGAGGCTTTACCACTGGAACACTGAGGAAGTCCTCTTTTATTTTTGATACTAATAATTTATGTCCTGTCTTGTTTTTGTGATTAACATGACTAGAATCTTTTTTATTTTATTGGTCATTTTAAGGAACCAACTTTGGCTTTGTTGATTTTTATCTTGATTTTTAAAAATTATTTCTTCCTTTGGATTTTGTTTTCTCTTTTTCTAGTTTCCTAAGGTGATTGCTTTTAGGTCTTAATTCTTTCTAATATATGCATTCCGTGCTATAAATTGCCCTATAACCACTGCTTTCACCACATGCACGTTATTTTGAGAAGTGCTGTATTTATTTCAAGATACTTAAAAATTTATCTTAAGATTTCTTCTTCGACCCATGTTTTCTTTTGGTTGTTTAATTTCTTCTCATTGTGCAATTTGCCAGCTATCTTTCTGTAACTGGTTCTAGTGTAATTCCACCATACTCTGAGAACAGACATTGTCTGATTTCTATTGTTTCAGACTTGTTAAGGTGTGGTTTTTTTGGCCCATGGTGTGCTCTGTCTTGTAAATTTTCCATGTCAGCTTAAGGTTATTCTGCTGTTGGATGGAGTAGACTAGTAGTCTGTAGAAGTCCATATATCCAGTTGGCTGTGCTGGGTCTTCATTGCTGTGCAGGCTTTCCTCTAGTTGCAGCAGGAGGGGGTACTCTCCGGTTGTGATGCACGAACTTCTCATTGTGGTGGCTTTTCTTGTTCAGAGTACAGGCTCTCAAGCATTCAGGCTTCAGTAGTTGTGGCTCCTAAGCTCTAGAACACAGGCTGTGTAGTTGTGGCACATGGACTTAGCTGCACTGTCGCACGTGGGATCTTCCCAGACCAGGGATTGAACCTGTGTCACCTGCGTTGGCAGATGGATTCTTTACCACTGAGCCACCAGCGAAGCCTCTGGTTAGATATTAATATAGTTAATAGCACTTTTTATTGTTTTGAATTCTGTTCATCTCTATCATTTTTCTTTAATGTATATTCAGGTTTTGTTTAAAGTGCATTTTGTTGTTTTAAATTTCATTTACTTAAAGATTTATTTTGGCTGTTCGGTCGTCTTTGTGGTGCACAGGCTCTGGAGTGTGCAGAGTCAGTAGTTGCAGAATGTGGGCTTAGTTGCTCAGTGGCAGGTGGGATTTTAGGTTCCTGACCGTGGATTGAAACAGTATCCCCTGAATTGAAACACTGATTCTTTACCACTGGACCACCAGGGGAGTCCTAAAGGGGGTTTCTTAGACAGCGTATGGTTGAGTCCTGTTTCTGAATCCACCCTGATAATCTCTCTTAATTGGTACACTGAGACTATCAGTGTTTAGTGATATAGTTTGATAAATACCTAATGTGTTTGTTACCATTTTCTAAAATTGCCCTTGTTCTTCATTCCTGTATTAGTCTACCACTCCTTTTTCGGTGTTAATTGACCATTTTGTATGATTTTATTTTCTCTCCTTTGTTAGCTTACCAGCTATATTTGCTTCTCTCTATTTTTAAATTAGGGGTTCTAAATTTGTGTTATGTATTAACAACAGATATAAGACCACTTTCATATAATCCTATATGACCTCATGGGTAGTTTGAATAAATATATATTTGCGTCTTGTGGGATCTTAGTTCCCCTACCAGGGATCGAACCTGGGCTTCTCTCAGTGAAAGATGTGGGATTGTAACCACTGGGCCACCAGGGAATTCCTACATAATTAAAAAATATCCTAACTGAGGTGAGGTTCAAGATATTTTGCCAAAGGAGACATGCTAATGGGAACCTTGTACATAAAAAAATGCTCAATATTACAAATGGTAGGGAAAATGTAAGTCAAAATGACAGATACTACATCACACATTATAATGTCTGTTATGAAAAACCCAAGAAATAATGTTGGTAAAGATGTGGTGAATAGGAACCCCTTGTGCATTTCTTGTTGATCCTTTGTTAAAATTCCAATCTCTCTGCTTACATTGTCCTTCTAGTTTCAGTGCTGTCTGCCCTATCCATTAGTAGACATTAATTAGTTTATTAATCATAATTGTTTAAAATTATCAATATGATCATTCCAGTATATCTGTAGTATTTGATTGTAGTTTTGAAGCTTTGTCTCTTCAAACTCTGTTTTATGGGACACTGCAGAGCTTCAGTAGGCTCAATAGTTGCAAAAGAGTTATATCAGTTAGATTCTGCCAGAGCAGTTATGTTTATGTGGGGAGATGAAATCTTAAAAAGTTTGTACTCCATCCACCGTATATCCTTTTCTCTGGTTCCAATAGAGATTATTTATTCACTTACTCATTTTAACTTCTTATTTTATATTATAGTTTGGTTGTTTTACAATGTTGTGTTAGTTTCAGGACTTTTTTTTTGGTATTTAAAGATTATTTAAATGTTTTCTTTGTAGTATTTAATGTCATGTATTGTGTACTGAGTTCCTCTGAGCCACTGTTACTGTTCTTTTGTCCTAACTCTGTTAGGACTTGCATCATTTTGACTCCTGTAACTGGGAATGGGGAGTCCTTGGGCCTTATGGGATGGACATGACTCTGGTCTCTGCAAAAGAGCTTGGAGGTTCTCTGGCCCAGATGAGTGTCAAGTGCGGAAGGACTTGTTATCAGATCTCTGTTCGTCATACAAGGAACATATATATGACTTCCATCCTTTGACTAGTGTTGTGATGCTATTGCCAGTGGCTACAAATGACGTGTCTTGTCTTTCTCTATTCTTGACATTCTGCCAACCTGTCATTTCTACTACTTCACTTTCTTAGTCTTACTCCAGCCTGGGATTCATCTCCCACCACCTGTGTAAACCTCATGTGGTCTTCACATTGTTTTCCCTGTGTTACTTGGTGGCACAATTGTTTATGTCCTCAAACATGCATGTATGCTTTACTGTTTGTTGAACTCCAGCTGCGTGTTGCAGCCAGATTTTCAGTGGCATGGATGAACAGTGTACTTCTCCACAGTGTCACAGGTCACAGTGTACCAGAGGATGTAGTCCTGGTAAACCCATTGAGAGAGGAGTGATTTGTAGAACATGCCTTTCACCTTGGGTCACCACATCCAATCCAATGTCCTGGATATGGAGAGAGCACGTGCTTCCTCAGTTTGACCCCAGCTTCATATCCTGAACGTGATTCCATGGACCTGTGTACGCTTTTTGCTCCCCATTTGTCCCCACTGCTTCTTTCATGTGGCAAATAACAGTTGTTGTGATATCATTCCCTCCAATAAAGTCAACCAGAACTTCACCATCACTTATTTGTTTTCAGGTTCTTGGCGTGGAGTCCAGGATAAAGAGACACCATCTGAAGAAATCAAACCTGCAGGGGTGTTACAGTTTCTCACTCCCAGGGCAGGTTTGTCTCCTGAGAAGACCCAACCCTGTGTGATGTGCATCCCAGTCTTGAGAAACATTTTGCACTTGGCTGAAGAGCAAGGAACAAGTGGGGAGCAGAAAGTATACACATGTGCAGCCTGTGGGAAGGAGTTCTATTTCACTGCTAACATTCAGCAGGACCAGAAGCAGCACGTTAGAGAGAATCCTTTCCTATGTAATACTGAGAGACCCTCATTTTTAAAGACCTGCACAGTGCACCCAGCAGGGAATTTCTCTACCTACATGGAGGTTGGGAATGAGTTCATGACCAGAATGGGAGTTCAGCCACAGGCCACTAATACTGGGAAGAAATTAAACAACAATAAGGAGTGTGAGGTTGTTTTTCACAGTGGAGAAAGTCATCACAGCTTGGGAGAAGGTAAAATAGCTTCCAGCCACACAGACATTCTTGTAGAGAATGAAAGAGTCCTCATGAATGAGGCATTTTGTGAGGTAAACAAATGTGAGAAAGCTGGCACCCAAAGAAGTAACCTCATTCAACATGTGCAAGTTCACACTGGAGAAAAGTCTTACAAATGCAGCCAATGTGAAGAATTTTTTAGCCACAAATCCCAAATCCTTTCACATCAGAGCTTTAATTGTGGAGGAACGCTTTATGACTGCAGTGAATGTGGGAAATCCTTTAGCCGAAGGAAATACCTCATTTCCCATAGGAGAATCCACACTGGAGAAAAGCCTTATGAATGCAAGGAGTGTCATAAATCCTTCAGACGAAAGGGGAACTTAATTGAACATCAGAGAGTTCACACTAGAGAAAAACCTTATCAGTGCAAACAGTGTGGAAAATTTTTTGCCCGCAAATCCATTTTCCTTGCACATGAGAGAATTCACACTGGAGAAAACCCTTATGAGTGCAACAAATGTGGGAAAGCTCTTACTACTATCTCTAGTTTCTATTATCATCTGAGAGTTCACACGGGAGAACGGCCTTATGAGTGCAATGAATGTGGGAAATCTTTCACTACTTTGTCAACTCTTTCTAATCATCAGAGAGTTCACAGTGGAGAAAGACCTTTTAAGTGTAGTGAATGTGAAAAATTTTTTAGCCGAAAGGAACATCTCAGTGCCCATATGAATGTTCACACTGGAGAAAAGCCTTATGAGTGCAATAAATGTGGGAAATCTTTTACAAGTAGGTCAAACCTTTGTAATCATTGGAGAGTTCACATTGGAGAAAGGCCTTTTAAGTGCAGTGAATGTGGGAAATGTTTTACTAGTAGCTCAAGCTTTCTTCGTCATCAGCGAGTTCACACTGGAGAAAGGCCTTACGAGTGCAGTGAATGTGGAAAATCTTTTGTTGCTTCAAGTGGCCTCCGGTATCATCAGAGAGTTCACAATGGAGAAAGACCTTATGAGTGCAGTGAATGTGGGAAAAATTTTACTGCTAGGTCGACCCTTCGTGATCATCAAAGAGTTCACACAGGAGAAAAGCCTTATAAGTGCAGTGAATGTGGGAAGTATTTTACTAGTAGGTCGAGCCTTCTTCGTCATCAGAGAGTTCACACAGAAGAAAGGCCTTATGAGTGCAGTCAATGTGGGCGATCTTTTACTACTCAGACATATCTCTATGATCATCACAGAGTTCACATTGGAAAAGGCCTATTAATGCAGTGAATGTCGGAAAAACCTTTAAGAAAAGACAGTTCCTCCTCATCCATTGGAAAATCCACATTGGATAAAAGCCTTTTGAGTGCAAGGAATGTGTTAAATTTTTCACCTGTTGGTGCCACTTGATTAAACAACAGAATTCACACTAGAGAAAGGGCTTTGTGAATATTGCAAATATTGCTGACAGTGATGTTTAAGAAGTTTGAGATAGTAACAGAGCATGAAGAACCTGTGCAGCAAATGGACTCTTTCTGAAGAGTAAACTGAGGCAGAGACTGTATCATCTGTTTGTGATCTCCTTGGAATGAATAGGCATCTGGGATTCAATGCCAGGTTGCCAGGTTTAGGATTTAGGGAATCTGGTCGATTCTCTCCTGCTCCCCTCCTCTTCCACCCCCGACATACCAGGTTTGAAGACTGAAAGAACACTTTGTCTGTTGTGACCCCCCACCATAGGAGCCCAGCTTATACCCCAGCCTCATGCTGATTGGACAGGATTGTCTTCTCTGCCATCTAGCATTGATGCCTTACATGTCAATGACCACATTATCTACCCAACTAAACCAATGCTTTGGTTCAATAATTATTATTTCCATTTGTGAAAGAAGGGGTGTCTGGTTCAGAGATTGAGAGGGACTTACACAGGAGCTCCCTGCTGCCACACCGTTCGTGAGAGTAGTTGCTCTACACCGCAAGGCTTCTCTTCCGCCCCTTAGAGCAGGGACTCCATCTCCTGTGTCCTGATCATGAGCTACAGACCTGAAGCCTGGATTAGCCCCAGGGACTCCAGCTTCATTTCCACCCATGCACATCTTTCACTAACAGCCTCCCGCTTGGAAGGTTCTCAGGGACAGTGGCATTAAGCCAGGGACTCTAGACTGGCTTATTGGTATTGCCCTAGGTTTGGAAGTGGCTCCACCACCATGAGCAGTGATTGGTTTCCAAGGTCCTATCTACCTTCTTTATATAGCCACCTCAAGAGGTCCTTGTTGCCCTGTTATATGGTTGACCACTCATTGTTCTGGGCAGTGGGAAAGACACTGAAGGCCTGAGAATGTTCAGTGTGTCCCTCACATGGTCTCCAGGACTCTTTTTCCTTTACCCCTTTATCCATATTCTCACTATTCCTCCCACCCCTCCAGAAAAATGTAGCTCAGAAGAATGATGGTTGTTTATTAGTATGAACTTGCTCTCCCTCCCTGAACAGCCTAACTTAAAAACTAGCCCTGAATGCAGACTGACCTCTTCCATGAAAACTAAAACCTCTGTGTAAAAAAATCATGATTTTAATTGCCTTTTTTCTCAGGACTTTTTTTCCCCTTCACTGTGCCATGTGGCTGTGGGATCTTAGTTTCCCTGTCCAGGAATCTAAAATGTGCCCCATGATATGGACTTGTGGAATCTTAGCCACTAGACTGCTGGGGAATTCCCTTTCACTGGATTCTTAATGTTAATTTTTGTTTTTCATGCGTCTGTTTTTCACCTGTGTGTTCTATTTGGGAAATTTTCTATTCATATTTTGGTCTACTTTTGCTTTCTGAGATTTGTGCTTTTTCTTTTTTTGACAAGAAGGAAAGCAAAGAAACATCAAAGGCATCTGTTAGATTTCACTCATTTAGCAGTAATGTGAGTGACTTTTTTTCTGCATGGAATCGTAGTTGATAGTACTGAAAGTATATGTTCTGAAAGTTTATACTATGAGTAATGTAATGGCCACATGCATTATACATGTTTTCAATAAATCTGCTTTATTCACATTTGTTACCTTAGTCTTAAGGCCAGACATTTAATTGCACAGTAAATCAAGCCCTGTTTTGTAGTGTTTGCCAGTTTCCTTGGTGTTAATATTCCTATCCTTGCCAGTGTCAGATTGTGAAAATGTCACTGAAATGGAGTTGAAAAGAATTGCCAGTAGCCCACCATGTATGCTTTTTCCCCCTTACAGGTCCAGTGTCTGGAAAATATTGTAGGAATGTAGCTAGTAAATCATACTAGAATGATTATTGATAGATTTTGCTAAATTGTTTTAAAAATCATTTACTGGGTGTAGAGTTCATTTAAACTTTATGTATTTAAGATGTACTTTGGACATACTTATGTACATCCTTCAAACCAGTTTTCTCTTGCCATTTTAAATTTACCTTCAACATTATCATTACTGATGCAAGTCTACTTTAGTAATGACTATTTTCAAATATATATATATATAAATGGGATAACTGATGGACTTTTCTGTATCTTATTACCATTTATCATATTTATACACTTGTTCACTTTTTGTGTGTGTATCATGATTTACCTAGTCATTTTTAAGTTTTATAATCTCAGGTATCATGTTTTTCAATGCATAACTTCTTGGAATGCATTTCTAAAATGAAGCTTTTTCATAACTCCAGTAACACAAGAAAGGATTCTAAATATCAGTGTATATCAACACAGCCTGGGACACAGTATGACTGAGTTTGAACGCTCACACCCTTTGACGCAGCCTCAGTCTACAAACTCACGTAGCATAGAACGAAGGAGGTATGACAGAAGCGAGACCTTGTTGGAGAAATACAGTGGGACGTGCTGACCCCGCACAGCAGATGTGGGTACAGAATTCACAAACACTCCAGGGAGATTTGGGGGCCAGACATGTGATACAGACACCCCACATTTTGGTGCATGGGCCACACACACTCACACAGTTCTTGTGGATCCCGTGTGATAAGGTGAGTGCAGACAGGCTTGCAAAGAACAAGTTCTGACATCACCACAAGTTTGATGATGCACTGATGGTGTTTAGTTGAGGGATTGGGTCACAAGTGTTATACAGGTGAAGATTCACACCTGTGAGCAGCTTTGTTTCACAAGAACTTGGGGTTGGGTTTTACAGGCATTATGGTAGGTCTCGTTCTTCAGCCCTTACCATTTGGACTAGTTTGTCAAGGACGGGTCCCCAGAAGGTGTTGGCACTTTCCTTCTGGTTATCTTAATAATTATTTGTTGATATACGTTTTTCTGCTGGGTAGGAGGAGCAGTGGGGTGATGAGTGAAGTGGTTAGGAAGAACAGCTGTTGCAGAACAAGAAGACCTTAGGATTAAGAGGGAAGGCCAGTTCTGTGTGTAGGATATAGTTGATTAAGACTGGTTGAGCCAGGGGATGTTCAGAGAGCTAAAGAACAGCTTATTTGGATGGCCTGATTATACATCGGTATTTTCCACCAAGTTGGGCACAATCACAAACCACAGGCAAGAAAGCCTTTTCTGGGGAACCAAAAGTAGTGCTCTCCCCTTGTCCACCCGCTCAGGCCTGCTCAATATCTCTTCTATGTTCAGGGTCCTGGCTGACTTTTTTTTTCTCCCCTCAGACTAGGAAGAAAAACGAATAACAGTTTCCCTTGCTGGCTCTTTGAGGGACCCTGTCTGATGGTTTTAGTGTCCCTGGCCAAAGGTTACAAAATGACTTTTTCCCCTGGCTGCACAAAGGCACTTGATGTTATTTTTTTGGACCAGCACTTGAACCCAGACACATGGTGGGAAACACCGAGTCCTAATTACTGAACCACCAGGGAATTCCCCAAAATAGCTTTAACACTTCAGGCTGCATGCCTTTCAGAAACATTAGGATAATATTCATTTGCTTCCAGTTTCCACTGGATGTCAACTTGGGTTGACTTTTAGGTGTTTGAGACCATTTGCAAACACTTCAGTGATCAGTATCATTAAAGACAAACGTTCTTAAGCCCTTCGTCCTGTCCTGGATCCTCTCCCTGCCTAAGGATTGAGCACCTCTGTCACAACAGATAGTTTTTCAGCTCTCCTACCTCAGTGGTTTTCCTTTTCATTCTTCCAGTGATGTTGTTCAGTTGCTCAGTCGTGTCCAACTCTTTGCGACCCCATGGACTGCAGCACGCCACGCTTCCCTGTCCTTCACCATCTGCCGAAGTTTGCTCAAAGTCACGTCCACCGAGTCGGTGATGCCATCCAACCATCTCATCCTCTCGTCCCCTTATCCTCCTGCCTTCAATCTTTCTCAGCATCAGTGTCTTTTCTAATTAGTTGATTCTTCACATCAGGTGGCCAAAGTATTGGAGCTTCAGCATCAGTCCTTCTAATGAATATTTAGGATGGACTGGTTGGATCTCCTTGCAGTCCAAGGGACTCTCGAGTTCTCTCCAACACCACAGCTCAAAAGTATCAGTTCTTTGATGTTCAACTTTCTTTATGGTCCAACTCTCACATCCATACATGACTACTGGAAAAACCATAGCTTTGACTATGTTGCTCCACAGCATATGGAGTTAGTTCCCTGATCATGGATTGAACCAGTGTCCCCTGAATTGTAAGACAGATTCTTAACCACTGGGCCATCAGGCAAGTCCTAAAGTGGGTTTCTTGAAAACATCATATGGTTAAGTTCTGCTTCTGGATCCATCCTGAAATATCTCTTTTAATTGATGTACTGAGACTATCCATGTTTAGTATATTGGTGTATACTTGGATTAATATTTAATACTGTATTGATAGTATACTTGGATTAATATCTAACATATTTGTTACTATTTTCTAAAGTTGCCCTTGTTCTTTTTTTTAGTTTTTTTTTTTTTCATTCTCATTTTTTGACTGTGTTGGGTCTTGGTTGCTGCCTGGACTTTCTCTGCTTGCAGAGAGAACAGACTGCTCTCTAGTTGTGCAGACTTCTCATTGCTGTGGCTTCCCTGGTTGTGAAGCTTGGGTTCTACGGTGCACTGACTTCAGCAGTTGCTGCTTGGGGGCTCTGAAGCACAGGCTCAATAGTTGTGGTGCACAGACTTAGTTGCTCTGTGGTATGTGGGATCTTCTGGGATCAAGGATTGAACCCATGTCTCCTGCATTGATGGGCAGATTCTTTACCACTGAGCCACCAGGGAAGAAACCCTGCCCTTATTCGCTGTTCCTTTGTTAATCTACCACTCTCTTTTTTGTGGTGTTAATCAGGTGGTTGTATCATTTTATTTCCTCTCCTTTGTTAGCTTATCAGCTCTATTTGCTTCTCTTTTTTAATTTAATTGTGCTAAAATTTGCATTATGTATTTATAAATGATATGAGTGCCTCCTTATGCTATATGGTTTCATGGGTAGTTTGAAAATATATATATTTCTATATAATACACAGATACAATACATATATATACATGTATGATCCTGTGGTTTTTTATTGAAAAGTATTCATGTATAAGTGGAGCCAAGTATTTTAGAACCTGTGTTCCAGGTTTACCTGTACTGAATGATTATGCTTACATGTTGAATCTTTAAATCAACACCACCACCACCAATCAGATACAGAGAAAGGCTTAGTGATTGCCAGATCAGGGTAAGGAGGGTAGATGAAATGAGTGAAGGATGTCAGAAGTTACATACTTCTAGTTTATAAGGTAAATCCTGAGGATGTAGTGCACAGCCTAGTGACTCTAGTTAACAAGACTCTGTTTTATATTTAGAAATTTCCTGAGAGCATTCCTGGTGGTCTGGTTAAGAATCTGCCTGCCAACGCAGGAAGCAGGGGTTCACTCCCTGGTGCAATCAGATCCCATACGCTGTGGAGCAACTAAGTTCATGTGCTGCAACTGCGGAGTCTGCCTGTTGCAACTACTGAAGCATTCCTGCCTTAGAGCCTGTGCTCTGTAACAAGAGAAGATACTGCAGTAAGAAGCCCGCACATTTCAACTAGAGAGTAGCCCTTGCTTGCTGAAACTAGAGGAAGCCTGAGATCAGCAATGATGAACAAGAAAGCCATAAATAAATAAAAGAAAAAAGAGATTGCCAAAGGAGCAGATCGTAAAAGTCCTCACATGTATCACAGGTCCAGGACACGCATCACAGGTCCAGGACACGCATCACAGGTCCAGGACACGCATCACAGGTCCAGGAAGTGTGTTCCTGGTAAAACCATTGACAGAGCAGTGAATGGTAGAAGCCGCCTTTCACCTTCAGCCACCTCCAGTCCTGTCCTGCGCTTGGTGAGGTCAGATGCTTCTCAGTTTTACCCCAACTAATTTCCAGACCACAGTCCTGTGGTCAGAATTAATGCAACATTTTTAAAGTTTTCCCTGTTTTTTCCCCTAAGAATTGTGTAACTTCAGCTCTTACATTTTGACCTTTGATATATTTTGAATGCCTTTTTGTATATGGTATTAGTTAGGACCCTAACTTCATTCTTGTACATGTGGCTATTCACTTTTTACAACACTATTTGTTGACGACTCTATTGAATAGTAATGGTTTTCTTGTCAGTAATTATTGGATCATAATATATGATATGAGGGTTGATCTTTATAATCTGAAGTCTATTTCACTGGAGTAGATAACTGTCTTTATGCTATTAGCATGCTGTTTTGGTTCCTATAACTTTTAATATGGTGTGAAATAAATGCTAGGTGCCTTTCATGAATCTCACATGGTCATGATATGTAATTCTGTTTGTATAATTTTTGAATCAGTTTACTGATGCTTTGTGATTTTGCCTTTATGTTCATGAGAGATATTGGTGTATATTTTTTCTGCATGTTTTTGGTTTGATATTAGAGTAGTGTTGGCCTCACAGAATTAGTTAGGAAGCAGTCTTTCTGTTTCTGTCTTCTGAAAGGAATTGTAGAGAATTGTATATCTTCCTAAAATGTTTGTCATATTTCACCAGTTAACCAATCTGGGCAAGTTGCATTCTTACTGGGGTCTAGCCCCAGCAGGATCCACGGATACAAGGATGAACGGTGTTGGTGTCAGGAAAGAGAGAGAGAGAGAGAAAGAATGTTGCAGTATAAGAAAGTAAAGGAGAGGAAGAGATTGATATTCCTTGGTTTACACAGAAAGCCAATAAAGCCCCTTCACGGAACTTGCTCTGTTCACGAAGGCCTCAGGCGCCCTCTGGATAGGGTGAAGGCGCAGAGCATCTTCTCGAGAGGGTCTTAGAAGCCTGGGCAGAAAAGTGAACTCAGAGGGCCTCTGTGCTCCAGGGGATCAACCTGAAAAAGAAAGAAAAAGAGAAAAAATGACATGGGAAGACCAAGCTTCGGTGAGCAAGGCCCATCACTTTATTTTCAGAGGGAGCTTTTATACCCTGGGTTGTACATTGAGCAAAGTGAAAAATGCAGAGTCAGCTCAACATTCCATCAGTATTAACTTTTATCGATACTAGGTTTCTTTCTGCATACTGTTTCATAAACAAGGGTCTTATTTTTTGTACATTATCTTCTGGCCCGGAGGCCTGTTGACATTTTATGACCCCTTTTTGATAAAGGTTGGTCAGCCAGAACACTTAATTTTCCTTGAAATGTTTTTTCTTAAATTCCTTAGCCTGCATCACCCTTAAAGTACAGAGTTACATTTTTATGGAGCAAAGGTTCAGTGGGTTACAGCAAAGAAAGAACTTATTAACTCAAAGTTTAATGTTGCTAATGCTAAGGCTACTACTTATTTTTTCTACATCTTAACTATATGCAGTCCCAGGAACACAATGGATAAGGGATGTGGGAACTTGGCAGCAAGCATTGGCCTGCCAAGTAAGCTAGAATGCTAACAGAGAGTTTGAATTGAAATACTCTTTTCATGCCCAGGAGATTTATCAGCTAGAGCCCTAAGTTGATTTTTTCTAGAGAAAGGTGATGGGGGATAGCCTCCTGTTAATGTCAGAAGAATTGGTGAAAGGTATAAAATAGTAAGACAGATTCTGGTTTTGGGGGTAGATGCTCGAGCAGGTCCAGGGGGTCCCTCGAGTCCTGATCTGGCTTGCTCATCAGGTGTCTTCCACATAACCTCGTCATGGGTGGGATCAGCCCAGGGAGTCCCTTGAGTCCTGATGCCTTGCTCGTCAAGTCTCCTTCGCATGACCTTGTCATGGGTGGGATCTCCCCTGCTGGCTCCCGGCACATTCTGTTTTGGAAGATTACTCCTTATTGATTCAGTTATTTTAATAGATGTATACCTATTTAGATTGTGTATTGTTGTGTGGGTTTTGGTAGACTGTATTTTTCAAAAAACTGGTCCATTTCATTTAGGCTATCTCATTTATGGTCTTGGAGATGCCTGTATATTTCATTATACCATTTAATGTCCATTCTGTATAGTGGTTTTTCCTCTTTAAATCTTTCTCTTTGTCTCTCTCTTTTTTCTTTTGGGTGTACCTCCAGGCATGTGAGATGTTTATTTCCAAACCAGGGATCAAACTGTCCCCTGCAGTGGAAGTACAAGACTTTACCACTGGAATACTGGAGAAGTCTTTTTATTTTTGATATCAGTAATTTATGTCCTGTCTTGTTTTTGTGATTACCCTAATGAGAATATTTTTTATTTCATTGGTCATTTTAAGGAGCCAGCTTACTTTGTTTTTCTTTGTATTTTTCTTTGTTGATTTATTAAATGATATCTTTTCTTCCTCCTTTGGATTTAATTTTCTCTTTTTTTCTAGTTTTCTAAGGTGATTGCTTTTAGATCTTATTTTTTTTTTCTAATATATGCATTCAGTACTATAAATTGTGGTATAACCATTGCTTTCACTGCATACACATATTTTGAGAAGTGTTGTATTTATTTCAAGATACTTAAAAATTTACCTTGAGATTTCTTGTTTGCTCCATGTTTTATTTGGGTTGTTTGATTTTTCATTGTTGTGTGATTTTTCAGCTATCTTTCTGTTACTGGTTCTAGTGTGATTCCACTATGATCTGAGAACAGACATTGTCTGATTTTTGTTGTTTCAGATTTGTTAAAGTGTTTTTTTCTGGTCCAGGATGTGCTCTGTTTTATAAATTTTCCATGTCAGCTTAAGACTACTCTGCTGTTAGATGGAGTAGACTTGTAGTCTGTAGGTGTCCAGATACCCCGTTGACTATGCTGGGTCTTCACTGCTGTTCAGGCTTTTCTCTAGTTGCAGTGACTGGGGGCTACTTGCCAGTTATGGTACACAGACTTATGGTTTGGTGGTTTTGTTTTTGTTTTTTGAGCACAGGCTCTCAAGCATTTGGTCTTCAGTAGTCGCGGCTCCTGGGCTCTAGAGCAGAGTCTCAGTAATTGTGGCATATGGACTTAGTTGCCCTGCTGCATGTGTGATCTTCCTGTGCCAGGGAAGATCACATTTGTCCTAAACCCATTTGTCCTACATTTGCAGGCTGATTCTTTACCACTGAGCCACCTGGGAAGCCTCTGGTTAGATATTAATATAGTTACTAACATTTTTATTTTGAATTCTGTTAATCTCTCTCTAATGTTACATGCATGGTTTTATTTAAGTGGGTTTTTTGTTTTAAAATTTTATTTATTTAAATATGTTTTTAGTCCATGCTGGGTCTTCATTATGGTGCACAGGCTCTGGAGTGTGCAGAGTCGTTAATTGTGGCCTACAGGCTTAGTTACTGTGGCATGTGGGATCCTAACCATGGACTGAACCAGTGTCTCCTGTGTTGCACTTCGAATAGTTAACCACTGGACCACCAGGAAAGTCCTACAGTATGTTTCTCAGAGACAACATATCACTGAATCCTGTTTCTGGATCCACTCTGATGATCTTTCTCTTAATTGGTACACTGAGACTATTGATGTTTAGTATATTGATATAGTTTGATAAATATCTAATATATTTGTTATCATTTTATAAAATTATCCTTGTTCTTTGTTCCTGTGTTTGTCTACCATTCTTTTTTGGTATAAGTAGAGTGTTTTGTATGATTTTGTTTTCTTTCCTTTGTTAACTTGCCATCATTTGCTTCTCTTCATTTATTTATTTAGTTGTGCTAAAGTTTGTGTTATGTTTTCAGAATTGATTTAAGACCACTTCTATATATCTTATATGACTTTATGGATAGTTTGATATATATATATATATTTCCATCTTGTAATGTCTTAGTTCCTTGACTAGGGATCAAACCTGGGCCCCTGGCAGTGAAAGTGTGATGTCATAACTGCTGGCCTACCAAGGAATTCCTTCATAATTAAAAAAAAAGTCATAACTGAAGTTCTAGGGTTGCTTAGTTGAATAGGACTCTAGGCTTTCATTGCCATGGACCAGTTTGAACAAGGTATTATCTGTTAGATCTGAAAAGATATTTTTCTGAATGAGTCATGCAAATGGAAACCTTGTATGTAAAAAAAAAAGTTCAGTATCACAAATGGTTAGAAAATGCCAATCAGAATGACAGTGAGATACCATGTCACACCTGTTCTAATGTCTGTTATAAAAAGACAAGAAATGAAACCCCTTGTGCACTCTTGGGAGATGTGTACATTGTTGCCATCACTATGGAGTAGATCATGGAGAATCCTTACAGCATTAGATAAGGAACTACAGTATGATCCAGCAATTCCAACTCTGTGTATTTATCGACAGGGAGTGAAATCATCGTATCAAAAAGGTATCTGTACCCCATGTTTATTGTTGCATTTTTAACACTATCCAAGTGATAGAAACAAGCTGAATGTTCACTGATGGATGAATGGATAACAAACATCTGGAATATATGGAATATTATTCAGCCCTAAAAAAGAAGGCCGTTTTGCCATTTGCAACATGTGTGTTTGCTTTATTATTTCTTGAACACCAGCTACCTGTTCCACTCAGATTTTCAGATATACAGGATGTACTGTATACTTCTGCACAGGTCACCAGAGGATGTGGTCCTGGTAAAAGCCCTTGACAGGGGAGTGAATTATACTGCATGCCTCTCACCTTGGGTCACATCCAGTCACGTGTCCTATGCTTGGTGAGAGCAGCTGCTTCCTCAGTATGACTCCAACTTCATATCCTGAACATGATTCCATGGACTGCTTTCATGTACCAAACGTACAATTGTGATGGTGTCATTCACTCCAATAAAGTCAACGGGATCTTCACCATCACTTGTTTTTTTCAGGTTCTTGGCGTGGAGTCCAGGATGAAGAGACACCATCTGAACAGAGCAAATCTGCAAGAGTGTCACAGTTTTGCATTCCCAGGGCATGTTTGTCACCTGAGAAGACCCAACCTTGTAAGAAGTGCATCCCAGTCTTGAGAAACATTTTGCACTTGCCTGAAGAACAAGGAACAAATGGGGAGCAGAAAGTATACACATGTGGGAAAGAATTCTGTTTTAATGCAAACATTCAACAGCACCAAAAGCAGCATATTAGAATCGTTTCCTGTGTAATACTGAGAGACCCTCATTTTTGAAGACCTGCACAGTGCACCCAGCAGGGAATTTCTCTACCTACATGGAGATTGGGAATGACTTCATAGCCAACATGGAAGTTCAGTCACAGGCCACTAATGCTGAGAAGAAACTGAACAACAGTACGGAGTGTGAGGTGATTTTTCACAGTAGAGAAAGTCATCACAGCTTGGGAGAAGGTAAGATAGTTTCCAGCCACACAGACATTCTTGTAGAGGATGAGAGAGTCCTCATTAGTGAGGCATTTTGTGCAGTAAACAAATGTGAGAAAGCTGGCACCCCCAAAAGTAACCTCATTCAGCATGTGCAAGTCCACACTGGAGAAAAGTCTTAAAAATGCAGCCAATGTGGAAAATTTTTTGCCTATAAATCCAGTTACCTTGCGCATCAGAGAGTTCGTACTGGAGAAAGGCGTTATGAGTGCCCTGAATGTGGGAAATCTCTTGCTAATAGGTTGACCCTCTCTTATCACCTGAGACTTCACAGTGGAGAAAAGCCTTATAAGTGCAGTGAATGTGGGAAATCTTTTCTTGCTAGGTCAAGCCTTTGTCATCATCAGAGAGTTCACACTGGAGAAAAGCCTTGTGAGTGCAGTGAATGTGGGAAATTGTTCAGCTGGAATGAACATCTCAGAGACCATAAGAACATTCACTCTGGAGAAAAGCCTTTTAGGTGCAATAAATGTGAGAAATCTTTCATTAGCAGCTTCAGTCTTCATCATCATCAGAGAGTTCACGCTGAAGAAAGGTCTTATGAGTGCAATAAATGTTGGAAATATTTTACCAGTAGGTCCGGCCTTCGTTATCATCAGAGGGTTCACACTGGAGAAAGGCCTTGAGTGCGATGAGTGTGCAAAATCATTCACAACTCAGTCAACCCTTTCTAAGCATCAGAGAATTCACAATGAAGAAAGACCTTTTAAGTGCTGTGCATGTGGCAAGTTTTTTAGCCAAAAGGTACATTTTAGTACCCATATGAATGTTCACACTGGAGAAAAGCTTTTTGAGTGCAATAAATGTGGGAAATCTTACAAGTAAGTCAAACCTTTGTAATCATTGGAGAGTTCACACTGGAGAAAGGCCTTATGAGTGCAGTGAATGTGGGAAAAATTTTACTGCTAGGTCGGTCCTTCGTTATCATCAGAGAGTTCACACTGGAGAAAGGCCTTAAAAGTGCAGTGAATGTGGGAAGTATTTTTCTAATAGCTTGAGCCTTCGTCATCATAGAGTCCACCCTGGAGAAAGACCTTATAAGTGCACTGAATGTGGCCGATCTTTTACTACTCAAACACATCTCTATGATCATCACAGAGTTCACACTGGAAAAGGCCTATGAGTGCAGTGAATGTGGGAAAACTGTTAAGCAAAACAGGGCTTCTTCATCCATTGGAAAGTTCATACTAGAGAAAAGCCTTGTGAGTGCCAGGAATATGTTAAATCTTTCACCCGAAGGTGCTACATGATTAAATATCAGCGAGGTCACACTGGAGAAATGGCTTTATGAATATTGCAAATATTTCTGGCATTGATGTTGAAGAAGTTTGAGGTGATAACAGTGGGAAGAACCTCTGGAGCAAATGGACCCTTTTTAGAGAGGAAACTGAGGCACAGAGACACTGGATCACCTGTTCGTGATCTCCTTAGGATGGATAGGGATCTGGGATTCCATGCCTGGTGTAGTTTTCGGTGAGTCTGCTCACTGTTCACCCCAGGCTTGGGGACTTGAAGAACATCTTGTCCACCTTGACCCTTCTGCCAACCCGACACACACACACACACACACACACACACACACACACACGAACATCTTGTCCACTTTGACCCTTCTGTCAACCCGGCACACACACACACACACACACACACACACATGAACATCTTGTCCACCTTGACTCTTCTGCCAACCCGCCACACACACATGCGCACACACACACACACACACGAACATCTTGTCCACCTTGACCCTTCTGCCAACCCGCCACACACACACGCACACACACACACGAACATCTTGTCCACCTTGACCCTTCTGCCAACCCACCACACACACACACACACCCCACCCACTACCCCCCACGAGCTCTGCTTATACCCCAGCCTCATGCAGTGATTGGTTTCCAAGGTCCTGTCCATCTTCTTTATATACCACCTAAAGATGTCCCAGTTGCCCTGTTTTATGGTTGACCTGTTCACTGTTTTGGGCAGTGTGAAGTACACTGAAGGCCTGAGAATGTCCAGTATGGCCCTCATATGGCATGGTCTCCAAGGCTCTTTTCCTTTACCACTTTAACCATCACTCTCTTCTCCCACCCCTCCAGAGAAATGTAGCTCATGATTATATGTAAGAACTGGTCCTCCTTCCCTGGGTCCACACTTGATCAACCTAGCATAAAAGCTAACACTGAAATCTGGGTTGATTCTTCCCATGAAGACTAAAACCTCTGTATTAAAAAATCATGATTTAATTGCATTTTTCTCAGGATTTTTTTCTTGACTGTGCCACGTGCCTATGGAATCCCCCTGTCCAGAAATCTAAGCTGTGCCCCGTGATGTGGACGTGTGGAATCCTCACCACTAGACTGCTGGCAAAATTCCCTACTCAGGATTCTTGATGCTCAGTTTTTGTTTTTCCTGTGTCTGTTTTTCACCTGTGTGTTCTGTTCGGTAAAATTTCAATTCATACTTTTGCCTATCTTTGTCTTCTAGTTCGGAATATTAGGAGTTTGTGTTCTCAGTGTTTATATTTGTAGTGTAATTGCCACATACATCATATGTTTGATAAGTCTGCTTTATTAACATGTTACCTATTCTTAAGTTCAGACATTTAATTACACTGTAATTAAATCAAGCCCTGTTTTGTAGTGTTTGCTAATTTCCCTGGTGTAAATGTTCATACCATTACCAGTGTCAAATTGTGAACATAATGTCACTGAAATGGAGTTGGGAAGCACTGCCAGTAGCTCACGCTGTATGGTTTTTCCCCCTTACAGTCCCAGTAGCCACAAAATATTTTAGGAATGTAGCTAGGAAACCATAGTAAAATGATTATGGACAGTTTTTGCTTAATTGTTTTTTAAATAGCTTATTGAATGTATAGTTTTACATATTTAGAGTGTACATTTAGACATACTTGTGTACATCCTTCAAACCAGTTTCCTTCTGCCGTTTAAAATTTATCTTCAACATTGTAATCACTGGTGCAAGAGTATATTCTATTTTAGTAATGATTATTTTCAAATATATGTACAAATGGAATGACTGTGTTGGACCCTTCCTGTATCTTATATCATTCATCCCATTAATACACATTTTTTGTGTTTGTGTATCATGATTTGGGGAAACAGTGTCAGATTTTATTTTTGGGGGCTCCAGAATCACTGCAGATGGCGATTGCAGCCATGAAATTAAAAGATGCTTACTCCTTGGAAGGAAAGTTATGACCACCCTAGATAGCATATTCAAAAGCAGGCATTACTTTGCCAACAAAGGTCCGTCTAGTCAAGGCTATGGTTTTTCCAGTGGTCACGCATGGATATGAGAGTTGGACTGTGAAGAAGGCTGAGCACCGAAGAATTGATGCTTTTGAACTGTGGTGTTGGAGAAGACTCCTGAGAGTCCCTTGGACTGCAAGGAGATCCAACCAGTCCATTCTAAAGGAGATCAGCCCTGGGATGGAGATCAGCCCTGGGATTTCTTTAGAGGGAATGATGCTGAAGCTGAAACTCCAGTACTTTGGCCACCTCATGCAAAGAGTTGACTCACTGGAAAAGACTCTGATGCTGGGAGGGATTGGGGGCCGGAGGAGAAGGGGACGACAGAGGATGAGATGGCTGGATGGCATCACTGGCTCGATGGACGTGAGTCTGAGTGAACTCTGGGAGTTGGTGATGGACAGGGAGGTCTGGTGTGCTGCGATTCATGGGGTTGCAAAGAGTCGGAAGCGACTGAGCGACTGAACTGAACTGAAGTAGAAGTTGGCTAGGGTGTGGAGGATTTGGAACCCTTGTGGTATTGCTGGTGGAAATGTAAAATGATGGAGCTGCTATGGAAAATGGTATGACAAAATCTTTAAAAATTAAACATAGATTTAACATATAACTCAGTAATTTCACTTTTAAGCATATACCCAAAACATTTTAAAGCAAGGACATGAAGATACATTTGTACAGCCATGTTCATGGCAGCGTTATTCACCATAGCCACAGGTCAAAACAACCCAAATGTCCATCAACCACTGAATGGATAAACGTGTTGCATACATACACTGGAATATTATTCAACTTTAAAAAGGAAGGAAATTTTGATACATGCCACAACATGGGTGAATCCTGTGAACAACATAAACATACTTTATACTTTTAAAGAATGTACTTAGAGATGGCTAAAGCAGCAAATTTATGTGTATCTTTAAAAAAATAGTAAAGGTGAGCTAATTCTGCCCACAGGATTAACACTTCAGGAAATGATATTGGTGTAAATAAAGTGATGAGTTTTTAAAAATTTGGTTGCTTCTTACCTACCTTTTAAGCATTTAAGAAAATGTGATATTTAATTAAAAAAAAAAAGTGCTTGGTCCTTTGCATATCTACCAGTTTTGCATCTGCAGAGTCAAGCAACCATGGATCAAAAATATTAAAAAAAAAAAAATCCCAGAAAGTTCCATAAGGCAAAACTGGTATCCTCTGTGGGTTTTGGAACCAATTTCAATCAATTATTAAGTGGCTGGATAGCCTTAAGTCCACCCAGTTCTAAATCTGAAATTTCCTGAGAAAGCTGAGACCCCTCTGTTCATGATTGGGTCCAGGCTGCTGCATGAGCGTGGCTGGCCTTTCCCTTTTTTACAGGGAGTTTATGTGAGTCTTCTGAGACTTAAAAAAGGAGCATCTACATTTTCCAGCAGTATTTCCATTCCAGCCATGGCTCTTTACTTCTTACTGCTTTCCCCTCTGGCAGATTCTTCTTGTACCAAACAGAGTATTCCTTCCCACTACATGCTCAATTTAGTTCTGCCCTTCAGCACATCCCTCTTCAGGACCCATCTGACAGTAAAACCTGCTCTCCCAATCTGAGCACAAGGCTTGATTCTGGTCCAGGCCTCAGGGTCCCTCCTCAAAACTCCAGACCTGGAATTCAGTTGCTTATGTGCCACCTCCACTTTGGGGCATCTCAGAATCCCCATATCCAAAGTCCAACTCCTAATCTTCCCTGAATCCTGCTTCCCCCACCAAATTCCCCATCTCCAGTCTCCTAGATGTTTGGGCAAAAAATCTGAGTGGTTATTTACTTCAGTCATTAAGATCCATCAAGAACCTGCATTAATCCCCAGGCTATTGCCACTTCTAGAACTGTCCACTGCCAGAACTGCCCTCCTGTGCCCCCTCACTGGATTTTCCCCCTCCACTTTCATCATGCCTTGTCCTGCCCAGTCTGCTCGCCCCGAGCAACATCTCAAATACTTTGAAAACCATGGCTCAGAGTCCGTGCTGTCTTCCAACGTCCATGATTTCCAGGAGCCCCCGACTGAAGACCCAGCTGCTTGGACTGCCAAAGCGTGCCTTCTTTTACCCTGCTTCCTGCAGACACGAGAGGGAACCCAGATTTCCAGAATGGTCTTGACTCATGTGTGCCTCCAAGGCTTTGAATATGTGTGTCCCTCTGCCTGTAACAATCTTCCACATTTCATCATTCCCTGTCAGAACTGGGGACCCTATATCTATAACTGCCCCGCTGTTCTGGAAACAGGAGCATGCACTGCTATAGCCTGAGCTGGAGACCCTTCATTTTTAAGTAGGGTTAAGGTTGAGAGTCTGGAGAACCGACATTCACCTGGGCCTTCAGCATGGCCATGGGAAGGTGTGGATGGAGCAGTGCCAGGGCTACCCGGGAGATAAGAGGTAGACCTGAGCAGGACACGGTGGAGACACTATGGCAGCACCCACGGTGAACGCCAGGCCCACCACTGCAGTGGGGACCTTGAACCTCTGAGCCAGCGAATTGTACCAGAAGCAGTCATAATAACCTCTATGTGCAAGATGCCGGAAGTCCCACCCCGACACGTTGCACACTCTCAGAGATGCTACGCTTCTGGTCGTTAGCTCAACCCCCACGCAGTCTGCGACCTACTGAGCCCGTCATTCTGGGAAATGTTTCCATCATGGCGGCATCTGCAGGGATGGTCGGCCCATCCAGATATCCGGAAATTAGCTAAGTGGTATTGTGGGCAGGCAAGGATGAAATACATTAAAGATAAGAGCAAAGCCTACGGTTAATGGAGTAAAGAGGCCTTAAACTCAGGATTCTCAACGTAAAAGTGGAGGCATGATTACAGTCAAAATGTTAAAAGAGCATTGGCACAGTGCTTAGTTTTTGTTTTATTACGTTTGTCTATATGACTACCTCTATGAAAATCTTGGAGAGGACTTTTAGCTGCATGGAATCTTAGTTGTGTCATGTGGGATCTAGGCCTAGTGATGGAACCCGGTCCCTGCAGTGGAATCACTAGTCGGCCCGCTAAGTCCCAGTGCTATTCTAAATATTAGTGGAGATTAATGATTTCCCCAGAAGGCACCTGATTCAGATCAACCAACCCCTCTACTTGGGCAGAGGAATCCTCAGCCCCCAGTGCCTTCTCCTGCCAGCCCCTCCATTTACACCACAATTTCCTGCCCTGTATCTCTGATCATGACCACATCTTCCCCTTGCTGCTGCTACTGCTAAGTCACTTCAGTTGTGTCTGACTCTGTGCGACCCCATGGATGGTAGCCCACCAGGCTTCCCCGTCCCTGGGATCTCCAGGCAAGAACACTGGAGTGGTTTCCAGTTCCTTATCCAATGCATGAAAGTGAAAAGTGAAAGTGAAGTCGCTCAGTCGTGTCCAACTCCTAGCGACCCCATGGACTGCAGCCTACCAGGCTCCTCCGTCCATGGGAGTTCCCAGGCAAGAGTACTGGAGTGGGTCGCCATTGCCTTTTCCCTTCTTCCCCTTAGTTATACCTGAATATCACAAATCTTTACATGAACTTTACTAAATCATCATCTTTCACCCTCCCACAATACCACTGCTAGGCCTACAAACTTCCCCTGAGACATAAACCAAGATTAATTGTAGATCTCACAATTTTAATATACTTTACAACTCTACCAAGATAATATTACTGATCCCCCAAATTACAGATGTTTTCTTGGCTAATGCCATAAAAAACAGCAAACCTAATTATGGGCCGACCTGTAAAAACTCCTTTCATCTGGACTTAGGGTCCTTCCCTGCCTCTCTAAGGGGTACTTTCTTAGATTCTGTATCTATCAGTTTGGCAGCGACTAATCACAGGGCCAACCTCAGAGCTAGAGTTGTGTTCCTATTGCAACTAGCCTCCCTGGAGCAAACCATTCGAGTGTAGGTTCAGAGCTTTGCCACCTGCCACTTACACTCATGTGAATGTTTCTTCTGTCCTAAATCAACACAGGGCCAGGAACTAAATGACTAGGGAAAGGGCTATTTACCCTAAAACCTGTGGAAATCATTCAGACCAGCCAATCTTAAGCCTTATACCCAGCCCTGCCTTGCCTTTCCTGCAGAAACCCCAACAAAGCCTGTGTTCTAGAAATTCCCATTCTTCCCCTATTTCTCCCTCCCGATTACCCTGGTCACCAAATATGGGGATATGTTATTAGAGACGGAACGGACCAAATGAATAGAAATGATGGGCCAAACTTAATGTGCTATGGACACAATATTAGTAATTGCACAAGTGTCAAGAATGGTGTGAATTCTTCAAACTTTCTGGAAACTGCATAAACTGATACAAAGGAAGATTAAGTATGTGGATGTTAATGGGATTTGTGAGAAAGCTTATATTAAAAAAAAACTATTAGCCTAATTTAAGACAGTAAAGATTCCTATTGCAAGCCAATTGACAAGAGGTGGACTCTGTTCTGAGTTATCAATACAAGGTTCAAGAAAGTTGTGTTAAAAATAAAAGAATGAAAAAATATAGAAGAATGGTTAACATAAAAGCAAAAATCAGTATCATTTTTTTCAGGTTAACATTTAATAGAGATTATTGTTCTGACTGGAAAAGGAAAGGGAGCTACAGAGGATGATGGTTGGATGGCATCACCGACTTAATGGACATGAGTTTCAACAGACTTTGGGAGATAATGAAGGACAGGAGGCTTGGTGTGCTGCAGTCCACGGGGTCGCAAAGAGTCAGACACGACTAAGTAATGGAACATCATTGTTTATAAATTTGACCTATGACATGCAAATTAATAATTCCTGTATAAGACACTCTGGAGAAGGGAATGGCAGTCCACTCCAGTATTCTTGCCTGGAGAATCCCATGGACAGAGAAGCCTGACAGGCTACAGTTCAGTGGGGTCGCAAAGAGTCGGACACAACTGAGTAACTAACACACACACACAAACACACACACACACGCACACAGAGACACTACTGCCAAGCCCACTCGCAGTGCCTACCAGGCCTGCTCTAGGACATGATTTCTCCTGGTTCTGATCTTCACTTACTTCATATCCTGCACTTGATGAGAGTATGTGAAATGCTGCTTTGACACTTCAGTGTTTGTCTTTATCCTGGTGCCCTTGCTTACTGCATATATCGCTTCCATCATCAATTTAATGGGCTCTGCAGGTGGGGAGAAACCATACATTCAGGAGGCCTGTGTGCAGTTGATAACAGACCAGTTACATGCCTTATGAAGGCAGTTGGGAGACAGATCTGTAGGTTTGCGTCTCCACATTCTGATACCATGAGCTAATGGGAACAAGGTCTAGGGGATCTTAGTGTGCTAATGGGCTTCCCAGGTGGCTCAGTGGGTAAAGAAACTGCCTACAATGCAGGAGATGCCAGAGATATGGGTTCGATTCCTTGGTTGGGAAGATCCCCTAGAGGAGGGCATGGCAGCCCACTCTGGTATTCTTGCCTGGAGAATCACATGGACAGAGGAGCCTGGCTGGCTACAGTCTATAGGTTGCAAAGAGTTGGACACGACTGAAGTGACTGAGCATAGCATATTGCTTTTAAATGTGAAAAAAAAACAGTATAAAATAAACGATAGTTTTCTCACAAACTTTAAAATAAGCAAAGGAAATCACTGAACATGTGTATATTAACTTTATAAAACAACAGTAAAATAGATTAGATAATTTTGGAATTAAGATTAAAGACTCATAATTTTAGTATGTAATAAATGCTGTTGGCAGTTGAATATAGATATTTACACATGTATGTACATTATATCTGGAGAAGGTGATGGCACCCCAATCCAGTACTCGTGCCTGGAAAATCCCATGGACAGAGGAGCCTGGTAGGGTGCGGTTCATGGGGTCATAAAGAGTAGGACACAACTGAGACACTTCCCTTTCACTTTTCACTTTCATGCATTGGAGAAGGAAATGGCAATCCACTCCAGTGTTCTTGCCTGGAGAATCCCAAGGACGGGGGAGCCTGGTGGGCTGCCGTCTATGGGGTCACACAGAGTCAGACACGACTGACGTGACTTAGCAGCAGCAGCAGTTCATTATATCTAGACTTCATTAAAATTGCTGGGATTTCCAATTACAAAAGATTGCATAAGACTTTAAAAAATAGAGCACACTCAATTATCCAGAGAGAAATAGACCTTTTAAAAAAGTAAGTTATTAGTATTTAAAGTCAGAATATTTTGAAATTATTTGAGTGAAAACAGCTGATAAAAATAAGTTTTAATTATTTAAATAATGCTGGCCATTAGAAACTGATAATATATTTCCTTTTAGGGTTAATTACTATCCAACACTTAAGAGGTCCCCAAAATAGTCACAAATGTTGAGATAAATATTTGAATGCCACTGAGAACAGACTCATAGAATGACAATCACATTAGCAAACAGTGTTTTCCTTACCCTACAGGCAAAGCAGAACTGAGAGATACGAGTGTCCTTGATAATGAGCACAAAGGGGCTGAATGCTGGAAAACATGTGGCCAAAAGGACAGAGATGTTCACCATCCACTGCCCTCGGTTTGCAACTAGAGTCATCCAAATTGTCAAAACAATGTAGATTGTATAGAATGTAACAAAGGAGCTTACCAGGATCAGGACAGTGCGTGTAGCTCTGACCTCTCGAGGAGGTCTGGGGGAGAGTCGGTTGCTGCAAATGTGTTGGACTCGCTGTTTGTGTCTCCACAGGAAAAGAACTGTAGTGCTACTGGCCCAAACTATAAAACCTAAACTCGTAATATCAAGGGAAAAGTACATGACTGTGTATAATGAGCCTACAGAACCCTCTATCATATACCAAGAACAGTATCCATTATTTCTCGTACTGAAGTTCTTCTCATTCAGTGGACCCTTTACTATGATGAGAATACATGAATTTATCAAGATATGCACAATCCAGCAGAGGAAACAGCCGAAGGCAATGAATCTTAGAGCTCTCATCTGGAGTTCCATCCACCTCCAGATAGTGGGCTTGAGCTTAATGGCCTGGAAGCCATTGAAGAGGCAGATGGTGCTAAAGGAAACTCCCGTGGCTACTCTGTGGATATAGAAAACAAGTTTACATCCAGTGTCATCCAGGAAATACCTCCATCCGAAAGCTGCCAGTGTCTGTGGTATGCCTTTAAAGAAAAGAACTGTGGCATTGGCGATGACCAGTTGCATGAGGATTGGGTCTATGGGCCTCAAATTATGTCCAGTGAGCAAAGTGAAGTTATAAAAACAAAAGAGAGAGATATTTCCCATGAGGCCAATTCCTGTCTGAATGAGGAATATAGTCCCCATTTCCAAACTGGCAGAAAACATCACATCAGTGCCTAGAGGGCACTCGTTTTACTGAAGTTAGAGGAATGAAGAGTGAAAAGGGTGAAAAGAAGTGTATCATAATCACAATGTCCCTCAATTTTCAATGTTAAGCTGGCATCTCGTATAATCTCAGGTTAAGTGGGCACTCAATAGACGTGAATCTGAGTGAACTCTGGGAGTTGGTGATGGACAGGGAGGCCTGGCGTGCTGCGACTCATGGGGTCGCAAAGAGCCAGATACGACTGAGCGCCTGAACTGAACTGAAGTGGGTACTTAATTTTTGCTCGTGTGTGCAAAGGCAATGGACATGAAGACTACGATCGTGAAGCCATCTGCTGTATGAGCGGAAGTGGCCAAACGCACAGCGGGGAGCTCTGAGGCTGCAGAGACGTGTGAGGGAGTTACCTGTGCACTGATACAGATCTTCCCCCACAGGACACTCTGAGAAGAAAAATGTAAGATAGAAAACACGTGTCTGTTTCCAATTTTTTCTTTTTAAGAAGGTAGAGGAATATAAATTGAGGCAAATATTTCACAGGATAGAAGGATAAACTAGGCTTCATGAAGTAGTTTTACACATATAAATATGCCACATAATTGTTGAAAAATGTTAATCAAAATTGGATATCAAGATTCAAATAAAAAAATTTCCCTGGTTGTCCATCAGCATGATGTTCTATGTGTACTTGTAAAACACATCACAAGTTACACAGAGGCATATATGAAAATAAAAAGTATCTATAAGATATATTAAACATTTGTCCATACTCACATTTTCCCAGTTATTTGGCATTATTAGAAACATATGCAAAGTATATTAATATAATTGGCAAATAAGACTTTCATCATAAGGCAAAAGAATATACAAATATTTTAAATGAAAACTCAAAATCCTACACGTTTTTGAAGAAATAAGGCATGTATTAATAGTACATAATTTTAAGACATGTTTCACTCCCTCCCCCGCTGAGTCTGTCTAGACATTGAACAAGTCTATGGTTAGCAAATGTAAGCTTTTGAATGGATAAACAAGGTCCTACTGTATAGCAAAGAGAACCATATTCAGTATCCTATGATAAATCATAATGGAAAAAAATATATAGATATATATTTGCAGTACAGCAGTGATTAGCACAGCATTGTAAATCAACTATACTTCAACTTTAAAAAGTCTGTGATAACAACCATATAAAATACCAAGATTATGATATCTAAAGCCATTTCTTGCTAATAGCAAAATATCTTGGAGATACATAGTGCTTCTGGTATGGGGCAGAAAACATCCAACTTGTCCCTATAACGTCTTGTCAAACACTATAGTTAGCCACATGTTTCTTTAAATAACTGTCCCTGACATTGGAGATGAAATGAACCTTACTTTTCTCTAAATAAAAGTTAACTTTCATCTAAGAACAGAACTTTAAAGGCATATTAAGACAGATTGCATTTAACCCAACATACTCTCTCCTGCCGCCCCAAAACAAAACACAGATAGCAGATATCAGCTCAGCTGCTGGGAGCTCATCTCTATCTTGTTTTTGGCCATTTGCCTGTAGCATGAAACCTTGACAGTGAAAACTGTGAGGCTCCCTGTGTTGAGTCAGGAGCAAAGGAGAAAGAGAGATGCCAGGCGGCCCCAACACAGGTGAATGAGGGGAGCACTATGCTGAGGGTATCCCGAAGAAACCCGGCCCTGCCTGCTGTGTAGCACAGGGCACTCAGTGTTCTCTAATGAACTAAATGGGAAAAGAATCTGAAAAGTGTAACTGAATCACTTTGCTGTACACTTGAAACTAACACACTGTACATCAACTATACTTCAATAAGAAATAAAAAAAATTTAAAAATCTGTCCTGAATGTGTATGTATTACAGATGTGTGTATAGTTTTATATTCCAATCCCCTGAAACAGAACTTTTTTTTCCATATGGACGACTGAATTTTCTAATGAAGTTGTCTCAAAATCTGATACTTAGCTGAAACACATTGCTACTTACCTGACTGGTATTTCCCGTCCACACAGTAGATGCCTGGGCAGCAGCTGTGCAGGTGTGAAAAGGGGCATCTCAACCATGAAATAAGGCTTTGCATTTCAGTGACCTCATCTCCTTGTTGGGAAGTGATTATCATGTCACCTGTGATATCGGTGACAAGGTCTTCAGAGGGAATGGTGAGTATCTGTGAAGTGTGCACATAAGCAAAGCTATTAAGGTGAGAAAGGTATCTAACAGAAATGGCAGAAACAGAGGAGTGAAACCACCTGTTCAAAATGAACAATAATCCCAGTGGAAGTTAAGTGGAGGACACCGAGCTCCCATAAGTGGGAGAAGTCGCACACATGGCTGTGTGAAAGTTTAGTCCCTTTAGAGGTCTTGTCTTCAAAATACAATTGTTGTTTTTATGCCTGAGTCTCTAGGGTACTGAAAATGAAGGAAAGACAGAGAGTGGTTCCAACAGACAGGAATGTTACAGAGATGCCAAGCGCTTCAAGAAACAGTCATTCTATAGCTTATGTGGGTCACTCCCTTTCCTGGGGTGCGGCGGACAGGTCAGTACACAAACCATTACAATGATTTTGCCACCTTGAAATTCTTTTCCTGGTTGAGGGAAACAGACTGTAAGTGAGGCACTCAAGTTATTACACTGTACATTATGATATACTGATGGGGTGTGCACAGATGCTACCCTTGCAGTGCAGAGTCCCGACAGCAAATTCCCACCAAGTAAGCAACACTTCTCTTCAGATAACTTTCATATTCTTAGAAGGAAAATATCTCAGGGAATCTAACAATGCCTATTTGGGCTAAAATATTCATGTCTTCTGAGTTTGAAACAAAAGTATTTTTATACTCGTGTATGGTGAAAGTTTGTTTGCTGAGAAAATGAAGTATATTACCACCCTTATCCACCTCTCCCCTCCCAATTTGAGCCAGCTGTGAAGTCCTCTCCCTCAGCGAGATTTCACTAACTGAAATATGGGCGAAAAAAGTTATACCATAAAGTCTTATTTCTATAAATCTTATATGAAATACACCGCAAATTGGAGGGGTTTTGTAAAAGAGGTAAAAGTGGGTGAGGAGACCATACATATATACATATATAAATCTCAGAGTATTCAGGTTTTCAACATCTTTCAGAGTTTAGGCTAGCATAAAGAACTACCAGTCGTAAAATTAATAAGTCCTGGGGATGTAATATACAGCATGATGACTATCGTTCAGTCACTAAGTCATGTCCAACTCTGCGACCCCATGGACTGTAGTCTGTCAGGCTCCCCTGTCCATGGCATTCTCCCAGCAAGAATACTGGAGTGGGTTGACATTTCCTTCTCAAACAGTTAATACTATATTTGAAAGTTTCTAACAGTAGATCCTCAGTCCATAGTTCATCAGGCACTCTTATCTATCAGATCTAGTCCCTTAAATCCATTTCTCACTTCCACTGTGTAATCATAAGGGCTTTGATTTAGGTCATACCTGAATGGTCTAGTCGTTTTCCCTACTTTCTTCAATTTAAGTCTCAATTTGGCAATAAGGAGTTCATGATCTGAGCCACAGTCAGCTCCCGGTCTTGTTTTTGCTGACTGTATAGAGCTTCTCCATCTTTGGCTGCAAAGAATATAATCAGTCTGATTTCAGTGTTGACCAAGGCTATGGTTTTTCTAGTAGTCATGTATGGATGTGAGAGTTGGACTGTGAAGAAGGCTGAGTGATGAAGAATTGGTGCTTTTGAACTGTGGTGTTGGAGAAGACTCTTGAGAGTCCCTTGGACTGCAAGGAGATCCAACCAGTCCATTCTGAAGGAGATCAGTCCTGGGTGTTCTTTGGAAGGACTGATGCTAAAGCTGAAACTCCAGTACTTTGGCCACCTCATGCGAAGAGTTAACTCATTGGAAAAGACTCTGATGCGGGAGGGACTGGGGACAGGAGAAGAAGGCAGAGGATGAGATGGCTGGATGGCATCACCGACTCAATGGACGTGAGTCTGAGTGAACTCTGGGAGTTGGTGATGGACAGGGAGGCCTGGCGTGCTGCGATTCATGGGGTCACAGAGAGTCAGACAGGACTGGGTGACTGAACTGAACTGAACAGTAGATCCTAAAAGTTCTTATCAGAAGAAAATTGTGATTATGTGTGTTGATGGATGTTGACTTACTGTGGTGATCATTTCCCTATACATGTAAATGAATCATGCTGTACACCTAAAACTAATATGATGCCACGTGTCAGTTATGTCAATTTACACAAAGAATTGTTAGTTGTAAATCATGCTTAATTTATTATAGTTTGTGATAGCAAGTGAAAGGTAAAACTTCTTTCAGAGGAATTTGATCCAAAATAATATATGTTATAGTTGAAAATAATAGAATGTCACCTCAAATTCATTTGTGTTTTACTGATGATTTGTGAGCCCTACATTAAAAGTTTTACTTTTTCTAAGGACTGCCCCTTCATACATATTAGCAGTGTTTCTTGGTCGTTTTTTTAACTGTATAGTGTCAACACTGAGGTGATTATTGATACTTTTTAATGTCCTACTATATTCTATTTTAATGAATATTTTAATAAATATTTTACTGAGACTAATTTAATGCATGGCCTGTTCCTTCTGCCTTCATTATTACATTTTTATGAAATACTCTTTTGTCTGTAGCATATACAGTATTGATGTACTCTATAAAAGATTATAAAAATATAGTCAGCATTTATCTATGAGACTGGTTATTCATCATTTTAGGTCCTGTAATTTATTATTTCTTTAGGTCCTGTTTTGAAAGCTCTCTAAGGTGTGAGATAAAAGTTTACCTCTAATTTCAACCACTGTTCTTCTAATACTGTGTGACAAAGTGAAATACTTTTCCCCAACTAATTAAAGACGCTACAGTCCATAGGGCTGCAAAGAGTCAGACATACTGAAGCAACTTAGCAGGCACGCTTGTGATCCTAGCTTCTTGACCATGGATCAAACTCATACCTTCTGCATTGGAAGGTGAAGTCTTAACCACTGGGCCACCACGGAAGACTTTGCCGTTGTTAAGGAAAAATTCTTTTCATTGCAAGTTTCAAATCTTATTAATTTTTTAAAGTATTTTTTAAGTTGCAGGGAAAATTTAGAAAGATTTTCATTTGAATGATAGAGGAATACCAGACCCCCTGACCTGTCTCTTGAGAAATCTGTATGCAGGTCAGGAAGCAACAGTTAGAACTGGACATGGAACAACAGACTGGTTCCAAATAGGAAAAGGAGTACGTCAAAGCTGCATATTGTCACCATGCTTATTTAACTTATATGCAGATTTCATCATGAGAAACACTGGACTGGAAGAAACATAAGCTGGAATCAAGATTGCTGGGAGAAATATTAATAACCTCAGATATGCAGATGACACCACCCTTATGGCAGAAAGTGAAGAGGAACTAAAAAGCCTCTTGAGGAAAGTGAAAGAGGAGAGCGAAAAAGTTGGCTTAACGCTCAACATTCAGAAAACAAAGATCATGGCATCTGGTCCCATCACTTAATGAGAAATAGATGGGGAAACAGTGTAAACAGTGTCAGATTTTATTTTTTGGGGCTCCAAAATCACTGCAGATGGTGATTGCAGCCATGAAATTAAAAGACGCTTACTCCTTGGAAGAAAAGTTATGACCAACCTAGATAGTATATTCAAAAGCAGAGACATGACTTTGCTGACTAAGGTCCGTCTAGTCAAGGCTATGGTTTTTCCTGTGGTCATGTACGGATGTGAGAGTTGGACTGTGAAGAAGGCTGAACACCGAAGAATTGATGCTTTTGAACTGTGGTGTTGGAGAAGACTCTTGAGAGTCCCTTGGACTGCAAGGAGATCCAACCAGTCCATTCTGAAGGAGGTCAGCCCTGGGATTTCTTTGGAAGGAATGATGCTAAAGCTGAAACTCCAGTACTTTGGCCACCTCATGCAAAGAGTTGACTCATTGGAAAAGACTCTGATGCTGGGAGGGATTGGGGGCAGGAGGAGAAGGGGACGACCGAGGATGAGATGGCTGGATGGCATCACTGACTCGATGGACGTGAGTCTGAGTGAACTCTGGGAGATAGTGATGAACAGGGAGGCCTGGCGTGCTGCGATTTATTGGGTTGCAAAGAGTTGGACATGACTGAGCGACTGAACTAAACCATATATTTACATAAATGAAACTTTCCACCTAGCTTAGACAGTAAAGCATCTGCCTGCAATGCGCGAGACGGGGGTTCAATTCCTGGGTTGGTAAGTTCCCCTGGAGAAGGAAATGGCAACCCACTCCAGTATTCTTGCCTGGAGAATTCCATGGACAGAGGAGCCTGGCAGCCTACAGTTCAATGGGGTCGCGAAAGAGTCGAACACGACTTAGCACTATCTTTACATAAATGAAATGACTTACAATATTTTAACTCCTCTTTTAGTCTACAGTGTACCTCTACTGATGTTCATTTTGTCCTGAAGTTAATATATAAAATTAGTTCTTACATTTGTTTCAATATCCCTTTATCAATTTATAGAATAAATACTCTATTCCTTAACTTCCTGAAAACTTAACCACTTACTTACTTAAGCTAAAGTAATCCCAGATGTTTGGGAAATTTTCCTTGATTGATAGTCTGAGAAAATGTTCCAGGTATCTTTTATTTTATTTTATTTAAGATACATGTTTTTTTTCAGTGAGGAACTGTTTTTGTGAACACAGTTGTAGTAATGGGAATTGGAGTTGGTCAAAGTATGTAGATAGGTTCAATGGAATGGTATACAATATATACTTATGCTTTAGATAAAATACAGCTCAAGTTAATGATAATTCTTTCAAACAAATGTAAAAGTATAAAAATTTCTCTTAAACTCTTTGCAGTTTTGTTTTTTCTTAGTTTCATTTCAGTTCAGTTCAGTCGCTCAGTCTTGTCTGACTCTTTGCAACCCCATGGTCTGCAGCACGCCAGGCCTCCCTGTTCATCACTAACTCCCGGAGTTTACTCAAACTCATGTCCACTGAGTCGGTGATGCCATCTAACCACCTCATCCTCTGTCATCCCCTTTTCCTCATGCCTTCAATCTANGAACGAAATGCCTAGGAATCAGTTCAGTTCAGTCGCTCAGTCGTGTCCGACTCTCTGTGACCCCAAGGACTGCAGCACTCCAGGTTTCCCTGTCCATCACCAACTCCCAGAGCTTGCTCAAGCTCAGGTCCATCAAGTTTGTGATGCCATCCAATCTCATCCTCTGTCATCCCCTTCTCTTTCCACCTTCAATCTATCCCAGCATCAGGGTATTTTCAAATGAGTCAGTTCTTTGCATCAGGTGGCCAAAGTATTGGAGTTTCAGCTTCAACATCAGTCCTTCCAATGAATATTCAGGACTGATTTCTTTTAGGATGGACTGGTTGGAGATCCTTGCAGTCCAAGGGACTCTCAAGAGTCTTCTCCAACACCACGATTCAAAAGCTTCCATTCTTCGGCACTTAGCTTTCTTTATAGTACAACTCTCACATCCATACATGACCACTGGAAAAACCATAGCCTTGAGTAGATGGACCTTTTTTGGGAAAGTAATGTCTCTGCTTTTGAATATACTATCTAGGTTGGTCATAACTTTCCTTCCAAGGAGTAAGCGTCTTTTAATTTCATGGCTGCAGTCACCGTCTGCAGTGATTTTGGAGCCCCCCAAAATAAAGTCTGACACTGTTTCCACTGTTTCCCCATCTCTTTGCTATGAAGTGATGGGACTGGATGCCATGATCTTTGTTTTCTGAATGTTGAGCTTTAAGCCAACTTTTTCATTCTCCTCTTTCACTTTCATCAAGAGGCTCTTAGTTCTTCACTTTCTGCCCTAAGGGTGTTGTCATCTGCATATCTGAGGTTATTGATATTTCTCCCAGCAATCTTGATTCCAGCTTGTGCTTCTTCCATGATCTACACAGTCAAAGGCTTTGGCATAGTCAATAAAGCAGATTTTGCAATTAGTATTTTAAGATAGAAATTTCTTAGTTAGAGGAAGCCTCATTTTCCAACTATCATAAAGTACTAATTTCAAAATATTTATATCCCTGTTTTTATTAATATGGTCATAGGAAATTTTAACATCTTTGAAGGTATTTTTACTTTGATATATAGTTCAGTTGAAATATATAGTCCAGCCGTGATCCTACAGTGGTTAGTACTCTGTGATGTGAAATATATAGACCAAACTTCTTTTTCTTTTTGCTGCACTGAGCAGCTTGCAGGTTCTTAGTTTTCTAACCAGGGATTGAACTGGGGTCCCAGCAGTGAAAGCACTGAGTCCTAACCACTGGATCACCAGGGGATTATCCACAAACATTTTTTTTTAATGATGTTTTTATTGCTATATTTGCTGTGACTTTTTAGCATAGTCAGGGTGTCCCTGCTGGACCCCCACCCCAACCCAGCAGCCCATGTTAGATTATGAGGGAAACCTTTCTAGAACTCCCTCGGCTATCTCAGATTGGACATGACACAGACGTGGGCTAAGTGAAGCTGCTTCAAGGAAGAATTCAGTCATAGAGCATCAGCCTTCAGTTCGAAGGCCCCCAAACATTTTTTTTTAAGGTATTTATTTGACTGAACCAGGTCTTAGTTGCCACAGACAAGATCTTTAGTTGCAGCCTGTGAACTCTTAGCTGCAGTATGTGGGATCTAGTTCCCTGACCAGGACTTGAACCTGGGCCTCCTGCACTGGGGGCATGGAGTCTTAGCCACGTGGCTACCAGAGAAGTCCCCCTCAAACATTTTTTAAGTTAAAGTCTTACCTTGTTGTACAGATAGGACACATGACTACTACATAATACAATGAGCCATATGTGTTTTATTATAGATTTGCCTTTGAATTTTAGGAATGTTTTAATTCCATTTTAAGTGAAATAAATTTTTGGTTTCTAAAACTGAAACACAAGATCAATTCATACATATCTAGCTTTCATTTCTGCCCTTCCAGCCTCTACTTCCTATGCATTGCTATGTCATTCATCTTAATATGGGTTTGGGGTTTGTTCTTATGTGGATTTTTAAAGCAGTTTAATACACATACATGTGTGTGTTCATATTCCTTTGGAAGCCTAAGAAAATTGAGCATACTGTGCCTTCTCTTCCCCATCTCTTCTTTTACTTAAAAACTATATTCTGGAAATAATGTCATGCATATGTATAGAGAGGTTCCTCATTCAGTTTTGTAGATGTTGTATTCTATTGTGTGAATGGTGAATTATTTATTTAAACATCCTTTTTTACTTGGATATTTGTTTACAACATGGGACTCTAATTAATAGGCTTTGAGTCCATAAACACATACGAATGCCCATTTAAAGTCAGAAGAGTGTATTGCTAAGAGAAGAGAAAAATGTGTTAGATTTAGGCTGGGCAGATGAAAGTAACACATTGTTGCTTGTTTTTTCTACCATTTTGGGACTCAAACTCAGCGTCTCCTAGGTACTGATCTAATGGGCTCTTCCAATTTGAAAATGGGGATTACCTTCCTCACTCAGACTGGAGCTGGGATCCTGGGAAACTCTTCCTGCGTCTGTTTTTATAACTTCACTTTACTCAGCGGAAACAAGCTGAGACTCACAGACCTGATTCTCCATCAGCTGGTCTTAGCCAACAACTTGGTCCTTTTCTCCAGAGGGATCCCACAAACCATGGCAGATTTGGGGTTAAAATATTTCTTGGATGTGGCTGGATGTAAACTTGTCATCTCTGTACAGAGTGGTTAGAGGGGTGTCACTTAGCACCACCTGCCTCCTCAATGTTTTCCAGACCTTTAAGCTGTGTTCCAGGACCTCAAGGTGGATGGAACGTAAAGTGAGATCCCAGAAGTACCTTCATTTCTGCTGTGTCCTCTGCTGGCTCCTGTATCTCTTGGTAAAGGTCTTTATTCTAAAGAGTCATCAGACCAAGAAACAGCAAAAATATTAGTGTGAAAAAGAAGTCACGGATATTGGTTGTCACTCAGATCAGAAAGATTCATGGTCGCACGACATGCCATCTAGTCTTTTCCTTTGATGTTGTGTTAGGGCCTCTTTGGATGGACTGGGGGCTCCATGGTCATTGTCCTCATCAGGCACAAGCAGCCAGCTTGGCACATTCCCAGCAGCAGACTCTCCCCAGACCTTCCAGCAAGGCCAGAGCCTCACGCGCCATCCCTGTCCTGGTAGGCTGCTTTGCCTTCTTTTATTCTGTCTCTTGCATTTCAGCTCTTCCCATTACCCTTACTGGGTCACTGAGCCAGTGGCTGGTGAGCATTTCTGTGTTCCTGGCTTTATGCTTTCCAACTTCAGTCCCTTTTTCCTTATGACCAGTGACACCCATATTTGTCAACTCTTCTCTGATTTCTGGGCCAAGATTTCATTTATTGTTAATTTGGTTAAAACAGCTATAACTATGTTGATTTTTGAGTTGGATAAATAATTTGTTTTGAAAAAATTTAATGAATAAACGCTATTGTTAGATGCTAAGAATCCTGCTAGGAATCTGGTGAATAAAACCAAATACATTTCTGCTTTCCTAGAATTTCTAGTATTACCAGAAACTGAAATCATATACTCAGTTATACTGAACTCATTTCATTGACTGATGCTTCTTTGTCATGAATGGAGACTCTTGGGAAAGTTTTGAGGAAGTACAAAGGAGCAAATTAGCAAATTTTGTGATAAAGACTGATATTATGTGCTTTTTTTTCATATACTTAACCTGAAATTTTATCAATTTTTTTTTGTATTTTTACAAAATGAATTTTTTTAAAGCATATTTGTATCCAGTAGTTTCAGATAGAGAAAAATCACCTGAAAAGACCCTTTAACTTCAAGTCACAGTAGCCCTTGGAGATCTCATGAAGCCTGCCATGTCTATAGCATAGTCCGTGGGGTCGCAGAGTTGGACATGACTGAGCGACTTTCACTTTCACTTTCATTCAATTTAATATATCTATCATAAGAGTTACATTTTTACCATCTTTAATTTCAGTTGATATTTTGTCTTAATTGTTCTGAAAAAGCAAATCACTAATTTTTGTAGG
This sequence comes from Cephalophus harveyi, assembly GCA_006410635.1. Classification (NCBI taxonomy): domain Eukaryota; kingdom Metazoa; phylum Chordata; class Mammalia; order Artiodactyla; family Bovidae; genus Cephalophus; species Cephalophus harveyi. The sequence continues at coordinate 157,323 of SJYT01027641.1, read as the reverse complement.
ATCAAATTTTGTTACTTAGAATCTTTTTTTTATGATCAGATAATGTAAATTAATGGTAAAATGTTTAGCGTAACACATTACATTTCTTTTTTCTAGATTCCCTCTCTCTTTTTTTTTTTTTTTTGGCCACGTGGTTTGCAGGATCTTATTTTCCAGACTAGGGATCAAACCCATGCCCCTAGCAGTGGAAGCACAGAGTCTTAACCTCCAGATTGCGAGGGAACTCCCTCTTTTTTCTAGTATTAAAGTAAAAAACTATCTTCTTTGCAATCATCTGATTATTATCTGCTTGTTATTTAAGGCAAGTTTTTCTGAGGCTTTTCATATGTCTATGTAAAAAACAAAATGCCTGTGTCATTTTCATGATAGATCAGATAGCTCATATAAGTGTTTTGAAATTAGTTACATAATGTCTTGAATTTTATTTCCTGGAAATACACAACCTATAATCTTTCATACCAACACTGTGAGCTTAAGTCACCTCCTTAGTACAGAGCTATCTTATAATTTTTTATTAAATTACAGTGGTCTTCAAAATTGAACATGTATCAGAAAGAAAAGTTTGTGAATGTCTATGAAACCCATATTCTGGGCCCCCAACTCTAGTGTTTCTGATGAGTACAGAAGAATTTACACTTATAACAAAATTTACAGAGGATACTATGATACTAGTCCAAGGAATTATTTTGTGAACCATTAATCTAATTTTTATTAAAGTTCACATAATATCTACGAGTTTTTGTGCCCTAACTTATGCTTTATTACAAGTGTTTTTTTTTTTTTTCATTTTTATCAACCCAGTTCTTTCCAGATTTACCATGAGGAAAGGAGTCCATATCTTTCATATGATGCTGGTTTAAAATCTTCATACTTAGCAAACAAAAACTCACCAACAAAAGTGACCTTAGTGAAAATGGTGGAGTCGGGAATTTGAAGTCTCTATCCTGCCACTTAAGCAAAGATTACGCCCATAAAAACTCTCAGAATCAGCTTTTTCAGGAACCTGAAATCTAATTTTAAAACTTACAATCACCAGGGGAGTATTAAATGAACAAAGAAGTTGCCAATTTTGGGAAAATATTGCAGCCTGTTAACTTACGTGCCTACCATCCCCAACTCCCCTATCACCTCATGGGCTTGCTGGTGTATTAGTGGGTCTTATGGACCTTATACAATAAACTGTGGAAATTTCTGAAAGAGATGGGAATACCAGACCACCTAACCTGCCTCTTGAGAAATCTGTATGCAGGTAAAGCTCAACATTCAGAAAACGAAGATCATGGCATCTGGTCCCATCACTTCATGGGAAATAGATGGGGAAACAGTGGAAACAGTGCCAGACTTTATTTTTTTAGGCTCCAAAATCACTGCTGATGGTGACTGCAGCCATGAAATTAGAAGACGCTTACTCCGTGGAAGAAAAGTTACGTCCAACCTAGATAGCATTTTCAAAAGCAGAGACATTACTTTGCCGACTAAGGTCCGTTTAGTCAAGGCTATGGTTTTTCCTGTGGTCATGTATGGATGTGAGAGTTGGACTGTGAAGAAGGCTGAATGCCGAAGAATTGATGCTTTTGAACTGTGGTGTTGGAAAAGACTCTTGAGAGTCCCTTGGACTGCAAGGAGATCCAACCAGTCCATTCTGAAGGAGATCAACCCTGGGATTTCTTTGGAAGGAATGATGCTAAAGCTGAAACTCCAGTACTTTGGCCACTTCATGCGAAGAGTTGACTCATTGGAAAAGACTCTGATGCTGGGAGGGATTGGGGGCAGGAGGAGAAGGGGACGACCGAGGATGAGATGGCTGGATGGCATCACAGACTCGATGGATGTGAGTCTGGGTGAACTCCGGGAGATGGTGATGAACAGGGAGGCCTGGCGTGCTGCAATTCATGGGGTCGCAAAGAGTCGGACACGACTGAGCGACTGAACTGAACTGAACTGATGGACCTTATTCTCGAAGACTTATAGTCTTGAACTTTAGCGTGTCTGATGCTGGCATGGGCAATCAGCTAAGGGACCTGTCTCTGTTCTGTCCACCTCACATTAGTTCCCAGAGCTGCAGTGGCTTTCTGAGGGACATCAGTCAAAAGCACTAAAGACAAATATCTCCATTGTTTCTTTGAAAAGATAGCAAAATTGATAAGCCTCAGACTAGAAAGATAATGGCATCTGGTCCCATCACTTCATGGAAAATAGATGGGGAACCAATGGAAACAGTGGCTGACTTTATTTTTCTGGGCTCCAAAATCACTGCAGATGGTGACTGCAGCCATCAAATTAAAAGATGCTTACTCCTTGGACGGAAAGTTATGACCAACCTAGACAGCATATTAAAAAGCAGAGACATTACTTTGCCAACAAAGGTCCATCTAGTAAAAGCTTTGGTTTTTCCTGTGGTCATGTATGGATGTGAGTTGGACTACAAAGAAAGCTGAGCACCAAAGAATTGATGCTTTTGAACTGTAGTGGTGGAGAAGACTCTTGAGAGTCACTTGAACAGCAAGGAGACCCAACCAGTCCATCCTAGAGGAAATCAGTCCTGAATATTCATTGGAAGGACTGATGTTGAAGCTGAAACTCTAATACTTTGGCCACCTGATGTGGAGAACTAACTCATTTGGAAAGACCCTGATGCTGGGAAAGATTCAAGGCAGGAGTAGAAGGGGATGACAGAGGATGAGATGCCTGGATGGTATCACTGACTCAGTGGACATGAGTTTGAATAAGCTCTGGGAGTTGGTGATGGACAGGGAGGCCTGGCGTGCTGCAGTCCATGGTTTTGCAAAGAGTCAGACACAACTGAGTGACTGAACTGAGACTGATTAGGAAAAAAAAGAGTGCAGGCTCAAATTACTAAAATCACAAATGAAGGAAGGTTGTTATTTCTGATCTGGCAGAAATAATCAGACCAAAAGGCAACACTATGAATAAGTACACTCCAACGATTTAGATAACACAGATTAAATGAACAGATTTCTAGAAACACATAAAATATAAAAACCAGCTCAAGAAGTAGAAAATCTGAATAAATCTGTAACAAAGACACTAAAATAGTAATACAAAAACTACTAACAAAGAAAATCCCAGGGTCAAATGGCTTCTCTGGTGAATTCTAACAAATATTTGAAGAGGAAATAACACTAATCTTTCTCACATTGTTCAAATGAAAAGAAAAGAGATGGATGGGACACTTCATAACTCATTCCACAAGGCCAGTAATACCTTATACCAAAAACAAAGACCTCACAAGAAAAGAATACTTCAGAGCAATATCCTTTATGAATAAAAATACAAAATGCTAATAAACCAAATCCATCAGTGTGATTTAACTTACAGAAATCAATCAACATAACACATGTTGATAGAATGGAGGGAAGAAAAAAACAAATCAAAGCAATTGGTGCAGAAAAGTTTTGATGAATTCAACATCCTTTCATAATGATAAAAATACTCAACATGCTAGGATTACCTCATAAAGGGCATTATGAAAACCTCACAGATAACCATACTCAATGATGAAAGACTAAAAGATTTCCCCCTTAACCAAGAATACTACAAGGAGAAACCTAAAACTTTCACCACTTCTATTCCACATTGTACTGAAACATCGAACTGGAGCAATTTCTTAAGCAAGAAAAAGAAATAAAAGGCAACCAAATTGTATAGGGAGAAGGAAAACTGTCTTTGCAGATGACAGTCTTACAGGTACACAATGTCAAAGAATACACACACACAGAACAATAAATGAATTAATGGAATTGTAGGATATAAGACCAATGCACAAATATTATATTTCCAGACATTGGAAATCTGAAAAAGAAATTATAAAAAACAATTCCACTTACAATAGCTTCAAAAAGAATAAAACACATAGCAATAAGTTTAACCAAAAAGGAGAATGGCAGGGATGGGCAAAACAGGTAAAGGGGACTAAGAGGAACATACTTTCAGTTTTAACATAAGTAAGTCACGGGGATGTAATACACAAAATACGGAATGCAGTCAATAATACTGCAACACCCTTGTGACAGGTGGTAACTAGCTGATGGTGATCATCTTGTAATATATATAAACACTGAATCCTTATGCTTTATATCTGAACTAAACATCTTGCATGCTGCAACAAAGGTTGAAGATCTCTCATGCCACTATGAAGACTTGGCAGGGCCAAATGAATACGTAAACATTAAAAAAAAACACTCACAGAATACCTCAACAGCTCTGCCATCACACATAATCTTAGACAGGACCTTCTCTGTATCCACCTTTCTCCAGGAGGACAGGTACAACATTGCTTTTAGTACATTTTTTGTTCTGCTGGCAACTTACTCCTCATTTGCAAATTTTACTTTCAAATGAAAATCAGCTGGTACCCACTGTTAGCACCCTCAGCAACTCCTTCACTGTAAAAGTTTTGGCAACCTCTTCTCACATATCCTGGAAATTTCTGAACAACTCGTGATGACTACAAGTTGCTCAAAGGCTTCTAATGCAAGGAACGGCCCCCTCTTGGTTCCATGCTCTACACCATTAAAAAAAAAAAAAAAAAGAGAGAGAGAGAAAACACTAATGACTGGTTGATGACTCATGATTGATCCATTTGAACTGTGGTGTTGGTGAAGACTCTTGAGAGTCCCTTGGACTGCAAAGAGATCCAAGCAGTCCATCCTAAAGGACATCAGTCCTGAATATACATTGGAAGGACTGATGCTGAAGCTGAAGCTCTAATACTTTGGTCACCTGATGCAAAGAACAGACTCATTGGAAAAGACCCTGATGCTGAGAAAGATTGAAGGTGGGAGGAGAAGGGACAGCAGAGGATGAGATGGGTGGATGGCATCACCAACTCGATGGACATGGGTTGGAGCAAGCTCCAGTAGTTGGTGATGGACAGGGAAGCCTGGTGTGCTGCAGTCCATGGGGTTGCAGAGTCAGACACACCTGAGTGACTGAACTGAACTGACTGAATGACTGGTTGCAGGAATCGTGATCTTGAAAATAGAGGCTCTCATAAACCCTGAGTTTGTGACCCTCCATACCGCGGTACCCATTATGCTTTTAGTCAAAGAAATAGCACCCACCTGCTCAGAATGGCTACCTAGGCCTCCATAAAACAGGGTGAAGACAAGCCTGGGGCCCCTAGCAAACCATTACTACCCCTGCAGGAGGAGTGGTTTACCCTGTCCTCAGTCTCTTCCCAGAACTTTGGTGCTGGAGGAGGTCATCACGTTCTCTAGACCCAAGGCTACCTGGAGAGCCCCTTGGGATTTACTAAGTGATAGACAATTCCTAGACTGTGTCAGTGGCACTGCTGACCATCAGTGGCTGGTCACTGTTCTCCATCCCCTAGCCAGGATGCCCCTGATAAAGGATGAACAAAAAGGTCAATACAGCCGACCACACTTTAGGCAGTTACCTCAGCACTGGATGCCCTGGCGCATCTTCACGTCATCACAAAAAATTTTCCCCTTCAAGGTAAAGGACTCTGGGAATCTCCTGATTCACACATATCCAAGCATACATACATCAAAAAATCACTCATGAGGAATTCCCTGGCAGTTCTGCTGTGGGTGCAGGTTTGATCCCTGGTCAGGGAACTACGATCCCACAAGCTGCACAGTGTGGCACAAACAAAAACCCACTCATGTCTCTACATATACTAAGCCTTGCCATAATACTTATATCTTTTGGAGTTACAGACATTATTGATAGTAACCAGGACACACATTTCACGTCGCACAATAACACAATGCGGGCTCTTGGGAAAGACATCAATAAAACTCATGTTCCTATAGATCACAAACAGCTGTTTTAACTGACAGACTTAGTGGTCTCCTCAAGCAACCCCTTTAAAAATTCTAGTCTACCAAACACACTTCTGAGAGTCTCTACTTTGCTCCAGGCCCTTCGGGTGGCTTACACCTCAAATCAACTTTAGCAATTTTTCCATTGTCTTTTCCTACATTTAAAGGAAGGTGTGTTTCACCTTCAAGTACATGAGGCCCTTTAATTATGTGTCTTATAAGTTTTTGATCCTGCCCCCATTCGACATGGGCTGGAGGCAAGACGGTGGGTGCATACAATCCTGAGACCCTTTATCCATAGATTATCACATGGACTCACCAGCTACTCATTTGATAGGGGACCCATTTGAGCTAAACATCTACCACAAAAACAAAATTTTGATGCAGCAATTCCACTTCTGGGTATTTATCTTAAGGAAACAAAACATTTAACTCAAAAAGATATGCACCTCCATGATCACTGTGGCATTATTTACAACAGTCAAGAAAGCAACCAAAAGGTCCATCTAGATGAGTATTAAAGAAAAGGAAGTGCATACATACATATAAATGGAATATTACTCAGTCATAAAAAGATGAAAATCTGGCCACTTTCAACGTGAACCTTGAGGGCATTATGCTAAGTGACATAAGCCAAAGAAAGAATATAACTTATAATACTGTATTGTATATATGAAAGTTGTTAAGTAGATCTTGAAATTTCCATCACAAGAAAAAAATTGTAACTATGTACAGTGATAGATGTTAACTAGTCACACTGTGATCACTGTGCAATATATACAAATATAGAATCGTGTACACCTGAAGCAAAAATAATATTACATGGATTATGCCTCAATGTAAAAGAACTCATATTTTAAAATTTTATAAGTTGAATAGGATTGATGACTGAAATCCACATGATGAGATTTTGTTTGCAAACAGATAACAGAAAAACCAAGTGTGTTTCATTAATTTTATCCAAAGAAGGTGAGGGCTGGGGTGATTATTTCCTGAACTGGTTTGAAAGGACAGTGTGGATAAAAAGTTCTGTGCACAGTTGAGGCAAAAGCCAGAGTGTTGGTAAATCACCCAACATGGATTAGTGAGTGCGTTTTCACCTGGAAACTGGTTCTCAGTCACACTGATAACCCACTGTTTGCCATGCAGAACAGGTCCAAATCTTGGAAAGGGGAAATTCTGTAGCATACATTGTGATGCTTCTCTGATTTCCTCACTGCATCTGAAATTGCTGAAATGCAAGTCTGGGTGCCTGCCACACAATGAAGCCAAATAATACCAAAACTTTGAGCTATGGAACAGAGGAAGGTTTACTGCAGAGCCATTTAAGGCATGGGTGGCTCATGCCTTAAAACCCCAAAAGCTCTCAGCAAAGCCCTCTTCTAGGAAAGGTGATGGAGGGGCGTGGTTAGTTATTACAAACTTCTTGGGCTCAGCTCCTTTGTTTCCGAGGTTAGGTTATGGTCAGGAAACAATTTTCCCGTAAATCTCTACCAGACGAACGTTATTCTCTGTTCCGACAAGAAAGGGCAAGGTCCCAAGGCACAATGTCAGCCTCCGAGGTCCCAGTCCAGCTAAGAGGAGGCAGATTGCAGCTGGCGGCTCCCTCATGACAAAGTACCCAGGTCCTGCCCCGCTGTCACCACCGAGGGAGCCAGGCACCCAGGACTCAACCAGCCCGCAGGCCTCCCAAGACGCCCTTTGCGGGGGGGAGAGGGGGCGGCAGGTCCCACAGACTGCAACTCAGGCAGACAGCCGTTGCTATTAGGGCCCAGAGGCGACCAGGCCCCCTCAGCTCTCCAGATGGCCCAAGCCCAGCTGAGCTGGAGGGCCCGGGGTAGAAGGCCAGCACCCAGTTCTTACCTTACTCCACCAGAGGACCACCATTCCGCTGGCAGTTGGCTGAAAATGGCTCACTAGTGGTGGCTCGTCGACAGTTGGTTGCTTGTGGGCAAGACCCACGGAGGCATCAACTAATGGCTGAGCAGGACCACTAACAGTCTCCCTAGTAACGGTTGCCTGGTACAGGGTGAGGCAATAACGCTGCACAGCAACTGCCCCAACTCAAGGGCTGCGCTGCGCCGCCCTCCGTTACACTTTCAGCCACAGAAGGGAGAACGACTGGACTGAGCATAACAGCCGGTGTGAGGCAAAGCCTATTACCCATCCTCTTTCCTGGACTGTGTCGCACCAAAATTTGAGTCACGGACATCAGAGACAAAATGTAAATTGGCCAACACAGGGGCATTAAAGAAAACGAAACTTAACCTTACCTAATACAGCTGCAGGACTTCACAGTTCTCAGCAATCAGCGGAGAACGTCAGCCAATCTTCAAACTCCCAAGTCTGTTCACTCCATCTCTGGACCTCCCTGTTTCCCTTTCTCAGCAACCCTGGTCCAAATATGAAAGATGACTAGGCAACCAATCAGCTGAAGTTTTAACTCCTGCATTTATCCTGCAAGAATCCCTTAGTCTGTAAGCAACTCAGAACTCGTTACTCCAATAGCGGTGAGTTTCCGGACTTGCAGACTGAAACTCAGCAACAAACTTATCTTTCTTCTTTGCTTTACATACTGTGCAGTCTGGGTTTTTAACAATTTTACCCAGGTGCTTTGCTACTGTGAACATTGCTGTACATGTCATCTTGTACACGAGCTTCTTTTTAGAAAAATCTGAGGTGGGAGTGAATCTTTCAGAGTGGTTTTACTAATTATCACACCATCAGTAAGTAACGGCAAGACCCCTGAATATCCACGTCTTCTGCAACACTCGGTGCGGCAACCTGTCCGACTTTAATTCCTGAACCTTGGAAAACGTTTATTGGAGTGAGCAAGCAAGACTAGGGCTGAATACAGCTCTCTCCCCTCCCACCCCTGAATTGCCAATATGCCTGGAGTTTGCAGGAGAAATAAACTTTTGACAGATTTCCCTGACGCATCAAATGCCTGTCAGATCCTGCCGGACATCATACCTGTAAAAATCCTAAATATGCAAAGGAAGTGTCAGGCCCCAACCCATCTCCGCATATCCGTGACTACATCCAGAATTCACGGATATAAAGGCTTTCCGGTGAACTTTCTTGTGCAAAAGCCCTTGTACATGTACTTACAACGCAGTTAGCGTTAAATTCCCAGGAATGAGAAAGAGAATAGGACGATATGACATCTACCGTCTGCGCGCACCGCTGATACAGGAAACGACGCGCTGCGTGACAGCTTGTCTCGCGAGATGACAAGTCTCGCGGAGGATGTGGGTCCTCCCACCACGTAACGTAGCGAATCCCGGCTTGAGATGGGGTGGGGTAGGGCCTGCGGCTCCCGGAATCCCTTTCGGCCTGGAAACTAAGTTTCCCGCGTGACTGGATTCTGCCTGTGTCGCTGGGCCTTACATGAACTACATTCCCATCTCCCATCTTCACTTGTAAAATTATATTATATATTGAGGGCACTTCTCTGGCGGTCCAGTGGTTAAGGTTAAATGAGACTCCACGCTCCCAATGCAGGGGGCCTGGTTCGATCCCTGGTTGGGGAAGATCCAATGTCGCATAGAGCGACATCCCCCACACTCCCTAAAAGAGGGGATCTTCACCTCTATTTCAAATTATGACAGGGTTTTAAATTTCCTAAAATTTTGTTTAGGATATTCTGTGTCCATGTTCATGTGGGTGTTGGTCTTCAGTTCTAATAGTACTGCCTGATTTTGGTATCAAGTCAATTTTGGTATCAAGTTAATCTCCTAAAACTAGTTGAGAAGAGTTCCATCCTTTAAAAAAAATGATCTGAGTAGAATTGGAATTACTTCTTCCTTAAATGTCTAGAAGAATTCACTAGTGAAGTCATCTTGGCAGAAAATCATAATGGGAAAATTTTAAAATACCAATTTAGTGTCTGCAATAGAGGCCACTTCAGAGTACTCATTTCTTCCTCAGTGAACCTGAGTTGTTGGAGTATTTCAAGAAATTTTTTGGTCAGTTTCTAGTTTTTGTAAAGTTGTTGGAAAGAGTTGCTAAAAATATCATATACTCCCTGGAGCCCTGCCCGGGAACTGCCTTTCCTGCTAGAACTCGGGCTGAAGGACGCAGCTCCTATAGCAGATCTGAGGCCAGGGCCCAGGGCAGAAGGGGCCAGAGGGGACGTGTCAAAGGGCAGCAGAGGCTCTACCCTTCTTTCCTGTATCTTGTGGACTCACTTTTCTGAGTTACCAGCACTGGCCTAAGGTAGGCCACTGTTCATCCCTGGTCAGGGAATTAAAGTCCTGTGTGCTGCATGGCAAGCCCACCCCCAAATTAACTAATCTTTGTTGTGATTTCTTTTTCAACCCAAATACACTTTCTTTTGCCCAACTTTTAATTGGGCCAACCCTGAGAGAGAGGAAACCCACTGCTGTGAGATGACTGGAGTGGCGCAGCTGCTATATAAATCAAGGTTTTATTTCATTTTAAATAAAAACTGAAATATCACATATATCCTGGACTTCCCTGGTATCCATTGGTTAAGATTCTGCACTTCCAGTGCAAGGGGCACGGGCTCAATCCCCGGTCAAGGAACTAAGATTTCACACGGGGCAGCCAAAAATCACATTTAATTCCTTTTTTGGCCACACCATGCAGCATGGGTGGAGAAGGCAATGGCACCGCACTCCAGTGCTCTTGCCTGGAAAATCCCATGGACGGAGGAGCCTGGTGGGCTGCAGTTCATGGGGTCGCTAGGAGTTGGACACGACTGAGCGACTTCACTTTCACTTTTCACTTTCATGCATTGGAGAAGGAAACGGCAACCCACTCCAGTGTTCTTGCCTGGAGAATCCCAGGGATGGCAGAGCCTGGTGGGCTGCCGTCTATGGGGTCGCACAGAGTCAGACACGACTGAAGCGACTTAGCAGCAGCAGCAGCATGCAGCATGGGGAATCTTTGTAATTCTTTGAATGTTTTTACTGCATCTAGTGATATCCCATCTTTCATTCCTTATATTGGTAATTTTTTTTCCTGATCAATCTACCTAGAGATGCATCAATTATATTGATCCAATCAAAAGACAGCTTCGGAGTTCACTGATTTTCTATATTTCAATTATTTTATTAATTTCTGTTCTTTATTCTTTCTTTTGCCTACTTTGGTTTTAATTATGTTTATTTCTAATAGTGTCTTAACTTGGATATTAAATGTTTTAGTTCTTCCCTTACTTTCAAAATACTTAAATCTATACCTTTTCTTCTAATCTCAGCAATAACAAATCTTGATATATTAGGTTTCATTCCACTTGGTTCCAAATATTATCTAATTTCTCAGGGTCTTCCCTGATGGTCCAGTAGTTAAGATCCTGCATTCCCAATGCAGGAGGGCATAGGTTCAATCCCTGGTCAGGGAACTAAAATCCTGCATGGTACATGGCATAGCCAAAAAAAAGGAAAAAAATTGTTTTAACTTCCAAATATGTTAAACTAGGGATTTTTTTCTAGCAGTGTTTTTTCATGAATTCTAGTTTAATTTTCCTGTGCTTAGAGTATATATCTTAATTATTTTAATTTTATATTTATCAATATTTTTATGGCTTAGAATATTGTTTCTTTTTGTGAAAATTCTTTGTGGCCCTTAAAGTTCTCTAAATGTTAATTAGGCAAAAGGTGGTAGCTAGATTAGTTCCCACAAACTGAGTGGCTTAAACACTATTTTATGCTCTCACAATTGTGGAAGCTAGAGGTCTGAAATCAAGATATTAGTAAGGCCATGTTTCTTCTGCTCTAGAGAAAATTCCTTGACCATCCTATCTTCTGGTGGTTGCTGTCTGCTTTTTAAACAAATAAGGAAATGTCTCAGCTCTTCTCCCTTCCTTCCTTTTTTTTTTCTTTCTTGTGCTCTTGCTTCTGGCCTTCCAAACACATGTATGTTAGATCATATAGTATTTTCTTACAAGTCACTATTGCTGTTATTTTTTCACTATGTGATTTATTTTGCATAATTTCTGTATCTTTAAATTCACTGATTTTTCCTTCCGTATTATCTCATCTGCTTTTCATATTACACAGAATTTTTCTCTTTTCTGGCTGTGCCTTGCAGCATGTGGGATGTCAGTTCCACCAGGGACTGCAGTGAAAGCCTGGAATCCTAACCACTAACCACCAAGGAATCACCATAATCTTTCCTCAGTTCTTTGCTCCCCCCCTTTCTCTGTACCCCTCATCTCTAGCTCCCTCCTCTCCTTACTATGCCACCTGAATTCTAGTCACATTGGCCTCATGTACCCTGAGCTGTGTCTCTAAATGGACAAAATAATCACAGTGCTCTACTCCTGTTTCCCTTCTGGAAAGTCAAGTGTCCCAGGAGCTACTTCTGATTTTCCTAAGACTCCCTGAACGGATGGAAACAAAGACAAAAAAAACTGGCCAGAAAACAGGAAACAAATAAACAAGGGTCTTTGCCACAGTGCAAAGGGGGGAAAAAAAAGGAAAGCCAGACAATGAAACTGTCACAAACTGTCACATCAGAGCTTTTTTTCTGATGAGAAAACTTCAGCATTTGCCCAAGTATGGGCCTCTTGTTCCTAGGGAATCATTCAAAATGCCCAGAAAAAAATGCCTTCCTTAGAATTCACCCTGAATTAGGTATACATTCGTACCACACACACCTCTCACAAACACCCCCCGTATATCACCACCTGTAACTGGACTACCTTCTCTCACTCTAGACTTAATATAGCTACACTTATTTCAGTGTTTCCTCTATGACACAGGATGATGGAGTGACTTGGCAGCAGGGCCAGGATTTGAGGCACTGGAGACTTGGGCATAGGGGCCTGCCGAAGCAGGGAGATGCCAGGTGGGGCCCAAGGCAGAGTAGTGGGTGTGAGAAGTAATCTTGGCAACCAGGGGAGAGGGGTCAGAACCCTTGATTCTGCAGGAGTTGGGTGTAGGTAGAGGGTGTGGCGCCATTAGGGGAGATGGTGGAAGCAAAGCCCTCAAGCCATGCTGCTCCAAAATACATTGCAGGTTGTTCCAACAGCAGCACCCTCCTCAAGTAAATGTCTGGACGTTATCATAACTCTGAAATCCAGATAAAATCAGGCCCACAAAGCCCTGAATTCTCGCCTATTAAGCTTTTGTCAGTAATGAGAAGTGTTCTCTGCCAACCTGCTGTTCCACTTGAGGCACCCAAAGTCAAAAGCCCCTACAAACACTGTTTACCTCCTCAGTTTGGCAGAGCCTAATAGTTTCCAAACCACTCCAATAAAAAGAACCTCCATGATTAAAGGTGGTTTAAATAATAAAGTATTTATTATCACACAAACCAGAGCAACATGAGGCAAATAATTATCCAGGTTGGGTGACTTGGAGCTGGAAAAATGTTACAAGTATCACATGAGAGTGAAACCAACAATGTCCATGAAGAAAGTAAACCTTTTCTGTTACCAAAACACAGCTCAGTTCCTCTTGGCTAAAGGTGGGTCATGCCCACACCTTTGCCAGTCAGAGGGGAGCAAACAAGGACCCCCATTTAACTCAGGTTTCCACTTACTTATTTATGGCCACAGGGCTTGTGGGATTTTATTTCCTCAACAAGCAATTGAACCTGGGCCCTCAGGAGCATAGAGTTCTAACAACTGGACCACCAGGGAATTCTGGAATTTCTTATAATTCGCTCCAGGGACTAGAGAGAGACTACAAACTTTTGCCTCCCCTGAGGATATTAGGGTAGAGTTGAGATGTTTTCAGCCACAAGCATTGATACTAAAAAATTCGGCAAGGAACCCGAGCAGGTCTGAAAGTGCAACATAGCTTCTGAAAGCTTCCCCTGTACATGGCATTCATAAACTCTCTCTCAACTGTCAATGTCTAGATATACATGGTTCAACACATGATTTGACATCTCTCTCTCTACAGGAAGTCACAGAGCTCTTCCCTTGAGTCCTGCTGTGTTAAAACCACTCCTAAAGCCTCCCTGCAACATGAACTTTCTGGTGTCTAATGAGGTGGGAGCTTAAGCTATATGATTTCCCACACTCATTGCATTCATATGGCCTCTCTCCAGTGTGAACTTTTTGGTGCCGAACAAGGTGGGAGGTTCTGATGAAATCTTTCCCACATTTGCTGCACACAAAAGGCCTTTCACCTGTGTGAACTCTCTGGTGTGCAATAAAGTCAGAGCTTCGACTAAAGAATTTCCCACATTCAATGCACTTGAAAGGCCTTGCCTCAGTATGAATTCTCTGGTGTTTAATGAGGGTGTATTTGTGGCCAAAGGACTTTCCACAGTCACTGCAAACATAAGGATTTTCTCCAGTATGGATACTCTCATGCTGAACAAGTGTGGATTTGTGTCTGAAGACTTTCCCACAATCATTGCACTTGTAAGGCCTTGCTCCATTGTGAACTCTCTGGTGTACAATTAGGTTGGAGTGATGGCTAAAGTATTTGCCACACTCGCCACACTTATAAGGCATCTCTCCGGTGTGAACTCTTTTGTGCTGAGTAAGGTTGTCTTTGCGGCTAAAGGCTTTTCCACATTCACTGCACTCGTAAGGCTTTTCTCCTGTATGGATTCTCTGGTGCTGGACAAGTGTGGCTTTGCGGCTGAAAGCTTTCCCACATTCACTGCACTCATAAGGCTTTTCTCCAGTGTGGATTCTCTGGTGCTGAACAAGCGTGTCCTTGCGGCTGAAAGCTTTCCCACATTCGTTGCACTTGTAATGCATCTGTCCAATGTGCAAAGCCAGCCCACTCTCAGGACTCCGTGTCTTCCTCTTGCTGTGGGTGGCCTTTTGCTGGTGACTGCCCAAACTGGCCTGGAAGTTCTTCTGCTCCTCCTTACATGCAAAGGGCTTCTCTGACAGCAGAGGTTCTTCACAAGCTCTACAGTTAGTAACAAATGATGTCTTGCCTTTGTCACCTCTTAGGAGTTTCTCTACATTGTACAGCTTCTGATGCTGGTCAAAGTTTGCACTGAACCAGAACTGCCTCCCACACGCCCCGCACGTGTAAGGTTTCAGTCCATGGTGTGTTTCTTTGTGTTCGTCCAGGTGCAAAACATCTTTCAAGATTGGGCCACATAAGTTACAAGGATGAGCCATCTGAGTCGATGAATCTGCCTTGGAAGTATGAATGTGCGACACTGCTACAGAAACACTCTGCTCAGAAGCTGCCTCTTCTTGTCCGCTGCATGCCAACAACCTGAAAGCAGAAAAATGTCACTGAACAGCATGTTGACTTCAGTGGGAGTGGACACCCTCATCACAAATGTGTCCCCTGCATAGCCAGGACTGAGTCCATAGGGTTGTTGCCAGGACAATAGATTTAGGATCAGGTTAAAGAAAGCTGCTGTGCAATACTGGACTCTGTGGGTCACAGGATAGGGAAGGCTTCACAACAGCAAAGACATAGGGATGGGGTGTGGCTCAGGGAGATGAGGCAGGCAAGATCTCCAACTCACAACAAGCAAATGACTTTCAGAAGGGCCTTGGCACGACTGAGAGGGGGCCACTGTCCAGGAATATATGTCCAGGCCCAGAAAATCTGACTTAAAATAAGTAACTGGTATTCAAAAACTAATTTAAGGATATGTTTTTGTCTTAAGACACATGAACACTGTCCAAAAGAGAAAAGTACCACAGAGGAAGCAGTAGAGAACCCTTGTGAGTGGGGTGGGCAGCCCTGGGCCACAGATCAGAATAGAAATGACAAAGTGTCCAGAATGGGGAGGAAAAGAGAAATAAGGTATGGCCTGTAGCCTGGGCACCAAACTGTGGGCACAGGACAGGTTTCTAGTGCTACTTGAACCCATCCTTGAAGTTACATTCTTTCCAGGCTCCCACTCACCAGGACTTGGCCAAGCTCCTTCTGTTGTGACTTGAGTCATGACCTCTCAGAGTTGAGTCACAAACTCTCAGTTCTACAGAGGATCTAGAACACACACGTCACAGAGGAAAGACAGGGCAAGTGAGAAGGAAAGCCCTGGCCAAGGGAGGCCACCCATGGGTGAGCAAAAGAAAATTAAACGTTACAAAATGAATGCCCTACAGCAACAACCCAGTGGGCCCCACGAGCAGTGACTGCGACTGCTTCATGACAGAGGTATGCCCAAAGGAATGACAATTACAGGAAGTGAACAGAATCTGGAGCACGTGAACATGAAAGTCACTCAATCAGCCCCATGGACTGTAGCAGCCCCCATGGACTATACAATCCATGGAATGCTCCAAGCTAGAGTAGTGAAATAGATAGCTGTTCCCTTCTCCAGGGGATCTTCCCCACCCAGAGATCAAACCCAGGACTCCCATACTGCAGGTGGATTCTTTACTAGCTGAGCCACCAGGGAAGCACAGAGGTGCTCTAAATGAAAACAGAGCCACCCACCCAGGAAGAGGCCAGGTGGGGTAGTATCCACTAGGTTGACCACAAGACCCTCAACCTTCCCGGTAATTTTGGGGCAACAGAAGCTGGGAAGCAATAGGGAATTCCCTGGTGTTCAAGTGGTTAGAAGTCCACAGTTTCAGTCCAGAGGGTGCAGGTTAGCACAGGGAATGGAGAAGGCAGTATACACAGTCGAGCCCTGGCACCCAGAGGATCTATGTGAGTGAGTGCCCCTGGTCCAGTTACAGGAAGGAAATCACAACTTCTAGGGGAAAAAGGGAAAGGGGAGAACATGTAAAACTGGGTGATGCAGGGCCTTACCCAGGAAAACCACAGGAGCAAAGCACAGAAGGCACTGCACCGTGATACGAGTGTCTCAGAGCCTTATCAAGAAGCCCCATTGCTCTCAGGAAAATACACGGATCCTCAAAGGTCCCGTGCTCTTGCATGAAGTGGACAACTGAGTAAAAGGGCAGCCTCTCTCCCCAGGGTTCCTGGCCCATCTGCCATTCACCTTCCTCCCAGGGTCCCCACTCAAAACAAGACAGCAGGCCCTCGTGTGACTGACACCTCCTTTCTCCTTTCCCATCAACCACCCTGTCCAGCCTGGAGCAAGTAAGAGGACAGGCACTGTATAGTCTGAGCCTGGCAAGAAGGGACCAACCCTTCACTGCCAGCTAGTTCCTATGGGATCCAGAGATGATGCTCCTCATATACAAATCTGAGCTTTGCATTCCTTCTAGAGCTCTCAGTACCAAAGCCCCCAGGCCAAGACTTCAGATTGCACCTCAAAGGGCATGTCACTCTCGACCACACTTCCATGTTGCCCAAGAAGGCCTACAACACAAGCACCTCCCAGACGCACACCTATCCACAGCGTCCAGAGAATGCTTGGCCACTGCATCCAGGATCAGCTCTGGCACCCGCTGCCAGAAGTGTATCCAAACACAGCTTTTAAGTCTTTCCTTCCTAAATTCATCTTCAGCAGTTCAGAACCATGTGCAGATTATCAGATAAAGCCAGCCCTTTCCCACTTTGCTACAGCATGTTTGGGATACTATACCCTCATCAGTCACAGGGTTCACACTTATACTAAGTTCTCATTCAAAGCCCACACCCACTGGCCTTCCACCCCAAGTACAGTGGCTCTGTCAGCTGACCCAATTTAGCCCTGAACTAACCAATCAGCTTGACTGAAACTTGGCAGTGCCCACAAAGGTCACAAGAACCTGAGAAGCACAGGGACAGGGGAAAAAGCACTGACTATGGTCTCACTTTTGCCTCATCTCCTTTACTGCTTTACCCCAGCATTCATCTCATGTCCACTTTCTCCCTAGAAGACTTCATCAACTGCCACATGCTATTTTCCTTACTCACCATAGACACTAACCTCCCTTTTCTTACCTTGAAGGTAACTCTTACTTCCACTCCACGGTCCCTACTTCCTTTCCAGACTCCCATGATATAAAGGTTCTCTCTCTAAACCTGATACACGACTCTACCCTAGTCAGTTACTGACTGTCATCTTGTGAATCCCACCTTGAATCTCAACTTGAATCCCACCTCTGAACTCCATACCCATGGGTCCAGCTGTCCACTTGATATCTCAATTCAGATGTCTTTGGAACATCGCAGATTCAACATGATCAAAACCTAACTCCTGATACTACCTCTGAAAGTTACTCTCACCAGCAACTTCACAAATTCAGTTGAGGCTTTTTTCCCCCTTACATCTTATCAGGGAAAAAAAAAAAAAAAAAAAACTGTGGAGTCATCTGTGACTCCTCCCCTTCTGTCTCACACCCTCCACATCAAAAAATCTGGTTGGTTCTACTTCAAGAAACAAAACAAAACCCACCAGAATCCAAGCACTTGTCTCTCATCTCTGTAGTCACCACTCTGGCCCAGCCATCATCAACAGTCCTCTTTCCTATACCCCCATAATCTTTTCTTCACTGTACAGCCAGAGATATCCCATTAAGAACAAAACCAGATCACTCCCTTCTCTGCTCCCAACTTTTCATAGCTCCCACCACTTTCAAAGTAGAAGCTCAGCTCCAAAGGTTCCCATTCTAGAGCTGAATCCTGTCTCCTGCTCTCTGATCAGCAAACATAACAGAGACCTTAAGTTCCCTGAACACAACCTGTTCAGTGTTAAGTGATGCATCTGCATAGGCTGGTTCCCATGCCTGGGACACTGTTCCACACTTCACGCGATTGCTTGCTGGAAATGGAAACCCTTTCCCATAATTCCAGACCAGTTTTCAGAGCACAAGGTCTTTGGGGACACAAGGCTGTCCAAACCCAATGGCAAGCAGGTTAAAATTCCCAAGACCCCACTATTTGCCATAAAGGTCACCAAGAACATGGAGGGGTGGGCTAGGCTGACAGGACTGGCACACTTTGCACTCATTTATGCAGGGATAATAATCACTTCTGTCACTACAGTAACCTGGTAGGAAGAAGGATCTGGGAATGCTAGGTTACCCTAGTGGGGTCTCACAAACTTAACTGTTCGCCTCATCCCTGCTCTGGCCTTTGGTGAGAATGATTTCAGGTTGTCGAACTTTAGATACTCAGACCTTAGTGCTGCCTCCTACCAGTTATGGGATCATAACCCAAGCTCTCTGTATTCTCATGTATAAAGCAGGGATAATGATGATATCCACCTAATAGGGCTGTTTGTATCAGATGTGTTCAGTTCAGTTCAGTCGCTCAGTCGTGTCCGACTCTTTGTGACCCCATGAATCACAGCACGCCAGGCCTCCCTGTTCATCACCAACCCCCGGAGTTCACTCAGATTCACGTCCATTGAGTCAGTGATGCCATCCAACCATCTCATCCTCTGTTGTCCCCTTCTCCTCCTGCCCCCAATCCCTCCCACCATCAGAGTCTTTTCCAATGAGTCAACTCTTCGCATGAGGTGGCCAAGTACTGGAGTGTCAGCTTTAGCATCATTCCTTCCAAAGAAATCCCAGGGTTGATCTCCTTCAGAATGGACTGGTTGGATCTCCTTGCAGTCCAAGGGACTCTCAAGAGTCTTCTCAAACACTACAGTTCAAAAGCATTAATTCTCTGGTGCTCAGCTTTCTTTATGAAACTCTCACATCCATACACAACTACTGGAAAAACCATAGCTTTGACTAGCTTTGTTGGCAAAGTAATGTCTCTGCTTTTTAATATGCTGTCTAGGCTGGTCAAAAGTTTTTTTCTAAGGAGCAAGCATCTTTTAATTTCATGGCTGTAGTCACCATCTGCAGAGATTTTGGAGCCCAGGAAAATAAAGTCTGTCACTTTTTTTCATTGTTACCCATCTATTTGCCTTGAGGTGATGGGACCAGATGATCTTAGTTTTCTGAATGTTGAACTTTAAGCCAGCTTTTTCACTCTCCTCTTTCACCTTCATCAAGAGTCTCTTTAGTTCTTCTTCACTTTCTGCCATAAGGGTGGTGTAATCTGCGTTATCCAAGGTTATTGATATTTCTCCCAACAATCTTGATTCCAGCTTGTGCTTCATCCAGTCCAGCATTTCGCATGATGTGTTCTGCATTTGTATTCTTGCCACCTCTTCTTAATATCTTCTGCTTCTGTTAGGTCCAGACCATTTCTGTCCTTTATTGAGCCCATCCTTGCATGAAATGTTCCCTTGGTATCTCTAATTTTCTTGAAGAGATCTCTAGTCTTTCCCATTCTGTTGTTTTCCTCTATTTCTTTGCATTGATCGCTGAAGAAGGCTTTCTTATCTCTTCTTGCTATTCTTTGGAACTCAGCATTCAGATGCTTATATCTTTCCTTTTCTCCTTTGCTTTTCGCCTCTCTTCTTTTCACAGCTATTTGTAAGGCCTCCCCAGACAGCCATTTTGCTTTTTTGCATTTCTTTTCCATGGGGATGGTCTTGATCCCTGTCTCCTGTACAGTGTCACGAACCTCATTCCATAGTTCATCAGGCACTCTATCTAGGCCCTTAAATTTATTTCTCACTTCCACTGTATAATCATAAGGGATTTGATTTAGGTCATACCTGAATGGTCTAGCGGTTTTCCCTACTTTCTTCAATTTAAGTCTGAATTTGGTAATGAGTTCATGATCTGAGCCACAGTCAGCTCCTGGTCTTGTATAGAGCTTCTCCATCTTTGGCTGCATAGAATATAATCAATCTGATTTCGGTGTTGACCATCTGGTGATGTCCATGTGTAGAGTTTTCTCTTGTGTTGTTGGAAGAGGGTGTTTGCTATGACCAGTGCATTTTCTTGACAAAATTCTATTAGATGTGCTAGTACACATCAATTTAGTAGACATCAACCTTGGAATTAACTTTTACTTCATATGCTTAACAGTTTTGCATATTTTTGGTGCAAATGAAGTAATAGGTTCTGAGTTTTTAAAGCCTTTAATTTATAACTGTCTGCTTATGTATACTTGCCAAGTATACACTAGGTCCTCTCACCAAACCAATCTGCCAGGTATATATCTCTCTGTAGGTGAGCATGCTGTTGGCTCTTCACCTCTTCTCAGCTGAGGAGCTGGGGAACTGATGTAGCAGTGCCCTGGAATAGGGTGAAGCTGATCCACTAGCCTGGCTGACTCCTCCTCTGTGCCACAGAGGGGCATGCTGAGTCCACAGGGTGGCAAATTTATAGCACCTCACACCTTTTTCTCCAACTCAGGTCAGGTCCGAACACCCTACGGCCCTCTCCTTCTGCTGACACCAGCCAGAACCCATTTCAAGTCTTCGCTTTCCTGGAGGAAATCTCAGGGATGCACCCCTCTTCTTCCCTGTACTCTAATGTCACACCTCCGGGACCACATAAAGTAACATTCTTAACATCCCCCCCCTAAATCTCATCGCCAGGCTTTGACCTGAGGCCTCATTCCTCAGAGGTCTCCAGCCTAGCTTGCTCTGCATAACTCTGGACCAGCATAAACAGATGCCCCTATGACGCCTCCACTGTGAGACACTATGGATTTATCATGTCCATGTCACTGCCATGTTCTGATCTCTCCCCACGAATGGTGCTCCCTGTTTCAATCTACCCACTGTGATTCTTTCAGATGTTCAGGAGAAAAACAAAACAAAACTTGGGTAGTCCTTCACACTCTTTTTTCACTTAGTCATATTTGACGCAGCAGAAATATCTTAGTTCTATCTTTAAAATCTCTCCAGAATTTAATGACTTATCCACTCCCAACCCTTCCTGTCTCTGTTCTGGAACAGCCCCCACAACATTCCTGGAGTTTATAGTCTCCTCACCGGTATGGCAACCCACTCCAGTACTCTTGCCTGGAGAATCCGATGGATGGAGGAGCCTGGTAGGCTACAGTCCATGGGGTCACAAAGAGTCGGACACGACTGAGTGACTTCACTTCACTTCACCGGTGTGCCTGCCTCCATCCTCATCACCTCCACCCCACCCTAGTTTGTCTTCCCCTAAGTTTTTGGCATACTTTTAAAAATTTCTCATCAGATCATATCCCTGCATGGCTGAGGACGTTGCACTTGTACTCGCCTCACCCTGCCATTCCAAGAACGACTACTACTCACCCCCTCTGCTCCCCGAGGATGTGAACACCCACGTTTCCCGAAAGCTCCCGGCTCAATCGCAGTCCTAAGCCTTTGCTCCTGCTAGTCCCTGGGCGGGTAACACTCTTCCACGCCCCAACAAAAAAGCCGGCAGAAATGGTGGCTCCATCCACAAACGCCCCGGACCCTAGATCACAAAGACCTCGATAAACACCACTCATTCAGGGTCCTACGATTCTGAGGTGGGGGTCGCGACGCGCCAAGACCCGGGGAACGCAGCACCCACCTACGCGGGTCCACTGCTGCCGCCGCCTTCAGTCAGGACCAGAGTCCGGCGGGATCTCACGTCGGAACTGCGCACCGCTGTTGATTGGCATTGTGGCGGAATCCTCGCGAGAGCTGCCACCGCCCAGCCTCTTTGTAGCGAGAATAGGGTCTCCTCCCGCGCCTTCTCGCTTTCTGTCACCTCTGAACTGGACCACAGATCCCGAGGTTCTACTCAGACAGGTCGACCAAGGACCGATAAGATGTCCGCCGCGAGAAAGATGCCCGCCGCGAGAAAGATGCCGGAAGTCCCTCCCAGACGACCTCGCAGAAACACCTTAGCAGTGCCGCCGCTCTGTGGCGCAGAGACTTATGGTTAATGTAGTTTCCGCTGAGACAACCGTTGCGGCGATTCGCAGATGCCCTTTCGGCCTTGGCTAACGCCGATTGTTATCACAAGGGGCGCTGGGGCATCGCTGCTCCGAGGATGGCGCGGGGCTTCACTCTTAAGAAGCCCGCACACAGCTACCTTGTAGGGATACCTACCATCTGTAGGGATGGAAGAAACGTTTAGAAATGTCCTCTCAGATATTTCCCAAAGCTCTAAGACCTAAGTTCAGTTCAGTTCAGTCGCTCAGTCATGTCCGACTCTTTGTGATCCCATGAATCGCAGCACGCCAGGCCTCCCTGTCCATCACCAACTCCCCGAGTTCACTCAAACTCATGTCCATCGAGTTGGTGATGCCATCCAACCAGCGCATCCTCTGTCTTCCCCTCCTCCTCCTGCCCCCAATCCCTCCCAGCATCACAGTCTTTTCCAATGAGTCAACTCTTCGCATGAGGTGGCCAAAGTACTGGAGTTTCAGCTTTAGCATCAGTCCTTCCAATGAACACCCAGGACTGATCTCCTTTAGGATGGACTGGTTGGATCTCCTTGCAGTCCAAGGGGCTCTCAAGAGTCTTCTCCAATGCCACAGTTCAGAAGCATCCATTCTTCGGCGCTCAGCTTTCTTCACAGCCCAACTATCACATCCATACATGACCACTGGAAAAACCATAGTCTTGACTAGACGGACCTTTATTGGCAAAGTAATATCTCTGCTTTTGAATATGCTATCTAGGTTGCTCATAACTTTCCTTCCAAGGAGTAAGTGTCTCTTAATTTCACTGCAATCACCATCTGCAGTGATTTTGGAGCCCCTCAAAATAAAGTCTGACACTGTTTCCATTGTTTCCCCATCTATTTCCCATGAAGTGATGGGACCAGATGCCATGATCTTCGTTTTCTGAATGTTGAGCTTTAAGCCAACGTTTTCACTCTCCTCTTTCACTCTCATCAAGAGGCTTTTTAGTTCCTCTTCACTTTCTGCCATAAGGGTGGTGTCATCTGCATATCTGAGGTTATTGATATTTTTCCTGGCAATCTTGATTCCAGCTTGTGCTTCTTCCAGCCCAGCACTTGTCATGATGTAGTCTGCATAGAAGTTAAATAAGCAGGGTGACAATATACAGCCTTGACGTACTCCTTTTCCTATTTGGAACCAGTCTGTTGTTCCATGTCCAGTTCTAACTGTTGCTTCCTGACCTGCATACTGGTTTTTTTTTTTTTTTTAATAAAGTATCTTTTAAATAAAAAGTACGCCAATACTTAAATAAAGTAGTCCATTTTTTAAATTATTATTATAGTGCTATTGCACACAATAGGCTACAGTATAAACATAACTTTTATTTTAGCTGGGAGACCAAAAAATTATGTGAATTTCTTCCACTTCTCCGAATGTGAGAAATCTTTTAACCAAAGCTCCAGCCTCATTCAACACCAAAGAGTTCATGCAGGGGCCCCTGCAAGGGCCTTATGAGTGCATGGAATGTGGGAAATCCTTCAGAAAAAGATTCAGACTCACTACATCGGAGAATTCACACCAGAGAAAAACCTTATCAATGCAGTTGAATGTGGAAAATCATTTAGCCAAAACTACAACCTCATTCAGCACCATAAACTTCACTCTAGGTGAAGGCCTCAAGAGTACAGCCAACATGAGAAAGCCTTCAGGTAACGATCTGCTCTGACTGAACACCAAAATCCCAATTCAGACCTTACGTTTTGGGAATTCTACTTATGTGGGGGAAAAAAAGCTTTCTGCATGACAAAACGTACATGAGGTAATGGCCTTTGACCTTCAAAGAATGTGCTCTCTGCTCAGTGAGATAGCACTAGAGAGCCTCTATGAGCAGCCATCTGCCATGGGTTCCAGGTATGTGAGGAATCTTCAGGAGCTGTGTTTCATATTTTACCTGCTCAGGACCCTTGCCATAATTAAGTCACTGCCAGGTATTATGACATAAGTCAACTCACCTTTGCCACCAGACAGATCCTCATAGTGTATCAGTCACCACAGCATCCTCAGAGAAGATAGATGTTTGTCTGTCTACAGAGGCAGCAGTAAAGAGGAAGGGGTAACAGGTGGAGGCAGAAAAGTTGGGTGAAGCCAGAAACTAAAAGTCAGAGTTAAAATGACAAGTTGGCCAAGTATAAAGAATGAGGGAAAAGATGTAAATGAGGTGTGGTACCCAGCAATGGCTCCAAAACACTAAACAGGTTCCTGGTAAGATGTGAACTTTGATGTCATGTTCTCACCTCACCTAGCCCAGGCCTCTGTATTCCACGTTGCCATGGTACGACTCATATCCATTCTGTGAGACATTCTGCAACCCATGCTGAGCAACTACATGGAACCTAGAAAGCTAAAGTCCTGAGGGAAAGGCAAGACAGGTAAATGGCCAGTACCAGCCCAGAGAAACTTATCACATGACCAGTCACAGAAAAGAAAACTAAATGTTACAAAAGAACCTCAGATGAGGGTATCAGGAAAATAGCTCATTGTGCACCTAAGTAGTGCCCACCTCAGTGATGGCAATTCTCAGCACAGGCAAGTATGAAGGAACTGTGAGAAGAAGGAAGCTAAACCAAGCAATCAGGGGTCTGCAAAGTGATCCAACCATGGAAAGGACAAGCAAGATGGGATCCATTCAGCTTCCTACTAGGCTTCAGGAGAGCAGGTATTGACGCTCCAAGGAGAGAAAAGGGTAGAGCAAACAACTCAGCCCTGGCAACAATAGTATCTACCCAAGGAACTAGGGAAAAAAGTAATCCCCATGGTTTGAATGCAGGAAGGACAGAGCAGCCCCTAAGGAAAAGCAGAAAGGCAAAGTCTAGCCCAGGTCACAGTGGGTGATTGTGCAGGCCTTACCCAGTGCAAAGACCTGCAGCATCATGTCACGGTACTGGCGCCTCTGAGCCTCATTAAGGAGGCTCCATCCCTCCCAGGAAAATACACAGCCACGTCCTCCAGAGTCACATTGCCCTGTCATGATGGGGACAGATGAAACCGCCGGTCCTCTCTCTGATGATCCACAATCTATCCTGCACACATCTACCGCACACCCAGGTTTCTCTTGGGCTCTCCACTTCAGATGAGATACCAGAACCTGAAGCCACCGGTACTGCTCTCCACTCATGGTTCCACTCATCACTGTGCCCCGCCCTCAACAACTACACACAGGGAGGCAACGAGATGCATCAGAGATGCTCAGGGACAGGATTGCAGGACACAGTCCATTCCTGCCAGGGCTTCCCTGGTGGCTCAGCCGGCAAAGAAGCCCCCAACAGTGCAGGAGACCCAGGTTTGATCCCTGGGTCGGGAAGATTCCCTAGAGAGGGAAATGGTAACCATCCCCAATATTCTTGCCTGGAAAACCCCATAGACAGAGGAGCCTGGCAGGCTACAGACTATGGGGTTGCAAAGAGTCAGACATGACTGAGCAACTAAGCATCCCTTCCTGCCAGGCAATTCCCATGGGATCTTCCATGCCTCACAACACCCATTACCCTTATATATCCTATACCAGGGCACAAGAGCCATCAGTTCATGCTTCCTACCTCCACATGTATCTCTCTCACATCTCCAGACCCCACAGCTGCGTCTTTGCAGCCACTGCCAACTCCTTGTCCCACACCACAGTCATCTCCTTGGACTCACCCCAGAGAACAGGGCAAAACAAAACACTATCCAGTTCGACCCATGACCTCTCATGGATCCCAACACTATTTGAAAATCTCTTACCTGTCCCTAATTGTCACTTTAACATTAGCCATACTGAATCATATGTGAATTTTAGATACCTATAACTCTCTACCTAGATAGTATATTCAAAAACAGAGACATTACTTTGCCAACAAAGGTCCGTCTAGTCAAGGCTATGGTTTTTCCAGTGGTCGTGTATGGATGTGAGAGTTGGACTGTGAAGAAAGCTGAGTGCCGAAGAATTGATGCTTTTGAACTGTGGTGTTAAGAGAAGACTCTTGAGAGTCACTTGGACTGCAAGGAGATCCAACTAGTCCATTCTGAAGGACATCAGTCCTGGGAAATCATTGGAAGGAATGATGCTAAAGCTGAAACTCCAGTACTTTGGCCACCTCATGCAAAGAGTTGACTCATTGGAAAAGACTCTGATGCTGGGAGGGATTAGGGGCAGGAGGAAAGGGAATGACTGCCGGGGTCCAGCCCCGGTGGATCCAGGGAATTCGAAGCGGGGACGTGGTCGGCGTCTTAGGAAAGAATTATTTAATTAGAGATATAAAGAGAGATTAGGAAAGAATAGTGTAGTAGGAAAATTAGTGGAGAAAAGAGACTGATATTCCTTGGTTTACACAGAAAGCTAATAAAGTCTCAAGACAAGAAACTTGCACCGTCTATGTTAGGCCACAGGCGCCCGCTTGAATAACAGAGGGTGTCCCATCTTGGGCTCCCTCTCACGTGGGTCTTAGAAGCCCGGGCAAATAAGTAGACACGGAGAGCCTCTGCGTTCCAAGGGATCAGCCTGAAAAGGAGAGGGAGGGAGAGGGAGAAAGAGAGAGAGAGTCGACACGGGGGGAGCCAGATTTCCAAGAAACTAGTTCGAGAAACTGGTCCGTCCTTTATTTTCCAGGAAAGCTTTTTATACTTTTGGTTGTACATAGAGATCAATGGATAATGCAAAGTTATGCAGGGTTAGCAGCCCTGACCCTTATCAAGATCAGGCTTTCTTTCTGCAAATATTTCTGTATACAGAGGGTCTCAGGATTTACAGTATCTTCTGGCCAAAAGGCCTGTTAACATTTTATGGCTCTCTTCCTTAATGAATGTTAATCTCATTTTCCCTGTAGTGTTTTTCCTTAATCTGCATCACCTTCAAAGTACTAAATAAAGTTACATTAAAAGATATGAAAACTTGGCAGCAAGTATTGGCTCAACAATGAAACCCTTAATCAATCAGTTTTATTCTAATGGTTTTTCCTAGAATTTCTTAAGCTTTCAGTGCCTCTCAAGGTTGGGAGGCTGTAAACGATTCACATGCGCAGTTATAAAAATCTGGACAGACCCGTCAGGTAAGTTAGAAAACTATCAGAGGGGTTTAAGCCAAGACATTCTTTTTATACCCCGGAGACTTATTAACTGGAGCTCTAAGTTAATTCCTTTTAGAGGAAGGTGGTGAGGGACAGCCCCTGTTAATGTCAGAATCATAAGTGAAAAACATAATGCAGTAAGGCAGGCAGACTCTGGTTTTGGGGGTAGATGCTTGAGAAAATCCAGCGAGGCTCCCTTAAGGCCGGACTCGCCTTTGCCTGTCGGGCCCCTTAACCTCATGACCTTTGCCACGGGTGGGACTCCTCGTGCTGGCTCCTGGCAGACGACGGAGGATGAGATGACTGGATGGCATCACCGACTCGATGGACATGAGTTTGAGTGAACTCCGGGAGTTGCTGATGGACAGGGAGGCCTGGCATGCTGCGATTCATGGGGTCACAAAGAGTTGGACACGACTGAGCGACTGAATTGAACTGAACTAAACTCTGTACCAGGCTTACCAGGTGACTCAGTGGTAACGAATCCACCTGCCAAGCACGGGACACCAGTTCAATCCCTCGTTGAAGAGACCCTGGAGTAGAAAATAGCAACTGCCCCAGTACACCTGCCTGGAAAATTCCATGGACAGAGGAGTCTGGAGGGCTACAGTTCATGGAGTTGCAAAGAGTCAGAAGCAATTGAGTTCACACACACATGCTGAACCGCACCCCAGATTCCCAGACTTCTCTGCCAGCTGCCTACCTGATGCCACCACTCATTTGTTCTCTGAAAAAAAAAAAAATCTCAGAATGGAAACCCAGCCAAAAACAAAAACTCCTGTATCTCCAAGGAAAATCACTCTTACTACTGAACATCTCATCTCAAAGTTAGTGAAGCTTCCAGGCTTTCAGTTGCAAGACCAAAGCTTTACCATCAACCCTGATTCTTACCTTTCTCTCTCTCACCCTCAAAATCAGAAAATCTGGGCAGCCTATCTGAAATAATGAATCCAGAATCCAACCACTTCTTCCACCTCCACAGCCACTACTCTGGTCTGTGACCATGCATCAAGACTTCTGCAGTAGCCTCCTCCCTGGTCAGCCTTCCTCCTCCCAAAGTCTGTTTTCCACTCTGTAACCAGATGAAGCCTGGAAGTAAGGTTATCTCCCTCTTCTGTTCCAAATCTGCGTTACTCCCACAGCAGATGCCCAACTTCACAGGCAACCACATTACAAGACTGACTCCTCTCCCCCTGCTCTGTGTTCCTAAAAGAAAGATCTGTGTGTGCCCTGTTCCCAGCTGTGGCCACCCAACCAAGCACTTGCACATGCTGGTAGGTGTTCCTGAGATAATCTTCTACACCTTTTCCCATTGGTGGCAGAAAGAGCAGTTCCTCCAGAAAATCCTTTGGCCTGAACTCAGAATGAGTCTAGGTGATTTCTCCCAGGTCCCCAGACCCAAGGGCTGGGAAAATGGCAGGCGAAGAGTCCTAGGACACCATAATCTCAGGTTCTATTAATGAGATCCAAACCAGCGAGGGCCTGGGACACCCTCCACTTCTCTGTGTAGGTTCCATTAAGTGATTCTTTAGCCATGGGGATCTGTGAGTAGAAGCAAGCAATAGAGGTGCATTCCAAGGGGTTCAAACCTCCCCTGTACCTCTCACCAACCCTGGAGACCAGATAACCTTGGGTTAAAAGACTAAACTCTGTGCTTCAGTCAGCAGAGCTGCCTCTTTACAGCTATGCTGGACAAGGACTCACCCTCCCTGCACCTCACTGCCCACATCACTCCCATTTCAGTCTGTTCTCTGAGTAGCTCTTAGAAAATCCTAAATCAGACTGTGTCTTTCTTCTCTTCACAACTCTCCATGGCTCAATGGGTTCTCAGAAGTGAAAGTGAAATTGTTAACTGCTAAGTCCTGTACGACTCTTTGTGACCCCACAGACTGTAGCCTGCCAGGCTTCCCCATCCATGGAATTCTCCAGGCAAGAATACTAGAGTGGGTTGCCATTCCCTTCTCTGATGAATCTTTCCCACCAGGGACTGAACCCAGGTCTCCCACATTGCAGGCGGATTCTTTACTGTCTGAGCCCACAAAACTCTCAGCTTGACAGTCTAGGCGAGACTCCACCTCACACTCTCTGCTCTAGGCAGATACAAGACAGATCCCAGTTTTTTTGAATTCTCCCACCACAGTCCAACCTCCAAGCCTCTGTGCCTGTGGGTCCCTTTCCCACTCACCATCACACAGTCCGTCAGACACAGCCCATCAGTCCATCCCAAGCCTCACAGTCCGTTAGTCCACACATGACCACCTAACTGTCCTGGACCCCATTTCCTGGGCTGTGGGCACATGAGCAGGTGCCTTGGACAAAAGAGGAACTGAAGAGCCTCTTGATGAAAGTGAAAGAGGAGAGTGAAAAAGCTGGCTTAAACCTCAACATTAAAAAAACTAAGATCATGACATCCAGTCCCATTACTTCATGGCAAATAGATGGGGAAACAATGGAAACAGTGAAAGACTTTACTTTCTTGGGCTCCAAAATCACTGCAGGCAGGGACTGCAGCCATAAAATTAAAAGACCCTTGCTGCCTGGAAGAAAAGCTATGACAAACCTAGACATCATATTAAAAAACAAAGACATTATTTTGCCAACAAATGTCCATATAGTCAAAGCTATGGTTTTTCCAATAGTCATGTATGGATGTGAGTTTGATTACAAAGAAGGCTGATAGCCGAAGAATGGATGCTTTTGAATTGTGGTGTTGGAGAATTCTCTTGAGAGTCCCTTGGACTGCAAAATCAAAGCAGTCAATCCTTAAGGAAATCAACCCTGACTATTCATTGCAAAGGCTGTTGCTGAAGCTGAAGTGCCAATATTTTGGCCACCTGATGTGGCCTACTCATTGGAAAAGCCTACTCATTGGAAAAGACCAATGCTGGGAAAGATAGAAGGCAGGAGGAGAAGGGGATGACAGAGGATGAGATGGTTGGATGCCATCACTGACTCCATAGACATAAGTTTGAGCAAGCTTCAGGAGATGGTGAAGGACAGGGAAGCCTGGCATTGCAGTCCATGGGTCGCAAAGATTTGGAAATGACTTGAGTGACTGTACAACAAGAAAACACTAGAAATAACTCAAATATCCATAAATAGATGAGTGGATGAACAGTCAATTATACATGGAAGAGAAAAGTACTGAAAAATAAGAATGTTCCTGTAAGGAATGTTTAATGAATTAATGAACAATTAATTTACATTTAATGAATTAAAATTAATGAATTAATTGTTCATTAAATGAACATTTAATGAATGATTAATGAATCACAAAGTAACAAAATAGGATCAATGAAATCAGAAAAAGATGTAAACATTTCATGATCAATCATAAAATTCTAAAAATACAATCTATTGTAAAGGAATACAAACTGTGGTCTCCCCTGCCCCTGCAGTCTTACAACCATGGACACTAGCCTACAGAACTCCTGGTATCAGGGTACATGGCTCATTTGGAGGAGAACTGTGGTTAAGATTCCCCTCAGCATAGCTCGACATTGTGCATTATCTCCTTTAAGCAAGGAAAAAAAATTCATGTTGTCTCCAGTAATAGAATCCACAGACCTCTGGCATCCAGGCAGAAAATTATAATACAAAGTAGTCTTTCCTAGGAGGCCTTGGCAGCAATGCAAACTGCTACAAAACAAAAGAGCCATATTCGGCCATCTCAGGGACCTGAAGTTTGGATCTCCAGTACAAAAGTAATTTACCCCTCAGGTTGACAGTCCTATTGTGCTTTCAAACTATTCCACACAGTGAAGAGCATTTCCAAGACTAAGGTGTTTAAACAATAAGGCCTTTATTATTATACAAATGAGATTAACAAGCAATAGGCAATTTCTGGTTCAGTGACTTGAAAGCTGGAAAACTTCATCACGAGCACAACCTGAGACCAACTGTGTCCCTATAAAAGCTAGTTCTTTGCAAGGACTTAGATAGAGTCTTTGAGCCAACACATGGCCAGGTCCAGGTCCTAACTTGTCAGAAAAAAAGGGAATGAAGACTCCTTAAGGGCTGACGATAGTCATAATTTCCTCCAACACATGGGAGAGTACAGAGGCCAGTTGCTCTGAACACACCAGGGTAGTGACTGATGCCAATCATCAGGACATGCCAGATGCTAGAGGTGAGATGGTTTCTGGCAAAGAAACTGGCAGTGAACTTGGCAGGTTACACGTGCTTCCCACACAACTGTGAAATTTACAGTGAATCAATCTCTAGTCTGTGGACATCCCAATACGAGATTTAACTTAGGTGGATGTTTCCTCACACTTACCTCCACCACAACTATACTAAGGAAGGAAAAAGCATACATTCAATGTGCATACAAGGCCTTTTCCCAGTGAGGATTCTTTGGTGTTGACTGACATTAGATTTGCAGCTAAAGGATTTCCTACATTCACTGCACATGAGCTCTCCTGTGTTGAAGGAGACTAGAGTGCTGAGTAAAAGATTTCCTACATTCATCGCACTTATAAGGCCTTGCTCCAGTGCACTGTTCAGTGTCGAATGAGATGGGTTTTGCAGCTAAAGGATTTCCCACATTCACTGCATTCATAAGGCTTTTCTCCAGTGTGAACCCTTTGGTGTTGAATGAGGACAGATTTCTGACTAAAGGATTTCCCACATCCACTGCACTCATAAGGCTTTTCTCCAGTGTGAACTCTGGTGTTGAACAAGGAGAGATTTCTCACTAAAAGATTTTCCACATTCAAGTCATTCATAAGGTCTAACCAGTGTGAACTCTTCAGTGTCAAATGAGATGGGTTTTACAGATAAGTTACTTCCCACATTCACCACACTCATAAGGCCTTGCTCCAGTGTGAACTCTTTTGTGTTGAAGGAGGCCAGAACTTTGGTTAAACATCTTCCCACATTCACTGCATTTATAAGGCCTTTCATTAGTGTGAACTCTCTGGTGTTTAATGAGGATGGATTTCTGGATAAAAGATTTCCAACATTCACTGCACTCATAAGGCCTTTCTCCAGTATGAACTCTTTGGTGTTGAATGAGATCAGATTTCTGGCCAAATGATCTCCCACAGTCACTGCACTCATAAGGTTTTGCTCCAGTGTGATGAGGTGGGTTTTACAGCTAAAGAATTTTCCACATTCACTATGCTCATTAGGCCTCTCGCCAATGTGAATTTCCTGGTGCTGAACAAATCTGTATCTGCATTTGTCACACTCATCAAGACCCTCTTCAGTGCAAACTCTCTGGTGGTGAAGTGTACGAGTGTTGCCAAAAACTTTCTTGCATTCAATCCACTTCAGATGACTTTTTCCATTGTTCAAGGCCTCCTCACACTCAATGCTGCTGGGTGGCTTCTCACCGTTGAGAGTGGCCTGGTGCTGAGGAAGGCCCAAGGTAGCTAGGAAGTCCTTTCGAGTCTCCTCACTAGGGATGGGCTTCCCTGACACAGAGAATATCCCTGACACATAGAATAGACAGCTCATCACAATCGAGGCCCTGTTATGTCCATTTAAAGACTTTATCTCCACTGCCATGCTCTTGGTACTGGTGAAGGTTTGGGTTCAACCAGAAGTCTCTGGACCACCCACCAAAGTATGGTGTCTGCCCAGGATATGCTGCCTGAAGCTCAGTCAGCTGCAAAATATCTTTTAACACTGGGACACATTTCTCAGAGATCAATCTTCTGGGTGGATGGACCTGACTGAGAAGTCCTGACCTGTGACTCTCCTACAGAAAGGCTCTGCTCAGAAGGTATCACCTCATCCTCCTCCGTTTCACACCAACAATCTGAAAGCAGAGAAACACTAATAATGTGCATGTGAGCTTTACTGGGAAATGGAAGTCCCACAAAAAGGCGTGTCACACACATACATTCAAGCCAGAGAATGAAGCCATGTAAATGTTTTCAGGATGAGGTATTGATTTGAAGGGAGGGCTGCTCTGCAGTGACATGCCTCTAAAGATTACAGAAGGGAGACTTTCCAGAACAAAGGGCATAAATATGAATGCCATATGAGGAGCAGAGACAGGATCAATGACTCACTCCTCTGCCAACAACCTTCAGCAAGATCTTGTCAGCTGAGAACATGTCCATTCTACACAGAAGGATGGCAGTGTCCAGGCCCACGGAAATACAACTGCAACTGAGCAACTGGGTTCAACGACTATTTAAGAATATGCACACACCTCATTTTACAGACATACCTCATTATCACCGCACTTTGCTCTATTGCCCTTTGTAGATACCACATTTTCTACCAATTGGAGGTCTGTAGCAATGCTAAGTTCAGCAAGTCTATGGGTGCCAATTTCCCTGTAGCATTTGCTCACTTCATGTCTCTGTGTCACATTCTGGTAATTCTCACAATCTTTCAAACTATTTCAATATTATTATAGTTGTTATGGGGCTCTGTGAATCAATGATCTTTGATGTGACAACTATGAGTCACTGAAGGCTCAAACAATGGTTAGGATTTTTTGGCAAAAAAGTACTTTTTAATTAAGGTAGGTATATTGTTTTTTAGACATAATTTTATTGCACACAATATACTAAAGGATGGTATAACTTCTACATGCACTGGTGGACACACTGTAGATTTAAACACAATCTCATTTTCACGCCCTCGCCTCCTTTGACACTCACTAGGGCTGGGCCTTCTTTGAGACCATCTTGCCCTGTTCATACCGTAAAGCAATCAGGACTCCCCCATCACCCCCCATTTCTGTAACTACATGAGACCCGAATGAAACATGTCCTTAGGGAAGATAGGAAATGTCAGCACTGGTCCAGAGCAACTCAGGAAACAAGAGACCACAGGAGAGGAAAGAGTATTACAACAAAATCTCAAAACAGGGTCTTTCAAGAAAAACCTCCATATAGATAGTGACCATGACAAGGTCTAGAATTCCTGATATAGACAGTCACAAGGAAGTCTTAAAATTAAAAGTTCTCATCACAAGGGGAAAAAAAAAAACATGCAAATCTGTATGGTGATGGATGTTAACCAGACTTGCTGTTGTGAGCATTCTGCAGTATATACAAACATCACATCTTTATGTCATATACCTGAAACTAAAATGTCCTATGTCAGTTATATTTTAATTAAAAAAAAAAAAAAAAAAGAGGAAAAGAGAAGAATCTGGGTCACAGGGTGTCATAGATATGGACAGTCATCCAGCCAAGGAGAGGGCAGGAAATGCGAGCTCTATTAGGCTGACTACCAGACTGACTCCCAGACACTTCCCTGCATGCCTCGGGGTAGCAGATGTTGGGGCTGCTTCAGGAGCACAGTGCTCGGGGCAGTGCACACAGCTCAGCACTGGCACCCACAGCACATATGCCAGGAAGGGGGGAAGGTAGCAGAGACCATGGTCCAGCTGTGGAATGGACAGAGCTGTCTCCTGGAGAGAGGGAAAGATGGGAAAAGACAGAGGTCAGTTGAGGACACTGGGAGGAATATGAAGGCCTTACCCAGGGACGTTGTAAGTACAAAGTTCTCCAGCATCACATCACAATACAGGAACCTTTGTGTCTCATTAAGGAGCCTCCACTCATCCTGGAAGAAGTAAATGGCCACATCGTCAAAGGTCACACAGGCCTGCCATGATGGGGACAATTCGTTCCATGATCAGCTTCTTTCACAGGACCCCAAGTTCACCCACCCACCAATCAAACTCTGCTCACCCACCTCCCTATTTCCCCATCTCAGAGGAGATACCAGGCCTGGTGGCTCTGATGTGCATATTCTTCTCGTG
Source organism: Cephalophus harveyi (assembly GCA_006410635.1). Taxonomy (NCBI): domain Eukaryota; kingdom Metazoa; phylum Chordata; class Mammalia; order Artiodactyla; family Bovidae; genus Cephalophus; species Cephalophus harveyi. The sequence goes on along the minus strand of SJYT01027641.1, from coordinate 122,210 downwards.
GTCCCTTTGATTACTTTGTCCACCCACAGCAACAGGCGGGTGGGCAGACAGATGATCCCTAAGCTCTGGGCCTGGCATGCAGGGACTTCTCAGCTTCCAGAAATGAAAGTATTTTAACTCCAAACTTCCCACTAACAGATGGGGTCCCTCCACCTGTCACCTTCTCCCAGGAGCCATCAGTCAGTCACAAGATCCCACGCACAGCCACCTCGTCGTTCTGGACCCCGGCGCCTGGGCTGCCGGCACGTGAACACTCGGGGCTTCAGTGTCTGGTGGGATGCGGGCGGTGCGGGCCCTGAGTACCAGCGTTTCCCTGAGGCGGGTCCCTCAGAGCCGCCGCCGCCGCCATCGGACTCTGTGGGCGGACCGGGGCCAGGAGCGGCAGGAGAGGCGGGGGGACGCGGGAAGAGCGGTTCCTCTCCTGGGCCCGCGGTGGCCAGAGACTGCCCTCGGACTGTCTCGAGCTACACTCGTCGCTCCGGAACCTGAGACTGGGCGATAGCACCCAAGAGCCGACAAAACAACCGCCACCGGGAGAGTGCCGGAAGTCCCGCCCCAACGCGATGCTCACATAGGAAGTGCACTTCTCCTGAGTTCTGATTGGCTTAACGCCGAAGGCGATCGGGGCAGAATGATCTGGGTAATGTAGTTCTCCCGGCTCTATGCCTGCGCTAGGAGCGCAGTTTACCAGGACCTCCAGGTAAACTCGCAGGGTGAGGGCCATAAGTGCAAAGAAGATTCCGGAACCCTGAGATAAAGGTTTGGGACATCAGCCTTTCTCTTTAAACAGTCGTGAAGCAGTGGAGTCCTGCTGGGAAAAAGACTTCTGAAAGGACACATATATCTGGAAGGCTGTGATCCAAGGCCGTTTTTGCTGAATGTAAATAAGCCCAGTCTCCGGAACCAGAGGGAGCACACAGCTCTTCTTAAAAATGTGTGCTCGAAATGAATTCTAAATATCTAGGCAAAAGATGTGCTCACGTGTACAGAGCAAAGAACAACAATGAAACACCTGATGGAAAACAGAACAAAACCAGAGTAATCTGGGGGAAAATATCTCGTGTTCACAGAGACAGTGGTATGATTTGTTCCAAATTCCTAAGCAACCTTCTTTCTAACACCAGTGGATGTAGAATCTGTGTGATACTATATGCCTCAAGGATTTAAACCCATTCAAATTTAAATAAATAAAAGTGTGGAAAGACAAAAAAAAAAGGGGGGGGTTCATCAGAATCTGATCTCTTTGATGAGAAGTGATTACTGTCATGGTCTGGGTGCGGGTTGGAAAACAATTTCCAAACATGAGACAGAATGAGCAGGAAATAAAGTTTATTAGAATGGGGGATCCTGACAACAGCAGGCCAGCTCAAGGGAAAACTGACGTTGAACAGGGGTTCTTTGTCCACTTTTATGTCCAGGGTACAAGGAGTGGGATAGCAGGTCATTTGCTGATTGGATAGGCGTGTATATGTGGGGGAGAATAGGGCAAATACCTTCTCCTTATGGGGTAAGTGGGGAGACAGGTTATACTGTTCCGGGAAAACTGCTAGACCATTCAGGTATGACCTAAATCAAATCCCTTATGATTATACTGTGGAAGTGAGAAATAGATTTAATGGCCTAGATCTGATAGATAGAGTGCCTGATGAACTATGGAATGAGGTTCGTGACATTGTACAGGAGACAGGGATCAAGACCATCCCCATGGAAAAGAAATGCAAAAAAGCAAAATGGCTGTCTGGAGATTGGGGCAGAATGCTCTGGGTAATGTAAGAAAGAATATTTTAAAAAATAATAGCTGTGAAAAGAAGAGAGGCGAAAAGCAAAGGAGAAAAGGAAAGACATAAGCACCTGAATGCAGAGTTCCAAAGAATAGCAAGAAGAGATAAGAAAGCCTTCTTCAGTGATCAATGCAAAGAAATAGAGGAAAACAACAGAATGGGAAAGACTAGTCTTCAAGAAAATTAGAGACACCAAGGGAACATTTCATGCAAAGATGGGCTCGATAAAGGACAGAAATGGTCTGGACCTAACAGAAGCAGAAGATATTAAGAAGAGGTGGCAAGAATACATGGAAGAACTGTACAAAAAAGATCTTCACAACCCAGATAATCATGATGATGTGATTACTAATCTAGAGCCAGACATCTTGGAATGTGAAGTCAAGTTGGACTTAGAAAGCATCACTACGAACAAAGCTAGTGTAAGCTGAAACTCCAGTACTTTGGCCACTTCATGCGAAGAGTTGACTCATTGGAAAAGACTCTGATGCTGGGAGGGATTGGGGGCAGGAGGAGAAGGGGACAACCGAGGATGAGATGGCTGGATGGCATCACTGACTCGATGGACGTGAGTCTGAGTGAACTCCGGGAGATGGTGATGGACAGGGAGGCCTGGCGTGCTGCGATTCATGGGGTCGCAAAGAGTCGGACACGACTGAGCGACTGAACTGAACTGAATAGTTACAACATGGGGGAGGGAAGGACGATAAGGGTCTGGTTTTTCCATTCCTGCATTCCAAGACCCTCCTTGGTTTTATCTGCTGTTTCATCCTTGGGTCAACAGAATTATCATTCCTACTATTATTGCAAAGATTGCATCTGTGTGGGGAGTGAAGATGATTACAGAAAACGTTGTGAAATGCAAGTCACTGAAAGCTGTTAATGTAGTTTTTTCAAAAATAATGACTGGATAGCTCTCGCAACATATCTGCAGAGGATGAAAAACAAAAGTTAAGATCTCAAAGAAAACTGAACAGGACACGTGAGTCTGGGAATAGACAGTTATCTGAGCAGTGGCTATGTGGAAATTTTGGCCACTCAGGATTCTTAGAAATTTGATTATTTTTTCATTCTGTAAAACATTAATACTTTGAAGTACAGTTTTAAGACCTTTGAAAAGTAAAATGAAGTCGCTCAGTTGTGTCCGACTCTTTGCGACCCCATGGACTGTAGCCTACCAGGCTCCTCCCTCCATGGGATTCTCCAGGCAAGAGTACTGGAGTGGGTTGCCATTTCCTTCTCCAGGGGATCTTCCTCACCCAGGGATCAAACCCGGGTCTCCTGCATTCCAGACAGACGCTTTAACCTCTGAGCCACCAGGGAAGCCTTTAAGTGGCCTTTAAACAGTAAAAACCTAAGAAGGATAGGAATCTGGTATCATATTCATTCGATTCTTCAATAAAGAAGTAAACGTTTAATAAAAAATTAAATGTTCAATGAGTATCTACTGATTTTCAAGCTCTATTGAATTTTGTATTTACATAAAGGTTTTGCCGCATTCCACACAGCCGTAAAGCCTTTCTCCAGTGTGAACCCCCAAGTGGTCACTGAGACGGGAGTTTGGCTAACAGATTTACGCTATTCACTACTCTACAAATAAGGTCTTTCCCAGTGTGTACTGCCTAGAGCTGAACACCTGAGCACTTGCTGTAAAAGCTTCCGTACATTTGCTAGACTTGTAAAGCCTTTTCCCAGTGCAGACCCAACATGGTGATCAAGAACGTCTTTGTGGCCAGAAAGAAGTGACCTGATTAGGCGCCTCTTATTCTTAGGACAGAGACGGGGGTAAGGTAGGGTGAGGACATGGAGAACCCTGAATTACATGAAGAGGATCGCTCAACACGGTGACTGCCATCCCAGCTGGGCACTGAGTGGGATCCCTAAGGGGGAGGAGAAGTATAGGATCCAAGCACATTTGTTATTCACCATCGTTGACCTTCAGACATATCGCTGTGAAGTTGGGGGTGGGGGTGACATTTGCGTTCGAACCTTCCTGGGGCCAGACAGCAGATTCTTGAAGCTGTGATGGAGTGTACAGATCCAGCAACAGACAATGACCGCCACCTGTGTGATGCCGGACGTTCTGCTCCAAGCCTATGGTCCAGCCACGCCGCATTACCCAGAGTTCCCTCTGCTCTATGGGCTTTGGCAAGGGGCGCGCTGCGTCAGTCACAGGGAACAAGTGTAAACCGGCCCCGCTAGGGACAGTGGGCATGGGTTTGAGAAACTCCGGGAGACAGTGAAGGACAGGGAAACCTGGCGTGCTGCAGCCCGTGGGGCGGCAAAGAGTCAGATACCACTGAGCGATGACAACAGTGACAATGGGAAGTGGCGCCGCCAACCTCCGGGAGCAGAGGAAGATCTTCAGTGCAGTCGCTCAGTCGCGTCCGACTCTCTGCGACCCCATGAATCGCAGCACGCCAGGCCTCCCTGTCCATCACCGACTCCCGGAGTTCACTCAGACTCATGTCCATCGAGTCCGTGATGCCATCCAGCCATCTCATCCTCGGTCGTCCCCTTCTCCTCCTGCCCCCAACCCCTCCCAGCATCAGAGTCTTTTCCAATGAGTCAACTCTTCGCATGAGGTGGCCAAAGTACTGGAGCTTCAGCTTCAGCATCAGTCCTTTCAATGAACACCCAGGACTGATCTCCTCTAGGAGGAAGAACTTAACTCCTTTTAAAAGAGGCCAAAGGCTGATTCCTGGGAATCTTGTCTGTAGATCACCAGAATGTTGAGAGAGAAATCACTTCAGCCTCCATCAAGTGCAGCTACTTCTGTTTGGGACTAAAAATAAATGCTTGCCTGCACAGGTAGGGTCAGCCTCACAGAGCAGGAAGGGCACCGCCCTTAGCAGGGAGCCACCGTTGTGCTTCATTACTCTGCACCCTGTTACCAGGGTCTGTTACTAGGACCCGTTACTAAGCAACAGGTCTTGCTCAGCCATTGCCCAGTGCCTCAGTGGGCCCCGCCCACAAGCAACTATCAATGAGCAACCTGGTAGCTGTCCTGCTCAGCTATTGGTCAGCACCGCAATGGGCCCTGCTGACAGGTAACTGTCAGTGAGGGGCCACTGGGGAAATGAGTCAGTCAAAGGTCCATGATGCGGTGGTCACTAAGTGGAGAGTGAGAAGCAGATTCAGACCTTCTCCTGGAGGCCCTCCAACTCGCCCACCTTGGGCCAGTGGGTGAGCTGGGGAGCCCAGGGAAGAGACTGAGGTCTACATCCTGAGAGCAGCAGAGCCCTTACTGAGGCCCTCCACTAGCCGCGGCCCAGCCCTTGAGCAGCGGTGAACCTCTCCCCCATCCCTTTCTCTGTGACCTAATAGCAGCTGCTGTCTGTGTGAGTTGCGGTCTGTGAGACCTGGTCTTCCACTTTGGGCAGCCTGAGGAGACAGAGGGCCAGTTGGGTTGGATGCCTGGCTTCCTCAGGGATGACAGCTCGGCACGATATGGAAACCTGGCCCTGAAGGAGCTGCCAGTGAGATCTGCCTCCTCTTAGCTAGGACTGGGGCCTTGGAGGGTGAGAGTTGTCCCTTGGAACTTTGCCCTTTCTTGTCAGGACAGATAATAACATCCATTTGGTAGAGACTTACAGGAACATCGTTACCTGACTGTGACTGGACCTCAAGAACAAAGGATCTGACACTGAGAAGTCTGCAACAGCCAACCATTCCCATCCCTCACTTCTTGCTTTTAAAGGGACTTGCTGAAAGCTTTTAGTGACTTTGGGGTTCTTAGGGCACGAACCACCCATCTCTGTATGAATCTGTAATAAACCTTTTTCTGTTTCAGACTCTAATGTTTAGTATTGATGAGCCTCACTCTGTCAGGCACACGGATTCGCGATTTCAGTAACAATTTATGGCACCCCAGATAGGACCTCTGTGCCCACGGCAGATTGATCCTGGCCAGGGACAGCCCCTTCCCAAATTCCCAGAAATTGCTCCAGGGAGTTTTCATTTTGCTCCAGGCAACTGGGAGGGATTCTCCATGACAGGTGCCGGCCACTCAAGGGGTGAGGCTGTTTGGAGCAGAGAAACGTCCAGAGCTATGGACCACATTTCGTGTCACCTGGGGTAAGTCACTCAAGGTTGCACAGGCTGGGAATTCTCTCCACTCCAAAAAACCCAACTGCCACTTAAAAAAAATTTTTTTTTTATGAAGTCCAGTTTATTTTTTCTATTGTTGTTTCTGCTTTTGGTGTCTTATCTAAAATACCATGACCTATCCAAGGTCATGAACATTTTAATTTCTTTTAAGAGTTTTAGAGTTAAGCTCTTACATTTAGGTCTTTGATCCATTTCAAGTTAACTTTTGTACCTGGTGTTAGGTTGGGGGTCCAATTTCATTCTTTTGCATTTGGATTTTTTACTTAGTTTTTACTAATTTGACTGTGCTGAATCTTCATTGCTCCGTGGGCTTTTTCCGTAGTTGCAGTGAGTGGGGGCCACTCTCTAGCTGTGGTGCGTGGATTTCTAACTGTGGTGGCCCTCCTGCTGTGGAGCACAGCCTCTAGAGCACTCAGGCTTCACTGGTTTCGGCACACCAGTCCAGTAGCTGCCGTTCCAGGGCTTAGAGTACAAGCGGACTAGTTGCAGCACGGGGACTTTGTTGCCCTGCAGCATGTGGGATCCTCCTGTATCAGGAATCCAACCTGTGTCTCCTGCATTGGCAGCCTCATTTTCCACCACTGAACCACCAGAGAAGTCCCCAGCTGCCACTTTAGAAGAGCCTCTGCAAAAGCAGAGGGTCAGGAGCAAAAGTAGGGTGCTGAGCCCCACCTTGGGGGGCGAGCAAACAAGTGAACCTATTGTTTGTTATCGCTCCCCTCCACTGCAGCAGGGACCTCAAAAAAGCCTTGCCTGAATTTCTTTTCTGGCCTCTGATCAATTTCTGTTGATTAAGAAAGGAGGCCAAGAACCCTGGTTGGTAACAAAGCCATTTTATTGAGCTTGAGGGGAAGGTCGAGGCCTGGGAGGACAGTAAGATCTGATGTCCTCGCGGGACCCAGATCTCCCCAGATTCACAGTTGCTGAAAAGCTGATGCCCACAAGATAGATGATGTGGACAGAGGACAGGGTAGAAGGCAGCAAAAGCCTCAGTGGACCACTATGAGCCCAGTGATCGTGTGTGCTGGCGTGGGAACTCACTGTCTTCTCATGTGGGGCTAAATTTTAAAAATAATATTAAAGACAAATTCATGTGCTAAGCAGATATTTACTAGTTGCTTGAAATGTGTCAGCTATTTCAAAGCACCTGGGAAACGTTAGTGAAAAAAAACTGAGAAACCACTTGTCTTCCCTGAACTTATATTCGAGTGGTGAGACAATGGGAATAACATGAGGAAATGTAAAGTATATTCTAAATGGAGAAATACTGTGGAAATCCACATATCCACATGCATATGTGTATCCATTACGCTGGGGCCGTAGCCACGGAAGCTTAAGTCAGTGGGGCGCGCTTTTGCGGGCCGCCTTCTGGTGAAGCCTCAGATGGCGGTGGTAGGTGGAGGACTGGCGGAAGCGCCTCTGGCAGAGGGAGCACTCGTAGGGCTTCTCTCCCGAGTGGGTTCTCTCGTGAGCCCGCAGGTTGGTTTTGTGGGTGAAGGCCATGCCACATGTGCTGCACACAAAGGGCTTCTCTCCTGTGTGAATCCTCCGATGCACGTGGAGGTCTGATGCCTGGAAGAAGCCTTTGCCACACTCAGCACAAACACAGGTTCTCTCATTATTGTGTCTTTTCTGGTGAACTCTGAACCGAGAGGGATGCCTGAAGGTCTTGGGACATCTCTGGCATCTGTATACTTCCGGGGCCCTGTGGGATCTTGCCTGGTGTTCCCCACGTGCAGAAGTGCCCTCAGAGCTCTGGCGGGTAGAAGCAGGCTCAGGGGGGACCTGGTCCGGTTCCACTTCCATGAGGACATGCTGAGAGCAGAGTCCCCTCCGGGATCCGTCCTGGGGCCTGGAGGGGCCTGGACCTGCTCCTCTTCCGGAGCTTCGTGGATTCTCCAGAGAAACACCTCCTTCTTCCAGCCTCGGACGGTTCTCTTCTTGGACAATGATTAGGGAAGGTATTTGATTGCTTGGACTAGTAATACTGCCATTTACTTGATGAGTTTTCCCAGAAATGTTGCCATCATGTTCTTTATCTTCATTTCCTGCAGGAGGCGAAAAAGTGACTCAGTGAAGTTACAACCAAGAAAGAGCCCACCCGGGCCACCCCTCCGGGACCGGGCTCGCCCACTCACTTTGTCCTATTTCCAGGGATGTATCTTGCACGGTCCAGGACGGAGTTCCCATGTTCACCCTTCCTGTTGACAATTGATTGGTTAGATGAAAGACGATTTCTTTTAAGGGCATATTTTCTGAAAAGAGGGCTTCCTGCCCCTGCATGCGGACATGGACCTATTTAAAAAAAAAAAAAAAGGCATGATTATTCACACATGGATCTACTATGAGATAAAACCGGTTTTGGAAAACCCACCTCAGTCAGGCTTTCCCAGTATCTTTGTACTGTGGGCTCCCATACCTCTTTGTCCTGCCCTTATTTCTCCTTGTATCAAATTTCATGGTAATTTCTTTTTTAGTGTGCCTTCCATGATGAAAAAAGATGAATACTGTGAGTCCCTTGGACTTCAAGGAGAAAGGAGATCAAATTAGTCAATTCCAAAGGAAATCAACCCTGTATATTCATTGGAAGGATTAAAGTTGAAGCTGAAACTCCAGTACTTTGGCCGCTTCATGCGAAGAACTAACTCATTAGGAAAGACCTTGATGCTGGAGAAGATTGAGGGCAAAAGGAAAAGGGGGCGACAGAGGATGAGATGGTTGGATGGCATCACCGACTCAATGGGCATGGATTTGAGCAAACTCAGGAGACAGTGGAGGGAGGGGAGCCTGGCGTGCTGCGGCCCATGAGGTCACAAAGAGTCAGACATGACTGAGTGAACAATGGCAAGGCTTTCTGAGGGAAGAACCAGATCTTGTCAAGGCATTTCTCAGCCTAAGGTTTCTGCCCAAGTGACATTTTCTCAGTGGGGTCCTCTTAGCACTTCATCTATGAAAATCAATTACACTAATTAATATGTTGGTTCCTCTATGCCTCACTGAATAAACACATAAAATGTTGATTCTTGCTTACTTGGGATAGTAAATACTGTCTGGGTGAGGAAGAGTGATCTGACTAATAACTTGGTCTACAGTAACCCTTCTTTCTCTTCTTCCAGGCACCAACAACTGAATGTATTATTTATTTCTTACTCCTTTCTGGCCCTCACCCCAGAGGTCAGAACACTCTCCTTACCAAGTCAGGTGGCTTTATGCAGTCATCATGCAGGTCTTCTGTGAATTTCTCCAGGTCTCCGCCACTTGCTTCCCATTTCTCTTTCAAAGTAGACTTCTCACTGCAGTGTTTATTGATCATAAACTGTTCCAGGGCAAGTTGAAAAATAATTTCATCCTTGCTGTGTTTTTCTGGCTGCAGCCATGAATGAAATGACTTATAGAGTCTTTGCAGTTCCTGCCTTGCACGTGAGTTATTGCCACTTTGCAATAAGCCAGGCTGAGTGCTCTGCAGCGTAGATATAGCCTCTGCTGTCTGCAGAGCGGGTCCTCGGCTGGGGATAAGGCCTGTGTTTGCTGGCTTTGGGTCCTCCTTGAATGCTTCACGCTGAAACGATGCTCTCAAACCTACATCCATTCTTGGCAACGTTTCTGATAGATTCAACTGCAAGGATTTAGTTCTTGACATCTTCTGTTTCTGGAGATCTGCTTTAAAACAACATCAGGACATTTATAAATAATATTTTATAAGTTTTCTTATTTCTTATTTTCTTATCTCACTATTTAGGTAACAATCAAATGTTGCATAAATGCTGCATACGTTGATAGTGTTGGATGCTTAAAGATCATACAATAGAAACAGGAGATTTGTATCTAATTATATATATCACCAGTATAATTTAAAAAGAAAGAGAGAGCATACATTTCAGGCTCAGATAACTTCAGAGGTAAATTTTGAGAAACTTAAGAAAGTAATAACTAATAATACACAAATTCTCACAGAGCATAGGGAAAGAGGAGACATTCCTATTTTAATTAATGAACCTTCCTGATCATGAAAGTTTACAAATGCATTAAAGTAAGGATGACTACTGTCTAGTAACTCATATGCGTATAGATGTAAAAATCCTCAACTAAATATCTGCAAATGAAACCAAGTCACGTGTAAAGAAAGTATATTATGTGTAGACGAATTCTATGTTCTGCATGCATTTTGAGTTAAATTTCAAAAAGCCACATAATTTCTCGCATTAATAGAACTGAAAGAACATACTACCACATAAGCAGATACATTGAATATGTTTAATAAAAGTCAATATTCAATCCTAAGAAAGACACTTGCTAAGCAAGGAATAGAAGGAAACTTTCACTGTGATAAAATAATTACAAAATAACTACAACAAAAATTACTCTTAAAAGTACAACAAAAATTGTTCTTAAAAGTTTTATTCTTGGGATGGAGAGATGGAAGTCCATTGTCAGCTCTATGCAACATATGACTGGTACCCAACCGGTTAAATAAGATCAGAAAATGTGTCGAGGACTTCCCTGGTGGTCCAGTGGTTAGGATTCTGTGCTTTCACCCCAGGGACATGGACTTCATCCCTGGTCAGAGAGCTAAGATTGCATATGCTGCATGGCATGGCCGAAAACAGTCTAAAATTTTAAAAATGTAAAAAACAAAATGTATCAACTATTATTTATAGATGGCCGGATTTTGTTTGGGAAAAACCCCTAAATATCTACAAATATTAGACTAGATGAATTTAACAAGGTGCCTTTTACAAGGTCAATATTCCAAAAGCAATTTTTATAAGAGAAACAAAATTAAAGTAATAACTTTATCAGAATTTCCAACATTAAATAACTATGAACAAATCTAATGTAAGATATGCAAGCTATCTCTAGATAACTACAAGACAATAAATGCATGAAGAGAAAAGCCATGTTTATGAATTGATTGAAAGGCTCAATATTATTGGAAATGGAAATTCTCTCTGGATGGATTATATAGTCAATGCATTTTCAAGGAAAATTCATTGTGTGTGTCTGAGAGAGAAAATTGACAGAGCAATTCTAAATGACATGTAGCGAAAGGCCAAAAAATAGGGTATTTCTGAAGAATAAATTTGGAGGGAGACTTCCCTGGTGGTCCAGTGGCCAAGACCCTGAGCTCCTAATGTAGGGGGCCTGGGTTCAATCCCTGGTCAGGAAACTTAGATCCCACATGCTGCAAATAAGACCCAGTGCAGCCAAGCAAACAAACAATAAATAAAAATAAATATTAAAAGATAAGCTTGGAGGATTTACTCAATGAGATATAAAATGCTATTGAAATTATAATAATTAGGACGGTGTCATAGTGCCACAAAAATAGAAAATAGAGCAACATAACAGAATAATGTCCCAATACAGAGTGACGTATATTCAGTCACTTGATTTATGGAAGACCTAAGACCGGCTCAATATAACTAAAGTGTTAGTTGCTCAGTCCTATCTAACTTTGCAACCCCATGGACTGTAACTGGCCACGCTCCTCTGTCCATGGAATTCTCCAGGCAAGAACACTAGAGTGGGTAGCCATTTCCCGGTCCAGGGGATCTTCCCAGAGGATCGAAACTGGTCTCCTGCACTGTATGCAGATTCTTTACCATCCGAGCTAGCAGGGAAGCCACCGGTTAAAAAAGGCAATGATCTGTATAAAGTATGTTCTTTTAATTACTGTAGGAAAGTAAAATATTAGAAAAAATAGAGAAAAATGAACCAAATAAAAGCAATAGGATGGAATCCACACACTTTATTTCTCTGTGCTGAAAACTCCATCAGGCACAGACATCTGTCTGGCTACCCCAGCTACATCACTGCAACACAACTCCATGCTACATCACTGAGGAAAATTTCCCTCGTCACATTTCCTGTTTTGTTTTTCCCTCCAAAGCTACTCTTCCTTGTGAACAACACTTGCCTCTGCTTCACTGTGTTTATCAAAGTTACAGCTTTATTATGGTTTATCTGTGTTTCTAATCCCTGCCCTTTCCCACTGGTGTGTGGAAGCAAGTAGAGATGGCACTACAGTTAATAATACAGAATTGCACACTTGAAAGTTGCTAAGAAAGTAAATATTCTTAATTTTTGAAAGTAAATCTTAAATGTTCTCATCATAAGAAAAATTTTCACAACTATATATGGTGATGATATTAACGACTTATTTTAGTGATTTTAATTAGCCATGAAAATAAGCTTTTTATTTAAAAAGTCATGAAATTAAAAGATGCTTGCCCCTTGGAAGAAAAGCTATGACCAACCTAGACAGCATATTAAAAAGCAGAGACATTACTTTGCCAATAAAGGTCCATCTAGTCAAGGCTATGGTTTTTCCAGTAGCCACATATGGATTTGAGAGTTGGACCATAAAGAAAGCTGAGCGCCAAATAATTGATGCTTTTGAACTGTGGTGTTGGAGAAGACTCTTAGAGAGTTCCTTGGACTGCAAGGAGATCGAACCAATCAATCCTAAAGGAAATCAGTTCTGAATATTCATTGGAAGGACTGATGCTGAAGCTGAAGCTTCAATATTTTGGCCACTTGATGTGAACTGAATTATTGAAAAGACCCTGATGCTGGGAAAGGTTGAAGGCAGGAGGAGAAGGGGATGACAGAGGATGAGATGGTTGGATGGCACCACTGACTTGATGGACATGAGTTTGAGCAAACTCTTGGAGTTGGTGATGGACAGGGAAGTTTGGCATCCTGTAGTCTATGGGTTGCAGAATAGGACACAGCTAAGCAACTGAAGTGAACTGATTTTAGTGATTATTTCACAATACTATAAATATCAAATCATTATATTGTACATCTGAAAGTTTGTTTGTTTGATGTTTTTGCTTGTTTTTTTTTTTTTTGCACTGCAGGGAAAAGCTTGGAGTCCTAACCACTGAACTTCCAGGGAATTCCCCATTTGAAACTAATATAATGTCATATATCAATTATACCTCACTAAAAAATGATTAAGTCCATCTTGTATATAATTTGCCTATTTTGTGTCCTTTTCAATTTTCTATATGGTTAGTAATTCAAGGATTCATATATAGATATATTTTTTTCAATTTTATACCATAAAACAAAAGGGCTTGGTGGGAGTATGATAGGCGCCCAGAAAACAAATTGTTTTCTGTTGCATACCTGCGTGCTAAGCCATTTTGTGTCCAACTTTTTTTGACCCCATAGATTGTAGCCTGATAGGCTCCTCTGTCCATGGGATTTTCCAGGTGAGAATAATGGAATGGGTTGCCATTTCCTCCTCCAGGGCATCTTCCCCACCCAGGGATTAAATCTCTTACATTTCCTGCATTGGCAGGCAGATTCTTTGCCACTAATGCCACCTGGGAAGCCCTGGTTTCTGTTAGTTGATGATATTTCACATTTGGTGTCAACCTCATCAAGCAGTCTGATCAGATCAACTGCCTTGATCTCATCAATAAAAAAGCAAAGATAAATCCAGAAGGACCCCATAGGAGAAAATTTAATACATTCTTTCCTTTTCTTAATGCATTGATTACATCCTGGCAGACGGCCCCATATAATGCTAAGCTTCTAAGGACACCCCGTTTTAGCATTCTTTTCCCTCAGGGAAAAAATATCAAATCCTTCCCAGCAGCACAGGGCCTAGCTGGAGCATGCATTCCCCCCTGATCCACATCTTAGGTGCTCTGGGTGTTTCTCCACATCCAAGTACACTGGCCTTTTATTATTTTTATGTAGATCCCGTGGTTTCTCCATCTGGGCCTCCCCACAGGTTCTTTCACGACAACCCCAGGCACACACGGACCATCTGGTCACACTTGCAGACACGCACTCAATCCCACAGGGACACTGTGGGGCATTGAGGTTAAGACCTCGGAATGTGGGGCTTCTCTGGTGGTCCAGTTAAGAATCTGCCTTGCAGTGAAGGGGACACAGGATGAATCGCTGCTCCGGGAAGTAAGATCCTGCATGCAACAGTGTGCCAGAGCGGGGAAGGGGAGAAAAAGAAAGAAGGGCCTTCAGTCAGGCTAGGTCTTTAGAAAGAGTTCATAACATCAAACCCTCTGGGGCCAGAGAAGTTGTCAAAAAAACATCCTTTAAGCTTGGAAAAGTAGGCTTCCCATGTGGCTCAGTGGTAAAGAATCTGCTGGCCAATGCAGGTTCCATCCCTGGGTGAGGAAGATCTCCTGGAGGAGGAAATGGCAACCAACTCCAGTATTCTTGCCTGGAGAGTCGCATGGTCAGGAGAGCCTGGCTACAGTCCCTGGGGTCACAAAGAGCTATAGACGACTGAGTGCCTATACCTGAAAGCTTGGAAAAGCCGGTACCTATGAATTTTCCCCACATATGAATGCACTGAGCTTTGGCTCGAGTACGAAGTTTAAAGTTTTCCCTTTGCCCAGGAAACTCACCTCCTCCAAAAGACTGAACCTCAAGCTGGGTGATCCTGGGCTGACAGCTGAGGACTCTTCACCGTGTGACTTGCTCTCTGAATTGGGTTCATCTGGTCTGCCCTCCCAAAGCTCCTCCCTTTTATAGGGCCTGGGTCAGTAATGCATTCAAAGACATGATTGGATAAAACGTGCCTGTTGATGCAATCTTTGGAATTTTCGTCCAGCTCCAGCTTTCTATAGTTAAACCAACTAATATTTCTGCAGTGAAGTGTAAGAACACGCCCACTAATTGGAGGTATAAAGCTTAGTCTCATGTTCTGATCAAGTTTTCTTTTTTTAGTATAGACTATTTCATAAATATGCCTGCAGGCCTTACTCAGGGGCCGTGCTAACCGTCTCTGGATCATTCCAGTTTAGCACCTGTGTTGCCTCAGTGAGTACTGATCAGGTTTGGTTCTAAGTGAGTGTAATAGAAACTTTCAAAAAATTCATTCATTTATTTCTGGCTGTGTTGGGTCTTTATTGTGATGCCCCGGCTTCTCATTGTGGTGGCGTCTCTTGTGCTCCACAGACCACAGTAGTTGCAGCGCACGGGCTTAGCTGCTGCATGGTACGTGGGGTCTTCCCAGACCAGGGAGCAAACTGGTGTCTCCAGGATTGGCAGGTGCGCTACCCACTGTACCACCAGGGAAACCCCTTTGGTACCGCTTGCTAATTTTCCAGAGCTTGTGGATCACGAGCAAGCCAGAGGACAAGGTTAATATTCTTTCCTCCTGTGCTAGTCTGGGGCTTGTGAGTCAGAAGGTTGCCCCAGGACCCAACAGGAGAGGTTCCTAGTGCAGCAGAGTTGCAGGGGCTGAAACTAAGATCATTTCAGTGGGAAGAGAGAGAGCGTTGATTATTTCACATTGACAAAGTACATCATTTAAGAGACTGAATGTGAAGACTGAGTGTGAAGTTGGAGTTTTGATGTTCTAAGGCTCCTGGTTTAAAAATTGGCTGTTGGCAGGGTCGTGTGCTGAGTAGGAAGAAAGGGCTCCCCCAGGTCCCACAAGCTTCAACCAAGAGTTCTCATGCTGCAACTAAAGATCCCATGCACCTCCGCAATGGAGACTGGAGATCTCACGCTACACGACCAAGACCGGGCCAGCCAGATAAACAGCCTTTAAAAAGAAAGAAAAGAAGGGCAACAGGAGGAGAGTCTTTGGAACTCCCCCCCTACACTTCCCAACTCACGTGGAGTGAGTGACCGCCCGTATAAGATGAGGGAGAGTAAGGGGATGGAAACCAAAGCAGAAGGATTGTATTCGACAAGAGAGGGACCACCGCAGCAGCCTGGCCATCATCTGTTCTCTCCTTTCAGCTGGATCCAGGATCCAACCCTTCCATGGCCAGGACCCTCAGTCCTGTCAACTAAAATTCCATTAGCAATCAAGAAGAAAGTGGAAACGTTTATTCAAGTCAAACTGAAGCTTATAACCCAGGAGACAGGCTTTCAGAATCTCTGAGAACTGTTACACCTGTTAGAAGTCGAAGGCGCATCATATACATTTTTGAGACAAATGACTGTACATCAAAGTGACATGCATTTTACATAACCTTCACTAATGCTACAGGGTCCAGACCAGCACATATACAAGGCAAGCAGCAGTCCCTGAGACTCCTACAGAGCTGGGAAACAACGCTGACCGTTTAAGACAGGAGTCCCCAGGCTCCAGGGTCTAATGCTTGGTGATCTGAGCTGGAGCTGATGTAATAATAATAGAAATGAACTGCACAATAAATATAATGTACTTGAATCATCCTGCAACCGTCCCCTGTACCCCATTCCATGGAAAAATAGTTTTCCACAAAACTTGTCCCTGGTAGACTTCCTGGTATTACAGTGGCTAAGACTGTGCTCCCAAGGCAGGGGGCCCAGGTTCAATCCTTGGCTGGACCAACGTGGCCAAAAAAATTAAAAAACAACAACAACAACAACTTGTCCCTGGTGCCAGAAAGGTTGTGGACTGATGTTTAAGAAACAACTGTGGGGACTTCCCTGGTGGCCCAGTGACTGGAACTTTATGCTCCAAATGCAGGGGGCCTAGGTTCAATTCCTGGTCAGGAATCTAGATCCCACATGCCACAACTAAAACTCAGCACAACCAAATAAGTAAAAAAAAAAAAAAATATATATATATATATATATACTTTTTTTTTTTTTTTTTTTAAAAAAGTTACATTGTGCAACTTCCTTGGCCGTCTGGTGGTTAAGACACTGCGCTTCCACTGCAGAGGGCATGAGTTTGATCTCTGGTCAGGGATCTAAGATCCCATAGGCCGCGTGGCCAAACCAAAAATANAAAACAAAAAAAAAAAAAAAAAAAAAAAATATATATATATATATATATACTTTTTTTTTTTTTTTTTTTAAAGAAGTTACATTGTGCAACTTCCTTGGCCGTCTGGTGGTTAAGACACTGCGCTTCCACTGCAGAGGGCATGAGTTTGATCTCTGGTCAGGGATCTAAGATCCCATAGGCCGCGTGGCCAAACCAAAAATAGGTTATGTCGCTAGTGTCAGAAGAAAAACTAATTTCTTTTTATGGTTCACCAGGAATTCCCTCCTATGAGGGAATCTGGTTAATGTATAACACAGATGCTCACAAAAGGGGGAGAGGCAAGGCCCAAACAAACACACAGAGAATTTTATGCTTAAGCTGCCTTGTCTTACCTTCAAATATAAGTTTTATATCATCGTCCGTCCTCTGTCTCTTGGCCTGCTGAAGTCAGCTCCTGACCGGCCTCTCCTCTTTTTGCCAGGCTTCAGTCTATTCTTAAAGTGGCGACTAGAGGGAGTCTGCTCTACAGTCCTCTTGCCCTGGTGCGGCTCCGCCTTGACTTAGCAGAACTTCCCAAACTGGGAGGGAAAGGGCCTGCCACCCCATCCCACCCCACCCCTCCTTCCCGTCTGCCTGAACACATGTTCTTCTTCTTTTTTTTTCTTTAAAGGGTAAGTAATCTCAGATAATCACTGAGAAAGAGAATCAGAGCCATCGCTGACACCCGCTCTGGGGAGGTTCGGCAACTTCTAGTAATTCTAGATGGGGAAACAATGGAAATAGTGACAGACTTCATTTTCTTGGTCTCCAAAACCACTGCAGATGGGGACTGCAACCATGAAATTAAAAGACGCTTGCTCCTTGGAAGAAAAGCTATAACCTACCTAGAGAGCATATTAAAAAACAGAGACATTTCTTTGATGTCAAAGGTCCATCTAGTCAAAGCTATGGTATTTCCAGTAGTCATGTATGGATGTGAGTTGGACCATAAAGAAAGCTGAGTGCGGAAGGATGGATGCTTTTGAACTGTGGAAGACTCTTGAGAGTCTCTTGGACTGCAAGGAGATCCAACCAGTCCATCCTAAGGGAAATCAGTCCTGAATGTTCACTGGAAGGACTGATGCTGAAGCTGAAACTCCAGTACTTTGGCCACCTGATGCAGAGCTGACTCATTTGAAAAGACCCTGATGCTGGGAAAGATCGAAGGTGGGAGGAGAAGGGGACAACAGAGGATGAGATGGGTGGATGGCATCGCCGACTCAATGGACATGAGTTTGAGCAAGCTCCGGGAGCGGGTGATGGACAGGGAGGCCTGGTGTGCCGCAGTCCACGGGGTCGCAAAGAGTCAGACACCACTGAGCGACTGAACGGAACGGATTTATTTATTTTCGGCTGTGCTGGGCCCTCCGGTGCTGCCGGGCGCTTTCTCTAGCCGCAGTGCGGGGATGGGGTGGGGCTTCTCGTTCCGGGGGCTTCTCTCACTTCCTACTCACCGCGCCGAAGAACAGCCCCAACCGGCCACAGCCCCAACCTGCGCAGTAACAAAGACCCAGTGGAACCAAAGATATGCATATGTTTTTAAAGTGTCTTTGTCTTCCAGAGATAGTCACTGAAGTATTTAGGGATGCAGTGGTACAACTTCTGGGATTAGCTTTAACAGGAGACGGTTTGCAAGGGTGACAGGGTAGGATTATACATAAAATGAGTTTCTCTGTGAATTGGTTCTGTTGATGGTTGTGATGGATTCACACAGCTACTCCATCCTTTTCAATTTTTCAGATGTTTGGTAGATTCCCTAACATTTAAAATATTTCAGTAATTACCAGATGTTGACTGTTTTCTCCTACAGTTTTATTCTTTTGCTCTCTAAAGCACCATCTATGACTTAAACAACTTTGCAAACTGTAAATCTGCTTAAAACATGGAATCATTCCCATTTTTTTTATTGTTAATAGGTCTGTGCCATGTTCTGTGTTTTAAAAGCCCGTACTTTTATATATTAAATCTAATAGGTTTTAATTTTTGTGTTTATATACAAGCACATAAATTTATGTATTTATTTTAATGACATGAAGTAGAGTTTTAGTTCTCTTTTTCTAATAGCGTTCATATTTTTTAAATTCATTTTCACTCAACCATTACATTCCTAATATTTTGCATATGATACATCTAACTAATTTCCTGCTTATGTCTCAGTATCTTCAGTTCTCTGTCTCTCTTACCTTCACTACACACACAAATACTTTGTGTTATTTACTCTCGAATACAGAAGCCTGTTAGGCTACAGTCCATGGAGCTGCAAAGAGTTGGACATGACTGAGCGACTTCACTTTCATGTATTCAATATTACTGACTTTAGTATATGATTCTCTACTGAATACATTACATTTGGAATTTTAAAAAATATAGTAGAACTGTATCTCCCATTAAATACAATTTTATGTATTTGGCTTCTTGTTTTTTGTCTATGTCATGCAGCCTGTGGGGATATTAAGCTGGGGGTCTACCCAGCAACTGAACCTGGACCACCGCAGGGAAAGCACTGGCTCCTAACCGCTGGACTGCCAGGGAATCCCTATTTGTCTTCTTTTTATCAGATGTTTAGAAATGTTAGCATTTACACTGTAAAAATCGTGCCATTCTAGCTGATTGAATTTTTATTATATTTAAGTTTCCCACAAAGGAGTATGTTTTATCTTTATATTTATTTAGATTTGCTTTTTAGATTGGTTTTTAGATTTATATTTATTTATATTTGCTTTTTAGATTGGTTTTTAGATTTATATTTATTTAGATTTGCTTTTTAGATTGGTTTTTAGATTTATATTTATTTAGATTTGCTTTTTAGATTGGTTTTTTCCAATGTTTCCACATATTTACTAAATTTTATGGTTGAACACATTTTCATAAGGTGTTTTTCTTCATATTTTCAAATATAATATTCTCTCTAGAGAGAAGATCTGTATTTTAAAAAAATTTGCATTTGAGGGCTTCCCTAGTGATCCAGTAGTTAAAATTCCATGCTTCCACTGCAAGGGCCACAGGTTCAATCCCAGATTGAGGATCTAAGATCCATGTTATGGCCAAAACATTAAAAAAAAAAAAAAAAAAACAACTTGCATTTGTGTATAGTCTAAACTCGTTAATATGAATAGAAAATAATTTACTCTAGAATATATATACAACTGAATTATATACCAGTATTAAAACTGAATTCATGTATGCCCATAAATATATCCATGGTAATACTTTGTCTTTTCGATTGAGTGTGCCAGACGCTTAAGTGGTGGTTTCCAGCACTGCGATTAGCTTTCTACACAATTTTAAACTGCTCCTGAAGATGTAACCATAGCACCCCAGAAAACAAAGAAGGAAAAACTACTATGTCTGAGTTTTTTTAGAAAATATATACTGTACATTAGGGCTTCCCTGGTGGCTCAGAGGTTAAAGCGTCTGCCTCCAATGCAGGAGACCTGGGTTCGATCCCTGGGTTGGGAAGATCCCCTGGAGAAGGAAATGGCAATCCACTCCAGTATTCTTGCCTGGAGAATCCCATGGACAGAGAAGCCTAGTAGGTTACAGTCCACTGGGTCGCAAAGGGTCGGACACGACTGAGCGACTTCACCTTCACCTTCATACTGTACATTAGATTATTGCCTTAGTATACTGCATGATTATTCATTCCAAGATCAGGAAGGGAGAGATCACATGCTTCACCTATATCAAGGACATCATTTGCTTGCCTGCATATGGTTTCAGCTATAATTTTTGTAATTCTTAAAATTTAGACTCTTTCAAACAGCCGTCTGGATCTGATGGCCTGGTTTTGCTGTTGTACAGTCACTAAGTCATGTCTTTGCGACCCCATGGACTGCAGCACGCTAGGCTTCCTATCCTTCACCATCTCTGGAGTTTGTTCCAGTTCATGTCCACTGAGCCGGCGATGTTCTCAAAACTTCTCCTCCTCTGTTGCCCCTTTTTCCTTCTGCCTTCAGTCTTTCCCAGCATCAGGGTCTTTTCCAGTGAGTGGACTCTTTGCATCAGGTGGCAACACAAGTTAAACAATGGCCAGTGGTTGGAACCACAGCCCCTCGGGTGGGTCTTAAGATTTTCCAGGTTATACATTTGCCTGCCTGATTGACCACACTGGTGTTCCTTGAGACTTCTTAAATACTTCACAGGTAAATTGTTCCCAAGCTGTTTCTGTAATTTTCAATAGAAAACATTATCATCAATAGTAATTGCTTTCAGTGATTTGAACAATGCACAAATATTTTCTTCAAGATAATCTCAACTCCCTCTGAAAGTATTGCCACTGAAATGACAGGTGACAGGATAGTCACTCCCCAATAATGAGATGACATCATGGTATTTCAAACCTTTATCTTAGGGTCACTTGCCCCTTTGCACACCTGCACAGACGCTGTCTGGGAGCACACGGTCCTGACTGCTGATGGTATTTCATAAGGGCCTATTTTTTAGGTAAGTGTCAGATTCACAAGATAATTATATTACAGATAATTCAGTTTAAAACACCAATACACATCAAGTTCTCTCTCTCATGTGTCCTGGGATTGGAAGACAAATATACCTTTGTATACAGTGAGGAATTATGCTTTCTGCACACATCTGATGCATTCCTCCCCCTCTGCCCACTCCTCTGCTGTCTGATGTCTCACCTCTTTGCTCTCATTTTCAGCTTCTATGAAATCTTCCTTCATGTTTCTTTGAGTAAAGGGGCTGAACCTCACAGCATTCACTCTAAAGACTTCACACTGCAGGCAAGTGCCCAGCAGCTAGATAATACTGCTGCTCTCCCAGCTCTGAGGGACGAGTTACCTCAGGCCTGAGTGAGAGGATGGAATGCATATTTGGTTTCGCTAAACAGTGTCTTTAATAATATAATTCTACAATTTTGGTCATCAACGTGTTAACATTTATCTCTATTTAGAAAACTGAAAGTCTTGTCATTCTCCTTTTAAGAAAATAAAATGTTTATTTTAAAAAATGCCCCAAATATGCTTAATTTTTGTGCGGTTTGGAAAAAAAAAGAATAATCAAAGACTCCAGTACCTTAAGATCATCATATTACCATGGTATGTAATGTAACCAGATGTTAAGTGCCTCACTATTCACGTTCTGTGATTAATCTTTGCTCTGTCTACTCTCTAAAATGTATGTTTATTAATTTAAAATGATAATAATACTAATCAAATAAAATTCTGACTAGAGAATTTGTTTGATGGTCGTTTTCAAATCCTTCTCTAGGAGAACGGGAGTCACTTTATTTTAGGGCCTCCCTTTATTACTCAAAACTTTTCAATTAAGGAAACACCATGATCCTTTACTGACATATATTGCTGAAGTTTTTAATATCTGGAATGATTAATAACCACAGCAAATTCCAGATTTATGGAATCCTGGTTTTTCTATGTAAACAAGTTTTTATTAACTGGCATGTTCTATCTCCTTATTTGTTTTTTAAAAATGTATTTCTTTTTAACTGCAGGATAATTACTTCAAATATTGTGTTGATTTCTGGCATACAACATGAATCAGCCGTAAGTTCTTCCGACCTGTGTTATATTCAATTTTTTGATGTCTCTTCCTAAAGATTCTCAAATCTTTGCCTTTCTCATGATTTACTTCACTGTCCTAATGTTATTACATATTTTTATTCCATTAGTTATAGCCAAATTTCCTCCTTTCAGTCTTAAATATTTTCTAAATGATAAAATTTTAATTGTAAAACTACAAATTTTATTATGAAAATTTTCACAAATCAAGATGTGTATAAATTTAAGGTGATTATTCAGTCTGATACCCCCTACCCTTCTCCTTTCCACCTTCTTACCTCAGATAAGTAGCCCCGCTTCACTTAGTGAATATTTATATTCAGTCACTAAGATTTCTTTTAAACCACATCTGCTGATTTATGGCAGAGTGATTCATCTTCTGTATCTCTTTTAAAACATACTAATCATGTCCAAGGGATGTGAATGGACATCAATAATGAGATATGTTCATGTCCTACTCATCCTTCCACCTGGCCAGATTTTTTCATCACTAGAATTGTAGTTTGTTTACTCAGGCATGTCCCCACACTTTAATACAAAATGCTTTCTTTATTTCAGCTACTGAAATATGACTGAAATATATTTTGCACAGCATTTAATTTACTTAATCCTAAACTGCACAGTCATTTTGGAGACAAGATGAAAAAACAAATTTTATAAATATGTAGAATTTTATATTGATAAAATGTATAGCATTTTATGTGTTCAGCATGCTAAATGAATTGTTCAATTAAAATTTGTTCTTGCTTTGTATCCTTTGATACATTCCATCAGATGAAGATACAGGAAGGAACGTGGGAGAGGTCCAGGGAAAAAGAGCTTATTATACTCACAGGTCCTAGAGAGACAGTCACTGGTGGCAAGAGGAGGCCACGAATGGAGAGGTCACCCTGGGAGAGGGCACAACCAAATAGGCAGGGAGGAGAGAGAAAGGGAGTGGGACCTGTGGGCCAGTGCTTTTCCTGGAGCTCAAGGGAGAGCACACAGCACAGGGTGGCAGGTGGATCTCACTGGAAGGTCTGAATGCTCTGCGGTCCCAGGAGGGCAGGGCAAGAAGGGGAACTGGTGGCAATGGCCCGCTTGCACACTGGTGCCCCTGGTCACTACGGTGCGGTGTTCACACCCTGTCTGTGGGAATGTTCAGGCAGCAGGAGAATATGGAGCTTTAAAATTTACAGCATAGAAAATAGTAAAATTTGTTTGCAATTTTTTAATTATACAATTTAACATTTTTACAGTTTTCAAATTAAAAAAATTTAATATCTTTTTTGTTGTGCTGTCTAGCATCTGAGATGCTTCCCAAGCAGGTGGTGAGCCTCTGCCTCCTGTGCTGGAAGCTCAGACTCTTCACCACCAGATCACCAGGAAGTCCAAGCCCATGTTCTGCAAACTTCAAAGCTTAAATCATATTTGATTAGGATTTTGATAGAGGATTTTTGATAGAAAATTATTAATTATATAATTATTAATTATATTATATATTTATTTATATAATATTTATATTTATATAATATATATATTATATATTATATATTTATAATTATATAATTCTTGGACATTATATAATTATAATTCTTGGACATTATATAATTCTTGGACATTAACCCTAGTGAAATTCCAACCCTCACATGGGTATGTGAAACATTCAGCGTCCTTTTCAATATACTTCGGCTTCTGAGAAAATGATAGTTTATAATGTGTGATTTCTTTTCTAAAAATTGCTTATTCATATACAGTTCCCCAAAAAGCACTCAGGTTATACTCACCTCTCGGTGTTCTATATATCTGAATGTTTTCATTTTATTTTTTTGCTTTAGGAATCATTCAGCACAAGATATTATGAAAGTGAAAAACTTCTAATTTTTATCAATATGAAGATGAAAAAATATTTAAATCCTCAGGTTTTGTACATGCTTAGTAATACTTTGCCCAGGCAACATCATGAGGATACACTGCAGCATTTTTCCCTAAGATATTAACAATTCCTTATATATATAGATCTAGTATTTATTTTTTTCTCTAAGATTAATGTTGGAAATATAGCTCTAATGTCCTAATTAAATCTCCAAAGATTTTCATATTCTATGTTAAATAATTAATTTCTCTAAATTAATTAATGAACTTTTATCATATATAAACTTCATAGACTTCAGTTCAGTTCAGTTCAGTCGCTCAGTTGTGTCTGACTCTTTGAGACCCCATGGACTGCAGCATGCCAGGCCTCCCTGTCCATCACCAACTCCCAGAGTTTACCCAAACTCATGTTCATTGAGTCAGTGATGCCATCCAACCATCTCATCCTCTGTCATCCCTTTCTTCTCCCACCTGCAATCTTTCCCAGCATCAGGGTGTTTTCAAATGAGTCAGCTCTGCACCAGGTGGCCAAAGTATTGAAGTTTCAGCTTCAACACCAGTCCTTCCAATGAACACTCTGGACTGATCTCCTTTAGGATGGACTGGTTGGATCTCCTTGCAGTCCAAGGGACTCTCAAGAGTCTTCTACAACACCAAAGTCAAAAGCATCAATTCTTTGGCACTCAGCTTTCTTCACAGTCCAACTCTCACATCCATACATGTGAATGGGAAAACCATAGCCTTGACGAGACAGACCTTTGTTGACAAAGGAATGTCTCTGCTTTTGAATATGCTATCTAGGTTGGTCATAACTTTCCTTCCAAGGAGTAAGCGTCTTTTAATTTCATGGCTGCAGTCACCATCTGCAGTGATTTTGGAATGCCCCCAAAATAAAGTCAGTCACTGTTTCCACAGTTTCTCCATCTATCTGCCATGAAGTGATGGGACCGGATGCCATGATCTTCGTTTTCTGAATGTTGAGCTTTAAGCCAACTTTTCCACTCTCCTCTTCCACTGTCATCATGAACGTCGTTAGTTCTTCTTCACTTTCTGCCATAAGGGTGGTGTCATCTTCATATCTGAGGTTATTGATATTTAACCAATTTTGATTCCAGCTTGTGCTTCATCCAGTCCAGCGTTTCTCATGATGTACTCTGCATATAAGTAAAATAAGCAGGGCGATAATATACAGCCTTGATGTACTCCTTTTCCTATTTGGAACCAGTCTGTTGTTCCATGTCCAGTTCTAACTGTTGCTTCCTGGCCTGCATACAGATTTCTCAAGAGGCAGGTTAGGTGGTGTGGTATTCCCATATCCTTCAGAATTTTCCACAGTTTGTTGTGGTCCACACAGTCAAAGGCTTTGGCGTAGTCAATAAAGCAGAAATAGATGTTTTTCTGGAACTCTCTTGCTTTTTCGATGATCCAGTGAATGTTGGCAATTTGATCTCTGGTTCCTCTGCCTTTTAAAACCAGAGCTTGAACATTTGGAAGTTCCCCATTCACATATTGCTGAAGCCTGGCTTGGAGAAGTTTGAGCATTACTTTACTAGCATGTGAGATGAGCACAATTGTGCGGTAGTTTGAACATTCTTTGGCATTGTCTTTGGGATTGGAATGAAAACTGACCTTTTCCAGTCCTGTGGCCACTGCTGAGTTTTCCAAATTTGTTGGCATATTGAGAGCAGCACTTTCACACTTATCATAAAAATATTTGCAAATATAAACTCGCAAGCTCCATGCTCTATTCTGTTTTTGGCTTTTGCCAGTAGAAACCTGTAATTATTATTCTATTTTATACATAGTAAGGCAAGTTCATTTTGTTAAACTTTTTTTTTTTTTTACAAAATTTGTGTTATTTTGATATTATTATTCCATTTTCATTGGAATGTTATTCATACTTCTCAGTGTGAACTGAATTATTAGCATTGGGAAAATAGCCATTCTGGACAACAGTTTTCTCTGCTGTTACTTAAAATGAATCCTATGATTTAAATATAGTTATAGGTTTTCATTCAGTGTTTTCTGCACATCACTTAATTTTAATATTGTTTTTAAAAATTTCATTTATGTATTTTTGCTTATACATTTAAGGAGACTCTTGCTACAAAAGGAAAAAAATTAGCTATCTTGATTTGTGACTATTATCAATTATATTGGCAGTTCGACTAACGATTCCATTATTTCTCAAGTGTAAAAGGATTTCAGTTTTTCATCACGGAAATGATCTCACAACTGTTATTCTAACCTTAATGAAATGAGCATGCCAGGAAGACGGTGACTGAATAACATACTGTCCAGCCTAGTGGACTTGTGTCTTCACAATTTGAAAATGTCCTCGTATTTCATCATCCAATAATGAAACATCAGTGCATCTGGAAGTTGTCCTCATGGGGAAGTCTCTCCCAAAATGCTGTTGAATTTATTTTTTATTATTTAATTTGCATCTCTATATATTTTCCCATGATGAATAATGTTTTTATGTCCATCCACAGGTCTTATCCAAAACAGTTCAATTTTATGTTCAGCACAAAGATTTCTTTCTGTGTTCAGCACCAAGATTTCTTCCTGTGAAATGTAGTATGTACAGTTACTACAAGATAAATGGCTGATATTTACCCTTTATTAGTGTTCTGAGTAATGAGCTGTTTTCTTAACCTCTTCCAGCTTTAACTTTTGCAGTTATTTTTATTACATTTATAGGCATTTGGTTTATATGAGTCCATTTTAGGGAGTTACTACGGTACAAAAATCATGCAGGAGCAGCTTCTTAAGGTGGAATCAATGACATCAGTGTTCTATTTACTTGCTTTCTGTCTATGATAAGTAGCTTCACAATTAACTGTTGGAAAGTTCCTGTCCTAAGTATGAAATAAACATTTCCCCCTCCCCTAAAAAATCTCTTTACTTATACTGGGACATATATTGAATCCATAAACTGGGTGCTAGAATTAGGCATTGTTGTAGGGTTGACCAAAATTTTCAGATTTTTTTCAATGGAAAGTAAAATCAAATACATATTAATTTAAAATCCAATAATACTTGTGTTAGTACTGTCTGCTGTCGTCACTTGTCAATTTTAACTTTATTCAAATTCTTTGGTTTTATATTTGCATTTATTCCATCTCCCATAACTACTCTTTCCCAATGATATCAACATATTTGATTGAAACTACCGATATATTACAGTAAACTATACAGACAATACACAAGCTTTCTTTGTCACTAGTCTGGCCGTCATAGTTTCCTTCTAGGGATATACGGTCAAATTCTGTATTTTCAGTTACTTGAAGTATTTCCTTTACATATAGAGACCACTAGTCAATATTTTTTAACTTGTGAATTTAATGTCTTTAAAACATTTCCTTTGCTCTAATATCTTTTAATAATTAGGTGAAATATGTGCATCCTACAAATGAAACACTCTAACCAGTTTGTTTTTTTTTTCCTTCAAAGTCTAGCTTGAGGAACTCCTTGGCTATCCTGTGGTTGGGAATCCACCTGTCAATGCAGGGGGCACAGGTCCAGTCCCGGGTGCAAGAAGAGCCCAGTGTCGTGGAACAACTAAGTCTGTGCACGGCCACTGCTGAACCCCTCTTGCCAAGAGCATGTGCTCCAAGAGCCATGGCAATGAGAAGCCCCCGCACCGCACCACAGTGAAGACTCAGTACAGCCAAAAATAAATAAACAAAAAGTTAATATTTTAAACAAACATTTGGTGAATGAGAAAAAAAAGTCTAGCTTTAAATTCCTCTCCGCCCTATGTAAATATGTGTTCTGTGCTTGTATATTCATTTCTACACATATCTGGGAAAATTCCAGCCCATTCTACACACAGTTTCGTACCCAGCTTTTCAATGCAAAATGCATCCAGGTCATAACTGTAGATAAGAGGGTACAGACCTTCTTCACTCAGTTTACACATGTACAAAACTCTGTTGCACAGATATGCCGCACAGATAATGCTTTCACACAGATCACGTTTCCAAGTAGAACCAGATCATCATGAGTAAAGTCTGCACCCATAAGCACATATGTGATGCTCATTTAAATTGTGAAAGTGTGTGTTAGGCTTAACACTGGAGGATACTGGTCATGGAGGTGGTGGTAACTTTTCTTTTTTTTTCTGGAACTAACCATTCCTCTGGTTACTTATTAATAAAATCAGTGTCCCATAGATACTAATATGACGGCTTCTTCAAAATGGGAAATGGGAATTATTTTAGTTACTCAGATGGGAGTGGGAATACTTGGGAACTCATTCCTCCTTTGTTTTTATAACTTCACTTTGCTCACTGGACACAAGGTGAGACCCACAGACTTGATTCTCAATCAACTCATCTTAGCCAACTCCTTGGTGCTTTTCTCCAGAGGGACCCCTCATACAATGGCAACTTTTGGATCCAGGAATTTCCTGAACGAGGCTGGATGTAAATTTCTCTTCTATTTTCAAAGAGTGGCCAGAGGGATTTGCCTTAGCATGACCTCCCTCCTCAGTGCCTTCCAAGCCATTAGGCTTTGCCCCCATTTCTCTAGGTGGCTGGAGTTCAGAATGCGATCATCAAAGTTTATTGGCTTCTCTGCCTTCCTTTCCTGGGTCTTCCATCTTCTGGTAGATATTTCTATTATTCTGTACATCACTAGCCCAACACACAATGAAAGCTATAGTATAAAAGTAAAGTATGGATACTGTTCCTCACTGCATGCAGCCAGAAATGTAAGGTTTGTATGTCCGGCCACATTCTTCACAATGGACTGTATCTGTCTGAGTCTCATGCTCTGGGCTAGTGGCTCCATGGTTGTTTTCCTGCTCAGGCACAAGCAGCGAGTCCAGCACATTCACAGCAACAGCCATTCTTCCAGGGCTTGTGCTGAGGCGAGAGCCACATCTACCATCTGGATCCTTGCCAGCTCCTTTTGCTCATTGTACTCACTGTCTGCTCTTTTGTCCGTTTGGATGAGTCTGTTTGCTATTCCGGGCCAGTGGCTGGTAGACACCTCTATATTTTTGTCTTTGTTTCCCCACAGTCAGCCCCTTTGTGCTTATTTGCAGTGATACTCGTGTCACTCATAATATATTTACTTCAACTTCTAGGCAAGGAAAACACTTTTTGCTAATTTGGCTGTGACCAGTTTATTATCTATAGAAAATTCGATTTCTTTTCCTCATCTGTTTATATTTAGTATACTAAAATTTTTCAGACTGCTCTTCACAGTTTTTTTCCTGAACTTTATTTTGAAGCTCCTAGCACTATGATTGGAAATGATGCTTGATATGTTTTCAATGTTCTTAAACTTACTGAGTATCAATTTGTGTTCCAGCATGTGGTCCATGCTGGAAAATGTTCCACGTGCATATGAGAAGGTGGGATTTGTTGCTTTTGGATAAAATGCTCAATAAATATCAATTAAGTACACCTCGTGTAAAGTGTCATTAAAAGCATATGTTTCCTTATTGACTTTCTGTCTGGATGATCTGCCCATTGATGAAAGTCATATAAGTGGAGTGATAAACAACCCCCATTATTATTGGATTAGTGTCAAGTTCTCCCTTTACGGCCGTTAGTATTCACCTTATATACTGAGGTCCTCCTATATTGGTGCATCTATATTTACAATTGTTTTATATTCTTAAATTGATCCCTTAGTCATTATGTAGTGCCCTCCTTGGTCTTTATACCAGTCTTTACTTTAAATTCTATTTTGTCTGATATGAATATTGCTACTCCAGCTTTCTTTTCAGTTTTCATTTGTGTGGAATACTTTTTTCCATCCCATCACTTTCAGCCTATGTACATGCTTAGATCTAATGCGTGTCTCATAGACAGCATATATATGGGTCTTGTTTCTGTGTCCATTCAACTAGTCTATGTGTTTTGGTTGGAACATTAAATTCCCTTACATTTAATGTATTTATTGGTATGTCTGTTATTATTGCAACAATTTTCAGATTATTTATAAAAGAGTATATTTTATGCAGATGGAACCAGTTAGGCCCTAAATATTTATCTGTAGAGGTCTAATATTGTTGGTGAATATTTATACACTCAAAACTAGCTGTGCTAGCTTCATAAACAGAAAAGTTCATGAAGGAGGGAGAACAAGATGGCGGAGGAGTAGGTGGACATGGAGTACATCTCTCTCCATGGATACATGAGAAATACACCTTCAGACACAGATGTGCATGCAGAACACCAGCTGAGAGCAGACAGGAGTACTTGACCAGTGGAAAAGACTATATAGAACCACGCAAAACTTGGTAGGGCAAAGAAACGAGGGGGAAAAACAGAGGTGTTAGTAGGACTGGACCTGCCCTTGGTGGGTGGGGGACTGAGGCAGGGGTCTGACCCCCACAGCGGGGCAATTGTCTGAGTGAGAGGAGAAACATTTAAGGTTGAGAGTGAAACAGCTGATTGGTGAGCGCCTGAATGGAAGGAGAATCAGACAGTCCTTGCCATAGCCATATGTACACCAGGCAGGAACGTGGGTCTCCTGGAAGGGGCAGAGGCTGGGAGCTGAAGTTTAGGGATTGTGGAGCAATCCCGGAGTGGGGGCTGCTGCTGACTGTGGAAAGAGAGATGGAGGGGATGTGAGGGAAGAGATCGTGGTGGGAAATGCCTGGTGGGCTACCTGGAAGCCATGGAAACAAGGGATACTGCTGAGTCATGCATGGGGGCGGAGCCATCACCATAGCCTCTCTCCACACACAAGCATCCGCAGCTGAACGAGAGGCTGTCCCATCAAATGCCTGACGCACTGAAATATAGAGTAGGACCCCACCCAGGGTGCCCCTTTAAGTGCCTAATGCACCGATCTACAGAGTAGGACCCCAGTCAGGAGGTCCCCTCTATGTGCCTGATGCACCCAGCAACAGAGAAGGACCCCAGGCAAGGAAGCCCTCTAAGTGCCTGAATGGGCAGAGTTACAGAGAAAGATTAGCCAAAGAGGCCTTCTGATTGCCAGCTACAAGAGGCTCAAAAGAAGACTCTGATAGGGCCATAACTCCTGCTGTGGAGGCAGTTCGTGTCCCTGAACATTTGGCGCCACCAGGGTGCACACAGTCAAGCACCGGCACCACCTTCATGCTCAACTCTCACTGGGGCAGAGCTGCCACAGGCCAAAAAAAAAAAATCTTGCATTTATGCACTTCAGTAGTGTCACGCGAGTGTATGTTCCTTGGTTCTTTGTCTCGTCACAACAAAGATTTGGAGTGACGGACATTAAAGCCCCCTCGGCGCGTCACAGCTCTCAGGTCTTGGATAGACTGTGTTATAGCTCTTAGACAAATCAGTGTTACAGCTCAGTGTTATAGCTCTATTTTATTTAGAAGATAGCAGGAAAATCCATCTCTGAGGCGTGAGGGCACGTGGATCCAAAGACGTGAAGAGAAGAGCACCCCAGCGCGCAGGCGAGGGCGGGTGCGGGGAGCGAGCCTCGGCTCCTCTTTTTGTATGTTTTTCTCTCCCTGGGCCTGTCCTATGTAAACTGGGCCAGCCAGGAGCGTTGTTTGTTTTACCTGAGGTCCTCACTCGGGTTAGGGTTCCTTCCTCGCACCTTCCTTTGTTCTATTTTCGCGGGCTTTTCCTTTGTTCTATTTTCGCGGGCTTTTCCTTTGTTCTATTTTAGCGGGCTTTTCCTTTGTTCTATTTTCGCGGGCTTTTCCTTTGTTCTATTTTCGCGGGCTTTTCCTTTGTTCTATTTTCGCGGGCTTTTCCTTTGTTCTATTTTCGCGGGCTTTTCCTTTGTTCTATTTTCGCGGGCTTTTCCCTTCCTTGTCTTTAGCCACCGCCATTTTGGACTCCTTCTCCCTCTTCCACCTACCTAACAGTAGTGTGCAACTCTCTGCGACCCTGTAGACTGGCCTGCCAGGCTTCTCTGTCAGAGACGGGCTTCTGCAGGCAGGAATACTGGAGCGTATTGGCCAATACTGGTTGACATATCCACTTACAGCACTATATTTCCTCCTGCCCTAGCCACCAAGCTTCCTGAGTACCTGGTGCTGCCAGAAACACTGCCATCCTAGCAACTGCACCACTTCCACACCTGGCCCTCACAGGGGCAAACTCAAGCCCTTCAGGGCAGCCTCAGGAGCTAAACCCCAGGGGACAACCCACATACAGAGGTGAAAATAAAACCACAATTGAAACCCAGGGCCAGTGTGGCTACGGAAGAAGCCAGCTGTACAAGCTGCAGATTAAATCCACACCATCAACTAGGCAGACTCTGTATCTATGACATATATAAAAGGACATTAAGAGCTCCCACAAAAGAAAACACAGTAGCTCTGATAGCTGTGGTCATTGGAGGCAAGAAGACATAGGAGTAGGACCAGATTAGAATCTGAGCTGCCCCCACAGCAGGTCCAGAGATCAACAGGGTGTTGGAGGGCATCCTAGGGAGGTAAGGTGGACTGTGATTCCCAGAACTGGAAAGGACTCTGACAGCAGTGACTCAAGAAAAACATTTACTATTCTTATTTTTTGACTGGATGATCTGCCCATTGATGAAAGTGGAGTGATAAACAACTCCCATTATTATTGCATTAATGTCAATTTCTCCCTTAATGGCTGTTAGCGTTCACCTTATATATTGAGGTCCTCCAATGTTGGGTGCATCTATATTTACAATTATATATTCTTGAATTGATCCCTTAGTCATTATGTAGTGCCCTCCTTTATCTCTATTTCGGTCTTCAAAGTCTATTTTGTCTGATATGAACATTGCTACTCCAGCTTTCTTTTAATTTCCATTTGTGTGGAATACTTTTTTCCATCCCATCACTTTCAGTCTGTATGCATCTCTAGATCTGATTTGTGTCTCGTAGACAGTATATATATGGGTCTTGTTTCTGTTCTACACTGAATCCAGAAAGAATTATAAGGTTTGTATTCGTGGCCATATTCTTCACAATAGACGTTATATGTTCAGGTCTCATGGTCTGGGCTAGTGGCTCCATGGTTGTTTTCTTGCACAATCATAAGCAGCGAGTCCAACACATTCACAGCAACAGCCATTCTTCCAGAACATCAGCTGAGGCAAGAGCCACATCTACCATCTTTGTCCTTGTGAACTCCTTTTTCATCATTTACTCACTATCTTCTCTTTTGTCCATTTGGATGAGTCTATTTGCTATTCCGGGCCGGTGGCTGGTAGACTCCTCTAATTTTTGTCTTTATGGGTCCCAACAGTCAGCCCCTTTGTGCTGACTTGCAGCAATACTCGTATCACTCGTAATATATTTGCTTCATCTTCTAGGCAAGGAAAACACTTTTTGCTAATTTGACTGTGACCCCTTGAGTCTATTCTCTGTAGCATTTCAAATTATTTCCCCTTAACTATTAATATTTGGTTACTAATATTTTTCAGATTCTTGATAAGAAAGCAAATTCTATGTTGATGCGAACAACTAGGTCCTAAAATTCATATTCCTATAGCAGGCCTAATACTGTGGGTGAATATTTATACAATCAATCTAGCTGTTCTAACTTCATCAAAAAACAAAAAGTTCATGAAATTTGATATAGTATAACAGGAAAATTGAACTTAGGAACTTGGATAAAAATCTCTCACTTAGCAGTTTTTTGGTGTGTGTGTATATACAGTAGTAAATTATATATAACAAACAATTTGCCATTTTAATTTTCAAATATATAATATAGTGGTACTAAATACATCTACAATGTTTGGTATCTACTACCACTAAATTAAAAAAAAAAAATCAAACAAAATGCTAAATGTGTTCTCATTAAGCAATAATACCCATTACCCTCTCTGGCCAAGCCCTGGAAACCTCTAGTCTACTTTCAGTCTGTACAATTTGGCTATTCTAGTTATTTCTTATAAGTAAATTTGTATACTATCTTTTTATGTCTGGTTTTAACCATTTAGTACATTTTGAAGGTTCATCATGTTGTGGCATGTATCAGAATTTCATTCCTTTTTATAACTGGATAATACTGCACAATATGAATGAACCACATTTTTAAATGAAATTCATATGTTAATGTATATTTAAGCTGTTTCTGCCTTTTCTCTATCTCGAATAACGCTGCTATGAACATTGCTGCCCACAGATGTGTTTGAGTCCCTGCTTTCAATTCTTTGGGTGTATACCTAGGAGTGGAATTGCTGAATCCAATGACATTTCTGTATTGTTTATGGGGAGCTGTGGAACTGGTTTTCATATTATTAAACTAGTTCTCGCATTGCAGCATTTTATATTCCCATCAGCAATGGGCAATTGTTCCAATTTCTCCACAGCCTCGTCAATACTTGTTTCTCCCTTTTCCCTGGTAGATGTAGACTGGTATCGGAAGGTTTTAATTAGAATTTTCCTAGTGAACAGTGACCTTGACATATTAAGTAATTTAATCCTGTTTTTCATGATTCTTTCCCTCCCTATTCCCCCCCCCCCTTCTGACCTCTCATCAATGTACAAACATGGACTGATATGTACTTTCCTAACAGGAAAACTCTCTTTTGTCCACTACCTCCTCAAAGTGTTATCTATTTCCTGAGGCTCCCTGGCTCCTCTTCCCCACTGCCCATCCCAATCAGGTTAAATTCCTTCTCTCACAATCTCCCTTCCATTCCCCAAAGTCAGGGAAAGCCGTCTTTCTTCCTGGAGTAACCTGTATATTGCATACAGCAAAATCGACCTCAACAGGATATGGGTACATCCCATTAGGCACAGAGGTAGTATATAATGTGACTTGAGCCTGTCACTTTGGGATTTTCTGCCCCACTTTCAGCTCAAAAAATAATTTCCTTAACTCCAGTCAGTCTCTTTGAAGGCGCTTCTACTTCAAACCACAATTCTTACAGGCTTTAAATTATCTGAAAGTTTCATGCTATACTCTGAATTTCCAAGTAGTCAGAGCGCAGGGCAGAGGATGGTTGAATTCCTGTATGGGCCTGACAGAAAATGGGATCCCAGCAATGAAGATGTCTTGGAAATCTGCACGGGGACACCAGGGTGTCTGGAAGAAAACTAAACTGTGCCTGGTCAAGGTGAGACTTCAAAAGGAGGCCGAAATTATTGCTGCTAGGGCTGAGAACGGACTGGAGGATGATCTGGCAATATTAGACCAACCAGAGTGGGGACACCTCCCTGAACACCTTAGGTGTGGTCGGTGGAGACCCCAGAGAGGTTTCACCAAGGAGTAACAGGGTGGCATACATGAAGGTGAAGGTGAAGTCGCTCAGTCGTGTCCGACTCTTTGCGACCCCGTGGACTGTAACTTACTAGGCTTCTCCGTCCATGGGATTCTCCAGGCAAGAATACTGGAGTGGATTGCCATTTCCTTCTCCAGGGGATCTTCACGACCCAGGGATCGAACCCGGGTCTCCCTCATTGGAGGCAGACGCTTTAACCCCTGAGCCACCAGGGAGCTAAGTATACATATTCCCAGGATAGTAAAGAATCCGTCGGCAACGCAGGAGACCTGGGTTCGATCCCTGGTTTGGGAAGGTCTCCTGGAAGAAGGCAATGCAATCCACTCCAGTATTCTTGCCTGGAGAAGTTCATGGACGGAGGAGCCTGGTGGGCGACAGTTCATGGGGTCGCAGAGCCGGACACGACTGAGCGACTAAGCACTGCACCCTGGTCACACGACACTGCTGAAGCAGGTGGAGGGGTCAGGAGGAAATGAGAGGGGCGCTGGCTGCCTGCATTGCTGCCTGCATTTAGGTTTTGACGGTGTCCTACTGCCCCACAAGGGTTTCCCTACTTTCCGAATTCTCTTCAGGTACTTTATAATTCTCTCGTTAAATAACGGGAGGAGTTATACTTCAACAGAATCCTCTGTTGAACCGTACTGCTTTTCCAAACCCCCTGACTTTGGGAAAATGTGCAGGTGAGGGAGTTGGAGGAGGACCACGGGCCGCCTGCCCCGTCCCCGGCTGGCCTCCCTCGGAAGGCCCCGGGCCCAAGCGCAGGCTGGTCTAGGGCCCGCCCAGCGCTCTACGCCGGGAGTAGGTTCCGGCCCAGTCTGTCCCTGCTCGAGTTCCAAGGGAACCTAGTTCTTTTCCTCCGGAAACAGACGCGCTTGAAGGTAGGGAAGCCACTTGTGATTTGAGGTTGCATCCTGAAGAGGGCACCGTCGCCTAGACCCAGTGAGGGTGGGAGGAGAGACAGGCTGGAGCTTCAGACCCCACGGTGCCCACTGCCCGTGGGCTGACAGGGACTAAGGCAGAGAGCAGGGGGCGCAGGAGCCCAACGAGACCCCCAGGCGGAGTGGGCACTTTCCTCCCTGGCCCGAGTCTGCGTCCCTTTTCAACCAAGGGCTGAATCCCGACTTTCAAGAGCAGCTGCCGGGGGCGCCGGCGGGGCCCCGCTGGCTGCCTTGGAGGCATCCCGAGGGGGAGAGCGCAGCGCTGCTGGGACGCGCCGAGGGCCTTCAGACACCGCAGCGGCTCCTCGGTTCCTCACGCTCCTCCTGGGAAGGGCCAGCCTGGAGCCCCGAGAAGGTTTCCCCCGGCCCCCCCCCCCACCCCCCGCTGGGCTTCGGGCACGG
>SJYT01027641.1:73576-85352 GCA_006410635.1 Cephalophus harveyi | reverse complement strand
CACAGAGGTCACGCCCAGGCCCCGGCCGCCGGCGACCAGTCCCGCGGCTCTCCGGGGGCCGAGTCCACCCCCGCCGCCCGGAGCCCCTGGCAGTCTCGACTTTTCGCCTATGAAGCCAAATCCCGATCTTTTCCAGGACAGCCCCCCAGGTGGCGCGGCCAAACCCGCCGCCAACCCTGATCCTGTCAGATCGCGAGCCTGTTTTGCCGTCAGGGGTCGGAAAACGGTGGGAGCGGCTCCCACTCCGGGGAGAGACTCAGGACGTTTCACAAAAGATGCCGATGGGGTCTCCCCTCAACCCCCGCTCCCGGGGAGACCTCCCACGCAGCTCAGACCACCCGGCTCCGCGTAGGGGGTCCAGACGTGAGGTCGAAGCGTCGCCGGCCCCTCACCCGGACAGTTCCCGGGACAGCCTCCGTCCCGGCCCTCAGGGAGGCCGCCCCCGGGCCACGGGGCTGTGACACAGCCTCCGGGACTCCGCGGTCCCGGGGTGGGCGCCCGCTTCCGTGGCTGGTGGCGCCGTGGGAACTACGCTACCCACAATGCCGGATGTCCCAAGGCATGTAGCCAATGAACTCTCGGAATCAGCGCGTTTCCGCGACCCGAGGATCTGGGCGGGACTTCCGGCGCCTCTGTGGCGGCGGTACGGTGGCTGCCCAGTGTGCAGCTGCTCTCGGAGAGCTTTGGGAGCGTGGACGGAGCCTGGGGCATGAACAGAGCGAGGGGCCTCTGGAGGAGGGGTTGTCCCCAACAGCCCAGCGGCGAGTCTGCGGGCTGTGGCGGTAGACGATAACTGTACACAAGTTGCTTGTCTGTCGCCTGTCACTTAAAACCCCGCTGCTCTCACTCCGATGGCGGCCGCCGCGCTGAGGGAGCCGCCTCAGGTAATCGCTCGACCTCCGGGCCCTCACCGTCCTCACCCCACCAGACACTAACGGCCTGAGTGCGGAGCGCCTACTCGCGTGCCCTCAGCCCGGACCCCCGAGTCCAGGCTGGTGAAGCGGTCATGGGTGGGGCCCTGTGTTCTACAGACAGTGTGTGACGCGTGGGAGAGGGTGACAGGCGGAGGGACAGGTTTATGTAAGTTCGCGGAGAATCATTCCCGTTTGGAGTGGGAAGGGGAGGAGTTCTCCTCTCAGGACGCTGGAAGCCTTGGAGGGATGTGAATACAAGAGGCACACGGTGCGAGTTAGGCTTTTCAAGTTTTCCAGAAGTTGCTCGGGTTTTGAACAGACAGGAAAGGGGATGAAAACACCGAGGTACAGGGAGGTTGACTCTTTATCCAAGATCACACAGTTGTAAGAGCACTGAGTTCTCAGAGATAATGAGATAACTCATTATACTCCGAGGTGATGCAGTTATCTCAGGTCACCTTGCTCCGGGACTAGACAGAAGTAGAGGGAGGCTTGAGCCTACTGAGCTTGCCATGGTTACATACCTGTAATGACCTCCCTCTTCCCACAGACTCCCATGAGGACAGAAGTGCTTAGGGACTCTTCAAAGATGAGCAAAGGATGTTCCAGGCCCTCAATGGTCCTGACCTCACCCTTTGTCTCTGGGATTCTTCCAGTCCATGGAACTGGGCACCCTGAAGAAACCCAAAGCCCACATTTGGTTATCTCTGGGAGACACAATTCACGACTCCAGGGGAATTACCTGACAAGAGGGTGGATGTCCTAATGCCAGGCTCAGAGTTTAGATAGTGTCTCCCTGCCCACATGCCTGTAGTTGGTGAGTAGACAGTGATCTTGATACCATGAGAGGAGAGCAGGTACCTGTGGCCCCAAGGCCTGATACTTCCTTCAAGGTGGGGGCACAGAGGAGGGTTAGCAGGGGATGGATGTCTGGGTGAAGGAACTTGGAATCCTAGGAGAGAAATTGATCATGGAATGATCTGTCCCCATCATGGCAGGGCTGTGTGACCTTTGAGGACGTGGCCATTTACTTCTCACAGGAGGAGTGGGGGCTCCTTGATGAAGCTCAGAGACACCTGTACCACAAGGTGATGCTAGAGAACTTTGCACTTACAGCCTCATTGGGTAAGGCCCTCACCCCAGCGTACTGATCTGTGTTGTACTTTCTGTCCCCCAGAGGCAGCTCTGCTCTTTCCATAGTCAGACCATGGGCTCTGCTTACTTCCCCACTTTCTTGGCGATGTGGTGTGGGTGCCAGTGCTGAGCTGCATGCACTGCCCAAAGTAGTTCTAAGTCTGTTGCCCAAGATTGCAGGTGAGGATCTGGGATGTGGGAATTTGGCAGTTAGCCTAAAACAAGGCATCTTACCTTGTTTACCTCACCCTGGCACGATGAATGTCCCAGGTGTCATGACACCTGGTGTCCCAAGTCCTGATTCATTAATTTTAACAATATGCATATAATATTTGACAAAATGTATATATGGTATATAATTTTTAGTGATGTTATATATGAGGTCCTGATGGATGCGATCACAGCATTCAGTTCAGTTCAGTTAAGTTCTGTCACTCAGTCGTGTCCGACTCTTTGCAACCCCATGAATCACAGCACGCCAGGCCTCCCTATCCATCACCAACTCCCAGAGTTCCCTCAAACTCATGTCCATCAAGTTGGTGATGCCATCCAGTCATCTCATCCTCTGTCGTCCCCTTCTCCTCCTGCCTCCAATCCCTCCCAGCATCAGGGTCTTTTCCAATTAGTCAACTCTTCACATGAAGTGGCCAAAGTATTGGAGTTTCAGCTTCAGCATCAGTCCTTCCGGTGAACACCCAGGACTGATATCCTTTAGCATGGACTGGTAGGATCTCCTTGCAGTCCAAGGGACTCTCAAGAGTCTTCTCCAACACCACAGTTCAAAAACATCAATTCTTCAATGCTCAGCTTTCTTCACAGTCCAATTCTCACATCCATACATGACTACTGGAAAAACCATAGCCTTGGCTAGACAGATCTTTGTCAGCAAAGTAATATCTGTGCTTTTCAATATACTGTCTAGGTTGGTCATAACTTACCTTCCAAGGAATAAACATCTTGTAATTTCATGGCTGCAGTCACCATTTGCCGTGATTTTGGAGCCCCCAAAAATTAAGTCTGACACTGTTTCCACTGTTTCCCCATCTATTTCCCATGAAGTGATGGGACCAGATGCCATGATGTTCGTTTTCTGAATGTTGAGCTTTAAGCCAACTTTTTCACTCTCTTTCACTTTCATCAAGAGGCTTTTTAGTTTCTCTTCACTTTGTGCCATACGTAGGGATGGTGTCATCTGCATATTTGAGGTTATTGATATTTCTCCTGGCAATCTTGATTCCAGCTTGTGCTTCTTCCAGCCCAGCATTTCTCATGATGTGCTCTGCATAAAAGTTAAATAAGCAGCCTTAACATATTCCTTTTCCTATTTGGAACCAGTCTGTTGTTCCATGTCCAGTTCTAGCTGTTGCTTCCTGACCTGTAGGTGGTCTGGTATTCCCATCTCTTGAAGAATTTTCCACAGTTTATCATGATCCACACAGTCAAAGGCTTTGGCATAGTCAATAAAGCAGAAATAGATATTTTTCTGGAACTCTCTTGCTTTTTTCAATGATCTAGTGGATGTTGGCAATTTGATCTCTGATTCCTCTGCCTTTTCTAAAACCAGCTTGAACATTTGGAAGTTCACAGTTCATGTACTGCTGAAGCCTTGCTTGGAGAATTTTGAGCATTACTTTACTAGCGTGTGAGATGAGTGCAATTGTGCAGTACTTTGAGCATTCTTTGGCATTGCCTTTCTTTGGGATTGGGATGAAAACTGACCTTTTTCAGTCTTGTGGCCACGGGTTCTAGTAATCCAACATGAGACACCTTTTATTTCTTTCTTGCTTGCTTTCCTGTTGCACCTATGGTTGCTGCGAGTTGGAGTTACTCTCTAGTTGTAGTGGATGGGCATTTCCTTGTGGTGGCTTCTCTTGTTATGGAGCACAGGCTCTAGGACATGTGTGCTTCAGTTGTGGCACATGGGCTCTCCAGTTGTGGCACACAGGCTCAGTGGTTGTCATGCACAGGCTTAGTTGCCCAGTGGCATGTGGGATCTTAGTTCCAAGCCCAGGGATTGACCCCACATCACCTGCATTGCAAGACAGGTTCTTAACCACCAGACCACCAGAGAGGTCCCTAGCCTGTGATTTTCTTGTGTTGTAGTGTTCTTTTTTGGCTTTGGTGTAAGGGTGATACTGGCTTTATAAAATGAGTATTGATGTGTTCCCTCCTCTTCAGTGTTTTTTTTTTTTTCCTCAGCATTGGTATTAAATGTAATGTTTCCACTTTCATTTATAATTTTGAGTCCTCTCTTTTTTTATTACTCTAGAAGGTTTGTCAGTTTTATCTTTTCAAAAAAATCTCTTAGTTTTCATCTTTTCTATTGTCTTTCTAGTCTCTATTTTATTTATTTCCACTTTAATCTTTATCGTTTCCCTCCTGCTAACAGTGAGTTTATTCTTCTTTTTTAATCTTTGAAGTGTGACAGTACGGTTTTGTAAAAAAGATTTTTCTTAGTGTATGCATCTGCTAAAACCTTCCCTTTTAGAACTACTCTTGCTGGGTACCATAAGTTTTTTTTTTATCATATTTTGGTCAGAAAAGAGATTTGATATGATTTCAGT
Source organism: Cephalophus harveyi (assembly GCA_006410635.1). NCBI lineage: Eukaryota > Metazoa > Chordata > Mammalia > Artiodactyla > Bovidae > Cephalophus > Cephalophus harveyi. Next base: position 80,740 of record SJYT01027641.1, on the reverse strand, counting down.
TTTCTTAAATTGGTTAAGACTTGTTTTATAGCCTGCTCTATGATCTAATCTGGGGGATTATTCCTGCATTCTTGAGTAGTGTGTATTTTGCTGCTGGTTGATGAAATGTTCTGTATATATCTGTTAGGTCTGTTTGATTTATAGTGTTTAAGTCCAGTGTTTCTCTGACTATTAAGGTTTTTTAAGATATCTAAATGTCATCTTACACACAAAGATAAAAGAAAAAACATGATGAATACTCTCCTATCATAATCAGCATAATTCACAAATATTTCTCTTCTTTCAGTTTGTTTGCATGAAACAGAGACTAAAGAGACACCTTCTGAGCAAAACCTTTCTCTAGAAGCTTTGAAACAGGTCAGGACTCCAAAGGTAGGTCCATTCACCGAGAATGCTCACCCCTGTGAGAAATGTGTCCCAATCCTGAAAGACATTTTGTACCCTGCTGATCTACCAGGGCAGAAACCATACTTTCCCAGGGCATCTGCAAACCTACAACAGCTTCAGAAGTATTTCAGTACAGGGAAAAGTGACATGGATAAGGCAGCATTTGTAAAGAGCTGCGTAGTCCAGGTGTCAGGGAATCCCTTCACCTGCAGGAAGGTTGGAATGGATTTACCAGGTACATTGGGTCTCCTCCAGCACCAGATCACTTCCAATGGTGAGAAACCCAACAAAATCACCAAGTTTGGGGAGACTTTTAATGGTAGAAAAAGTCATTACAAGTTGCGTGAATGTGGGAAAGGTACCAGCCACAAACACAATCTTGTTTACCACCCAAGAGTCTCGGCTAGAAAAAGAGTTTATGAGTTTAGCAAATATGGGAAAGCCATACACTGTAAATACTCACTTGTTCAGCTCCAGAGAGTCCACACTGGAGAAAGGTCTTATGACTGCAGTGAATGTGGAAAATCTTTTAGGCAACGAGCTACTCTCATTATACACCAGAGAGTTCACACTGGAGAAAGGCCTTATAAATGTGGTGAGTGTGGAAAGTCCTTTAGTCAGTGCTCCAATCTTATTGAACACTGCAGAATTCACAGTGGAGAGAGACCTTTTGAGTGTGAGGAATGTGGGAAAGCCTTTGGGTGCAAATCCAATCTTGTTCGGCACCAGAGAACCCACACTGGAGAAAAGCCTTATGAGTGCAGCGAATGTGGGAAATTCTTTAGACAAAGCTTCACCTTGGTTCAACATCGGAGAATTCACACCACAGCAAGGCCTTATGTTTGTGTCCAGTGTGGGAAATCCTTTAGCCAAAGAGCCACTCTCATTCGACACCAGCGAGTTCACACTACTGAAAGGCCTTACGAGTGTGGGGAATGTGGGAAAGCTTTTGGATCCAAATCCAAGCTTGAGCGACACAACAGAAGTCACACTGGAGAAAAGCCTTATGAGTGTGCTGAATGTGGAAAATCTTTCAGACAGAGTTACAGCCTCGTTGAACACCAGCGTATTCACAGTAGAGCAAGGCCTTTTGAGTGTGGCCAGTGTGGGAAGTCCTTTAGCAGAAGAGCCATCTTCACTAAACACCAGAGAATTCACACTGGAGAAAAGCCTTATAAATGTGGTGAATGTGGGAAATCCTTTAGTCGAAGCACAAGCCTTATTCAGCACTGCAGTATTCACACTGGAGCCAGGCCTTATGAATGTGGGCAGTGTGGGAAATCCTTTAGGCAAAAGTCTGTTCTCATTCAACACCAGGTAGTTCACACTGGAGAAAGGCCTTACGAATGCAGTAAATGTGGCAAATCCTTTAGCCAACGTTCCAGCCTCAACCTCCACCGAAAATTTCACACTGTGGAGCAGCCCCATGAATGCAGGAAATATGGGAAATCCTTTACTCCAAACAGCTAACATTGTTTAGCACCAAGAAATCCACACTTTGAGAAAGACCTTAGACCTGAAGGAATGTGCTCTCTCCTTCTTCATTATAACAGCACTAGACAGCTTTTGTAAGGGAGTCATCTGCCTGAAATTGAACCTCATACTTGGAAACGTCTAATGACTTGAAATTCCCAATGAGTTCCAGTTGTCTGTGAGGCTTACAGGAGCTACATTCCATGTTCTAAACTCCCCAGGGCTGTCATCAGAGTTACATCACTGCCAGTTTCTCTGGTAGAACGCATCTCACCTCTTCCTTGCACAGTATTTCATCGGTCACCCTGATGTGCTGACACAAGGCTGATGTCTGTGTGCCCTAATGTTCCCTGGAGGAAATCTTGAGTAGTATGTGCCCTTACATTTTCCTATTTCAATCAGTTAAGTATGAATCTGACCTTCGAATTCGTTGGTTTCACTTGATACTTCTGGTTGGTTTTCCTGCCTCCAGGTCACCAGCTTGGTATTGCCCCCTATTGCTCTGGTTTGTGCAGCAATAAAGGTCTTATTGTTTAATCTACCCTTAATCTTGGGGTTGTATTCACTGTGGGGATGGGTGGAAAACAGAATTGACCTATTTGTTTGAAAGGATGGACGGCTTTCATGGGTCCTCAGCTTTATGTGCCTCAACAGGGACAATATAATGACAGAAAAGTATAATTTTCATTCCAGTTTTAACCTAATTTGAATTCCTCCTCAAGGTCTCTTAGGAACTAAAGCAGTGTTTTGTTTAGTTCCTAAATGTGTGACCTGGAAGCTTACATACTGTGTGACCAATAGGTTCCCCCTGGGGCTTCCTATGTGGCGCAGTGGTGAAGAACCTGCCTGCCAACGCAGGAGACTCAAGAGATGCAAGTTCAATCCCTGGATTGGGAAGATCCCCTGAAGCAGGAAATGGCAACCCACTCCAGTATTCTTGCCTGGGAAATCCCGTGGACAGAAGAGCCTGGCGGGCTATAGCCTATGGTGTCACAAAGAGTCAGACACAACTGAGTGACTAGGCAACACAGCACATGTAGGTTACCCTGAGGAAGGATCACTTGTTCCAGCAAGCTCCAGGGCCTTTGGGAATGCCATGAATTTATTTTCATATTCCCAGCGGGTATCCCTTAATGCTCAGCACTGTTGAGGGGAAGCTTTCCACCAAGTTCTACAAAGGAGCCAAATATCTTGAAATTCATAATTCTGTGCACTAGTATCCCTCCTCAAACATCAGGATCCAGGTTTCAACCTTAATTGGTACTGAAATTCTGTTGTTAAGTCACTAAATTATGCCCCACTCTTTTGTGACCCCGTGGATTGTAGCCTGCCAGGCCCCTCTGCCCATGGGATTTCCCTGGCAAGAATATTGGGTTCCTATTTCTCCCTCCAGGGGATCCTCCCAACCCAGGAATTGAACCTGAGCCAGTTATGTCTCCTGCATTGTCAGACAGATTCTTTACCACTGACCCACCAGGGAACCCCCTGAAATTCTGGGTGTGATTAATAATCAGTGGAGGAGCCTGCATCAAATTAAATGGAATGTGCCTCTTCTCATGTGCATCCATAAATCTTCCAGTGACTATGGCTGTGCGGAATCACAGCCCTTCCAGAGCTGTGTATCTCCTGTAGCTGAATTTATTGTTGGCAAAGTAATCTAAAGGTTTTGTGAATCCCCATTGTCTTTCTGGGCTGGCCACCTCCAGGTCATTGCTGTACAGACAGGGAAATGAGAACAGAGAATGGAGATCCTGTTGTCCAGGGATGTGGCTTTTGTGGTCCATCCAGTGGTCCTGTTGTCCCAGACTGGAACAGCCTCTGCTGCTTGCCAGTATTTCCTGCACTGGTTCAGGGCTACCCTTCTCCAAGAATGGGAAAAAATAGGGTGGAGTTAGTTTTCAGTTTGGAGAAGGCAATGGCAACCCGCTCCAGTACTCTTGCCTGGAAAATCCCATGGACGGAGGAGCCTGGTAGGCTGCAATCCATGAGTCGCTAAGAGTCAGGCATGACTGAGCGACTTCACTTTCACTTTTCACTTTCATGCATTGGAGAAGGAAATGGCAACCCACTTCAGTGTTCTTGCCTGGAGAATCCCAGGGACGGTGGAGCCTGGTGGGCTGCCGTCTGTGGAGTTGCACAGAGTCAGACACGACTGAAGCGACTTAGCAGCAGCAGTTGAGTTGTTAAACCTTCTGGTTTCCAGAAAGAATGGGAAGTCCATGTTTGTTTGTTTGTTTTTTAATTTTGAACCATTTTTAAAAGAAATTTATTGAGGCATAGTTGACATACAGTATACATATTTAAGGTGTATAGTTTGAAAATTTTTGCTATAAAGTCATAGAACCATCAGAATCACGATGATGAACACAACCTTGATTTATCTTATGTCCTTTTACAATCTCTCATTGTCCTTCCCAAGCCTATAGGAGGCCACTACCTTCAACAATAACTTAGTCTGCATTGTCTAGGATTTATGTTTATCCATCTATCTGCTAATGTGGAGTTGGGTTGTTTCCAGTTTGGTGTTGTTAGAAATAAAGTTCCAATGAACAAAAGCATACATTTCTTTTATGAATATATGTTTTAGTTCTCTTGTGCCAGTACTTCAGAATATGTGAATTGCAAACTGCCAAATTGTGATCTAAACTGGTTGGATCCTTCTGTGTTCCCATCAACAATATATGAGAGCTCCTGTTCTTCCCCATCCTGCCGATACTCAGTATTGTCAGTCTGTTTAATTTCAGCTGTCTTGGTGGGGTGTAATGGCATCTTACTGATAGTTCTCTGATATTTCATGATGTCAAGCACTTTTTTCCTGTTTATTTGCCACTTGTATATCTTCTTTAATGACTATTAATTCCAGCTGCTTATTTTGAAATGGATGTTGACTGATGTTTTCCTTTTTATTAACAAATAAAAGACATTTGTCAAACAAAGATGTGTTGGAACTTCATTTACTCTTCTGCAGTGATGTGTAATCTCTACTAAAAGGAAATACTGTTTTTGATGCTATGAGAATGAGAGTCAATTCCTAGGTAGATTGATAAGAAGTTCAGGGTCCCCAAGGAGGAAAAAGGGGTCTGGGGCTATTGAAGTGAAGATTCGATTCTGTTCAGTTCAGTTCATTTGCTCAGTTGTGTCTGACTCTGCGACCCAGTGAATCTCAGCACGCCAGGCCTCCTTGTCCATCATCAACTCCCGGACGGAGTTCACTCAGACTCACGTCCATCGAGTCAGTGATGCCATCCAGCCATCTCATCCTCTGTCATCCCCTTCTCCTCATGCCCCCAATCCCTCCCAGCATCAGAGTCTTTTCCAATGAGTCAACTCTTCGCATGAGGTGGCCAAAGTACTGGAGTTTCAGCTTTAGCATCATTCCTTCCAAAGAAATCCCAGGGCCGATCTTCAGAATGGACTGGTTGGATCTCCTTGCAGCCCAAGGGACTCTCAAGAGTCTTCTCCAACATCACAGTTCAAAAGCATCAATTCTTCGGTGCTCAGCTTTCCTCACACTCCAACTCTCACATCCATACATGACCACAGGAAAAACCATAGCCTTGACTAGACGGACCTTAGTCGGCAAGTAATATCTGGAATTCTCAAGGAGTTTTTTTCCTCTGCATTCCTTAGTCTTAGTCAATTACACAACTCAGTTTAAACTCTGTACTAGGGATTATACAACAACAATGTATTGGGCTGGAGGATAGTTTTTCCTCCCTGAAAACCTTCTGACTAATCCTGATATCTTAGAATGTATATTATGGGACTGGGTCTGAAGGATCTTTCTATTAAATTATAATCTTGTTATCATAAAATGTAAATTGTGGGAGTAGGTCTGGTAAAATTTTCACAAACTTGATATATTCTTTTGATTCATTGTAATAATTAATTAAAAGGTATATAACTCCATTGCTAACACTAGCAAGAGGGTACTCTTTCTCCCCTCTTCTGATGTCTATGTCAGAAGCTTTCTCTATTCCTTTTATACTTTAATAAAACTCTATTACACAAAAGCTCTGAGCAATCAAGCCTTGTCCCTGGCCCTGGATTGAATTCTTATCTTCTGGAGGCCAAGAATCCTGGCATGTTTTCGTGGGTCAGCAACAACCTTTCAAGAATATTTTCTCAAAGTTTTGGTGCTGTTTACAGTTAACACTCCCACAGTGCTTATACTTTCAAGCATTATCTACCTTCTTAACATATTCTCTCTCACTTTCATAACTCTATCCATTCAGTCAAATAAAGACCCATTTTGTAGAATTTGCCAGTTTCTCTGGTGTATGTATCCCCATCCTGGTGCATTTCAAGTTGGCAAAAGGATGTCACTAAACACGGATTTGGGATTTGGGAAGCACAGTATTGTATTTCTACGGTGCTGATGCAGTGTTCACAAATCACGTCAAGAATATACAGGAGTAAAACATAGTAAAATAATTTGGAAGTGACAGTTCTTGAGAATATCTTACATTTACTGTTTAAAATAACTATTGAAGTAACACAATAGTCTTCTAATAAATTCTGTATATTTAAAGTGAACGATTTGTGTTCTGATAAATGGTTAATAACATGAAACCAAAAGTTTCCTCTGCCTTTTTTAGGCAGCCACATTCATCCTGTCCCGTTGGCCTGGGGAATGAAAGCTGAGGCTCCAGACCTTAGAACAGACCAGGGATCCCAGCCCTGCCGTGGCCTTTGCAAGGCTCACTGTTCCCAGAGGCAGGTTGGGCATCACTGAACCTATAAATCCCTCATCTGGAGCAGGTGGTGGAGGGGGGCCTGACCAGAGCCCAGTCTGACATTCCAGATCAGGGGGTGGGTGTGTGCTGTGGGAATTGAGGCCTCCTGGGACCCGCCCCAGCTTGTCATCTCAGTTTAATTTTCTAGCGGAACCCCTCCCCCGACCTCACCTCCCTAGTTACTGCTGTAATTTATTGACAAAGAGGGCCTAGAGGATCTATCCCACGTTGAAGGTCAGAAACGGCGGCGGTAAGGAGATACCCCTCGTCCAAGGTAAGGAACAGCGGCTGTGCTTTGCTAAAGCAGCCGTGAAGAGATACCCCACACCCAAGGTAAGAGAAACCCAAGTAAGATGATAGGTGGTGCAAGAGGGCATCAGAGGGCAGACATACTGAAACCATACTCACAGAAAACTAGTCAATCTAATCACACTAGGACCACAGCCTTGTCTAACTCAATGAAACCAAGCCATGCCTGCAGGGCAACCCAAGACGGGCGGGTCATGGTGGAGAGGGCTGACAGAACGTGGTCCACTGGAGAAGGGAATGGCAAGCCACTTCAGTATTC
>SJYT01027641.1:49310-71402 GCA_006410635.1 Cephalophus harveyi | reverse complement strand
TGATGCTGGGAGGGATTGGGGGCAGGAGGAGAAGGGGACGACCGAGGATGAGATGGCTGGATGGCATCACTGACTCGATGGATGTGAGTCTGGGTGATCTCCGGGAGATGGTGATGGACAGGGAGGCCTGGCGTGCTGCGATTCATGCGGTCGCAAAGAGCCGGACACGACTGAGCGACTGAACTGAACTGAACTGAGTATTGCTTGTGCCGGGAGCGAGGGGATGAGGGTCTGCTTCCACCGTTCGCACAGAATTAGGACTAAAATCAGAAATAGTGGGGGTGCATTCCTTCTGAGACCAAGGCTTAAGCCGTCGGAGTAACGTACCTATTTCGTCTGTACCTACGACGCCGCGTTGTTCTGGCTCTCTGCACTGGGAAAAAGGCGCCGCCACCCAATCCCGCCCACCCCAGCCGGGGCACGGGGGTGCGTCTTGAATATGTGTGTGAGTCCCTGGCGCTCTGCGCCGCCCAGTCTGCCCGGTGCTACACCCTCCGCGGGGACAGTCCCCGGAACACTTCCATCTGTCCCCACTTAAACAGGATGTCCAGATTTGGAAATCTACTTCAACAGGATTCATGGCATTCCTTGAAGTCTTAAAAAGTGAAAGTGAAAGTCGATCAGTCCTGTACGACTCTTTGCGACCCCAGGGACTGTAACCTGCCAGACTCCTCTGTCCATGGAATTCTCCAGGCTAGAATCCTGGAGTGGGTAGCCTTTCCCTTCTCCAGGGAATCTTCCCAACCCAGGGATCGAATCCAAGTTTCCGCATTGCAGGCAGATTCTTTGCCAGCTGAGCCACCAGGGAAGCCCAAGAATACAGGAGTGGGTAGACTATCCCTTCTCCTGCGGATCTTCCCGACCCAGGAATCGAACAGGAGTCTCCGACATTGCAGGTGGATTCTTTACCAGCGGAGCTACCGTGATGTCTGGAGAGCAGTCAATTTCAGGGTTTCACGGCATCCTAACAACTCCGTAGCTTAACCGTTCGCATGACAGGGAAGCGGCAAGGAGGCCGCAGAAATGCCGGGACCCGCCCGCCACCCTTCTTTCGCCAAAAAGGTTTCCGTGACGTAGGGGCTCATTCATAAAACGCTGCTATAAACAGAGGCGGCGGCGACTGGTTCTTGCCAACCGCTCGACGAGCGGGCCGGCCATGGGCGGAAGGGCAGAGACCGCGCGCCGCCCGCGGGCTTCGCCCGGCCTGTCACCACGTGGCGTCCTCCCGCTTCGCCTGCGCCGGCGGGACCAGAACAGCCTCTCTTGATGCCATTCCCTGGCTGACTTCCACCGCGGGCTCTGCAGACCACGCTCAGGAAGGTTGGGCTGGCGGGGCCGCAGCTTGGGGGTCACTCCTTCACTGGGCAGGGAGGCTGCTCGGAGCGCTGGACGTGCTGGAAGCGCGCGCACTGTTGTCCCAGTGAGAACTGTCCCTTCCTCGCGCCGGCTCTTTCTGAGTGGCTGGGTGGGTGGCTGGTGTCCGACGAGAGCCCTTGGCTGGGTGGCTGGTGTCCGACGAGAGCCGAGCAAACGGGTGCCAAACGGACTCCTCACTGGAGGCCGCCTCCCCGAGGGGACAGCGGAAAGCGGCCGTCCTCCCTCCGCCGGGCCCTCGGAGCAGGCAGGAGGGGCAGGTGTGTGCAGTTCATTGATAAAAAGCGAGTTCCTTCAGGTGACTCTAGGGGCTCCTGCGTCAGGGCAGAAGTCGGGTATGCTTATAAACAACCCCTGCGACTATTATTCCCTCAGTACCCCTGGCTCGAAAGGGCCCCCGGTGACTCAGCTGGTAAAGAATCTGCCTGCGGATGCAGGAGACACAGAGAGGAAGTGTCCATCCGTGGGTCGGTAAGATGCACTGTAAGAGAAAACGGCAACCCACTGCAGTATTCTTGCCTGGAGCATCCCATGGACAGAGGAGCCTGACCGGCTCGTCTACGGGGACCAGCACCTGGGGGGGGGGTGGGCATGCTAACAAACCAGAAGAGTGGGGGTCCCCTAGATGAGTGCTATTACTGGGGATCAGGGCAGTGTACACAGGCAAGAGTCACGAAGGGATTTCATTGGTGCGTTGGAATATCACTAGGTCACAGGGGAAGATAAGGGAAGCTTGAGCTGGGGCCACAGCTGCATCACTCATGTACCTGGTCACCCGGGCGGGGTGCCCACAGCCAGTCTGCGGGAACGCTGAGACAGAAGAATATTTAACTTGAATAGTTTGTAATACAAACATACATTACCCTATGTAAAATAGACAGCCACTGGGAATTTGCTTTATGACTTAGGGAACTCAAACCTGTGTTCTGTGACAACCTAGAGGGGTGAGATAGGATGGGAGGAGGGAAGTTCAAGCCAGAGGGGCCATACGTATACCTATGGCTGATTCATGTTGATGAATATGTAAAGCAATATTGTAAAGCAATTATCCTTCAATTAAAAATAAATCTTAAAAATTTTAAAGTGTATGTTACAAGGGTCTTAAAAGACAAGACGCAGAAAGCACAACCGGGACCCGGATCGTCGCCTTCAGGAACATTCCACGCCTCGCCCCGTTCACTAGAGCCCCTGCTGTTCCTCCGCCAGCTCTTCTCCAGACCTCTGGGCCCCAGGGTCCTCTGGAGACGCCCTTCTGGAGGGACGCTGAGAAAGAACTACCCAGAAACCTCTGCTCCCTTTGAGAGCGCCAGGCTGATGACGTCATGAAAGGGGCGCTGCCGGCTCGCTTGGTCAGAGGCGGGACTTCCTGCGCCGCCAGAGCGGGATTTTCGTTTTGAGGCTGATGTGCCCGCACTCGCTAGGATCTGTAAACGGGATTTGGGTTGCTATTTCCACTTCCAGGGGATCTTCCTGACTCAAGGGTCGAACCCGCGACTCCTGCATTGGTAGGCGGATTCTTTTTTGTCCGTGATTGGGACACGGTGTAAAAGGAGAGGAAGTGTCTTCTAGAATCCCCCTGACCCCATGCCACTGGTGTGGAAGGACTCGTAGGGCAAAGCGCACACCCCACAGTCCGGAGACCGTTCTGTATGTCTCAGCCACACCCCTTCCCGAGTATGGGACTATACTTCCCACTGCTACTTGCACAAAGGAAGTGTGTGTCTGGAATGAAGAGGTCCCTGAAGGTGTCTTATTGTGACCCGTGATTAACGTCAATGAAAACTATAACAGCCTAATTTACGCAGGACAACTCATAGCTCAGACCCTTCAGGAATGAATGATTGGTCACCTACTAGGGAATAAAAAAAAGGAATATCTGAAGTGGTACTGAGGACCAAAGGAATTTGGAATGGGTTGCAGAAGAGATACATACTAGTTGTGGTTATATGACCATATAGAGATGAGGATAGTAACCTGTAATGTCATAAGTATTTCTTCCTTCTTTTGCCACTAATATGTGTGTATATTCAATATCTTTTTCTTCCTTCTTTCATCCCCTTATATAACAAAAGTAGTGTTGGGTAGTTCTCTGATAGTTCAGTGGTTAGGATTCTGCATTTTTACCCAGATTCAATCCCTGGTTAGGGAACTAATCCTGTAAGTCACCTAGCACAGCCAAAAAAAAAAAAAAAAGCTGACTTAACATCTCAATATTTATTCACTATATATCATTAAACTGATAGTATTTGGTTCTGTTTTATGCTTTGGTATTTTGGCCACTAGGCATGTGAAATCTTAGCTTCCTGACCATGGACTGAACCCACATCATTGGAAGGTGAAGTCTTAACCACTGGACCACCAGGGAAGCCCCCGTATATCATAGTATTTGGTTATAGGTTATCAAGCAGAAGAGTGACCATCACCCAAGGAATCTGCATCCTTTCTTTAGAAAATGTTAGTGTATTTTCTGTCGTCCATAGGATAGTTGTATCATGATAGGTGGAAGTATGACCTCGTTGTCTTTATTTGGAGGTTAGGAATGGTTTGAGTTTCTGTGGGTGCCAAATTGACAAGAGGTGGACTTGTGATGATTAATTTTATATTCAACTTGACTAGGGTGTATGACATCTAGATGTTATTCAAACACCAGTCTAGCTTTTGCTGTGAAACTTTTTTTTTAATGGACTAAGTGAAGTGAAGTGAAGTCGCTTAGTCATGTCCGACTCTTTGTGACCCCGTGTACTGTAGCCTGCCAGGCTTCTCTGTCCATGGGGTTTTCCAGGCAAGAATACTGGAGTGGGTTGCCATTTCCTTCTCCATTTATGAACTAAGCACCTATATTTTTTATTTATAATTTTTAAATTCATAGATAAATACATATTCAAAAAGTATGACCTCAACTTAATGGCATATTTTCCCTTAAGAAAGTAGGGGGCGGGGGGGAAGAAAGTAGAAAAGTAAGGCAAATTAAACAAGACTTGGATTTGGTAACATACTGAAAATTTTAGTAAAACTAGACATCTATTTAATATTGAGGTGGAGGTTATAGTCACCATAACAAGGCAATAAAAAGAAATAAAATTACTCCTTGTTAAGGGTAAAATAAAATTGATCTAATTGATCTAGCTGGGCTGGAAGAAGCACAAGCTGGAATCAAGATTGCCAAGAGAAATATCAATAACCTCAGATATGCAGATGACACCACCCTTATGGCAGAAAGTGAAGAACTAAAGAGCCTCTTGATGAAACTGAAAGAGGAGAGTGAAAAGGCTGGCTTAAAGCTCAACATTCAGAAAACTAAGATCACGGCATCTGGTCCCATCACTTCATGGCAAATAGATGGGGAAACAGTGACTGACTTTATCTGGGGGGCTCCAAAATCACTGCAGATGGTGACTGCAGCCATGAAATTAAAAGACAATTACTCCTTGGAAGAAAAGTTATGACCAACCTAGACAGCATATTAAAAAGCAGAGACATTACTTTGTCAACAAAGGTCTGTCTAGCCAAGGCTATGGTTTTCCCAGTAGTCATGTATGGATGTGAGAGGTGGACTATAAAGAAAGCTGAGTGCCAAAGAATTGATGCTTTTGAACTGTGGTGTTGGAGAAGACTCTTGAGAGCCCCTTGGACTGCAAGAAAATCCAACCAGTCCATCCTAAAGGAAATCAGTCCTGGGTGTTCATTGGAAGGACTGATATTGAAGCTGAAACTCTAATACTTTGGCCACCTGATGCGAAGAGCTGACTCATTTGAAAAGACCCTGATGCTGGGAAAGATTGAGGGCAGGAGAAGGGGATGACAGAGGATGAGATGGTTGTATGCCATTCCCGACCCAATGAAGATGAGATTGGGTAAACTCAGAGTTGGTGATGGACAGGGAAGCCTGGCATGCTGCAGTTCATGGGGTCAGCAAAGAGTTGGACACAACTGAGTGACTGAACTGAAAATTGATCTATGGAGAAAATTTTACGGGATCTACCAAAAAAAAAAAACCAAAAACATATACAGTGGAATACAGAAAGTGAAAGTGAATACTATCCAGCCATCAAAAACGATGAAAAATTTCCATTCACAACAACATGGATAGACTTGGAGAGTATTATGCTCAGTGAAATAAGTCAGACACGGAAAGACAAATTCAGGAGGATATCGCTTATTTGTGGACTTTCTTGTTTTGGCCACGCTGCGTGGCCTAGGGGATCTTCGTTCACCAGCCAGCGTTGGAACCTGTGCCCCCGCAGTGGCAGTGTATCATCTTAACCACTGCACTGCCGGGAGAGTCCCCAGGATATCTTCCTAAGTGAAAAGCTGTAGTCTAGAACAGTGTACAAAGTATACCATGTTTTTTGAGTCATGTAGAAGTGAAAATATATAGGGACAGAGATTTAACAGTTTGGAAAGACAGGAATGTAAGTTATCACATTTTCTTATGTTATAGTTTTGAGTTTGTAGAAATTTAAGTGTTTTCTATAATGTTTAAACAGTATTCAATCAAGATAGAATTTAAAAATCCATAAAGTCAATAGTAAAATGGAAGAAAAAGTGAGAGAGACTGTGTGTTATATTGATGGCACATCTAGGACAAAGAAACGTGGCTTTAAAACTTGGAGGAGGGACTTCCCTGGCAGTCCAGTGGTTAAGACTTTGACTTTCACTGTACAAGGCATTGGTTTGATCCCTGGTCAGGGAACTTAAGATCCTCCATGCCATGTGATATGGCCAAGAAATGAAAATAAAAACCCTGAGAAATAAACATACACACACTTGAGTACAAATATAACTAGGGGAATCTGAATAAGTTCAGGTGATAGTATCAAAGTCAATATCATTGTTGTGATATCATAATATAGTCTTACTGTTAGGGAAACTGGGTAAAGTACACACAGGATTTCTGCATGTGAATCACTGGTTTTCACCATAAATATTTCAATTAAAAAAATCCAAGGGAGGAGGAATTCCCTCATGGTCCAGTGATAGGACTCTGCCTTCTTTCATTCGAATCTACCTCGTTTTAAAATGTCCCATTTCCTCTAGTGGTGCTTGGCCTTCTTCTCTTAGGAGCTCCAGGGGCTGGGCTTCAGCAGTCGTGGCGCTCTGACTCAGTAGCCGCAGCTCACAGGCTCCAGGGCTCTGGCTCTGTTGCTATGGCGCACAGGTTTAGTTATTCCTCAACATGTGAAATCCTCCCAAACTAGGCATCAGGCCTGTGTCCCCTGAATTGGCAGGCGGATTCTGATACACGGCACCACCAGGGAAGTCCTTGAATCCACACCTTTATGTCAGCTTTTTAAAAATCAAATCTGAAGGTCATACTCTTTGGTTTTGGATTAAAAGAAGTAATATCTACCTTTATTATTTTGCAGCTGTATTTTCATTATTCTCATCATGATAGATTATGTAACTCAATTTATTCATGATTTTATGGAAGAAAACTCAAGCTTGGTAAACATATATGAACCTGTATGGACACGACTCCTGACTGGTGAAAGCAATCATCCCACTAGCAGGGACCATGGGCAACTGGACGTCAGTCAGGATGTGTGACAGGGAATACACAGGAGAAGTCCACTCCACACTGTCAAGCAGGGGCTGTTCTCAGACCTTACTGAACATTTGTGTGAAGTTGTCATTTCTGTCTGGAAGGATCCTCACCAGTTTTGAGCAGTGTTCCCTCCTGGGTTGGGGACTTGGTGAGGGAAGAGTGCAGTGTATCAATATTATTCAGTTTATACTCAGGTGGTTTCTTCAAAATATTCACAGTAAACCTGATTTTTATAATACTACTTAAGGTTGTAGGAAATATAACCAGTGTGATGAAAATAAATTACAAAAGTAGAAAACAAAGCAAAATAAGGGACAAAGGAAAGAACCAGGAATCTTGATAAGAGTCCCAAAATGAAGTTAAATAACAAAGACATGTCAGTAGAATTTACTGTGGAAATTAGGGCATTTGCATAAACCTGAGTCTGACAACTGTGACATTGCTGAGGTTATGGATCGCTCCACTCTTAATGACCTCCAGGGAGTCACAGGCAGTAATGACTGATAACTTCCCCTGATCATACGGGTTCTGTGGAGACACAAAGTTCTAAACTAAATGCCCCCTTCTCATTGAGTGTAGGGTGATGCCATTCTTCCAAAATGTCTGGTCCCAATTTTTCTGTTTAAAAAAATTATAGATGGGATGTTACTGAGATGAAACCAGAGTAAGGCCAATGATAGAGATAGATAAATATGTGATAGATATTTAAGTGGGTTTCCCAGGTGGTTCAGTGGTAAAGAACCCACCTGCTAATGCAGGAGACCAGGGTTCAATCACTGGGTCAGGAAGATCCCCTGGAGAAGGAAATGGCAACCCACTCCTAGGTATTCTTGCTTAGAGAATCTGAAGGACAGAAGGAGCCTGGCAGGCTACAGTCCATGGGGTCGCCAAAGTGTTGGACACGACTGAACAACTGAGCATGCGTGCATATAGGTAGATGATAGATATAAATAGAAGATAGATATATAGGTAGATGATGGATAGACGACAGAAGAATGGATCCATTTTTACAGGTAAGGAATGGAAGCCGAGGCCCCAAGAGGATAGAGTGTTGATTACTATGAGAAAGAGAACATCCAAGTACTTGAGATGCAATGAACAGCTTCCACTAAGGCTAGAAATGTAGACGCACATCATTAAAGGCTCCGTAGCATGTCCCCAATCAACAGATACTACACAGACCGTAGGACTTCCCAGATGGCTTAGTAGTAAAAAATCTGCCTGCAATGCAGGAGACGTGGGTTCAATCCTGGTTGGGAAGATACCCTGGAGGAAGGCATGGAAACCCACTCCAGTATTCTTGCCTGGAGGATCCCATGGACAGAGGAGGCTGGTGAGCTACCGTCCATGGGGTCATAAAGAGTTGGACACGACTAAAGCAACGAAGCACATATGCTCACAGAACCTAGGTGTTGACCTAGACTGGGAGCTCATCTTCCTCTTATTACTTGCCAGGGTCCAGCCCCGGTGGATCCAGGGAATTCGAAGCGGGGACTGCGTTGGCGAGGAAAGATTTATTAATACAAGATTAGATTAGGAAGAAATAGTGTAGTAGGAAAATTCAGTGGAGAAAAGAGGCTGAATAACTTGGTTTACATGGAAAGCCAATAAAGTTCCAGACAAGGAACTTGCACCATCTACGTTAGGCCGCCGGCGCCCGTTTGAATACTGGAGAGTGACCTGCCTTGGGCTCTCTCTCTTACGGATCTTGAAAGCCAGGACAAGTAAGTAGACATGATGAGCCTCCACGCCCCAGATGGGAATTCAGCCGAAAAGGGGGAGAAAAGAACGACATGGGGAAGCCCAGCATCAGTGCAAGACTACAAAAACTATTTTTCAAAATCAGCTTATATACCCCAAGTTGTACGAATATGCAGAGTTATGCAGGGGCAGCAGTCCTGACCCTCATTGAGACCAGGCTTTCTTTTTGCATACCCTCCCGTATACAAAAGGTCTCAGGTGGTTTACATTATCTTCTGGCTTGCTAACACTTTTTGGCTCTCTTTCTTAATGAATGTTAATCTCGTTTCCCCTGAAGTGTTTTTCTTTAATCTGTATCTCCTTAAAGCACTAAAGTTACATCTCTATAGAACAAAGGCGCAGTGGGTTATAACAAAGAAGGTACTTAACTCAAAGATCTAATGTTGCTACTTGTTTTTTGTATATACCAACTATATCAACAAATAAAAGATGAAAATTTGGCAGCAAGTATTGGCTCAACAAATGAAACCTTAAATCAGTCCTATTCTAATGATTTTGACTCCTGGGAAGCCCCTACATTCCTAGGATGTTTTAAGCTTCCTGTGCCTCCCGGGGTCAGGAGGCCTCAATCACATGTGCAGCTGTATGAGTCCTGCAGGCAGGCTAGAAAGCCAGCAGAGGGGTTTCTGGATTGAAACACTCGTATTATGCCCAGGAGATTTATTATCTAAAAGCTCTAATTTTTCCCAGAAAAAGGTGGTGGGGGGACAGCCCCCTGTTAATAAGAGAAGAGTAGGTGGAAAGCATAACACAGTAAAGCAGGCAGACTCTGGTCTTGGGGGGTGGATGCTCAGGAAATTCCAGGGGGAACCCCTGAAGCCTGATCATGTCCTTGCGTTTTGTCAGGCTTCCTTCCACATGACCTTGTCATGGGTGGGATTCCTCACGCTGGCCGCCGCCAGTTACTTACACCCTACCTCATCTTGACGGCTTCCCTCATGACTCAGTAATCTGCCTCCAATTCAGGAGACTTGGGTTTGATTCCTGAATCAGGAAGATCCCTTGGAGAAGGGAATGGCAACCCACTCCAGTATTGTTGCCTGGAGAATCCCAAGGAGAGGAGTCTGGCAGGCTACAGTCCTTAGGATTGCAAAGAGTCAGACACAACTGAACAACTAACATTTTCACTGTCACCTTATCTAGAGGAGAGGGGGGAGGTGTCAGGCGCTTGCCTCTGGTTTCCTCAGCAAATACCTTTCCTGCTTTTATGGGTTTGTTCTTGTCTGTCTGTATCTATATGTTTCCATAGATATGATCTATCTAATGTGTTTTTTTATTGTCCTAACCTCAGTAAGTGAAATTTAAAGTACAGTTAATCTTGGGTTTCCTGTGATAAACATCTTCTAAGATGTTTATCTTTCAGATACCTGAAATGAAGAGATACTTACCAAATGTGTTTGCTCCTGGGACAAGTCTGCCATGGCAATCTCTGTGCATCTGCAGTGAGGACACGTAAGCCTGAGATAAAGGTTTAGACTCCCTATGATGTCATCTGGCCCTGGCAAAGTGATCACCTGTAAGTGCACCAACAGTTGTTTGTGTAGGGCATGGAGACAAACTCTGAAAAATGTTTGGGGCTGTGTAACTATCAAGAGCTATGGAAAATGCTTCGTGTGATAGATATTTGTCAGGAGTGGAAGAAATTGATGATGGGAAACTGGTTTTTGAAATAATCAAAATCCCACAGGAATGTATGGGGAATAAAACCCCTGAGTTCTACTTAGGGAAGGAAAATGTCCACTGGGGATTTTAAAATTGATTTAAAGGCTTTTTGCAAAACATGATTTCTTCCCATAACTCAGCACTGAGGGCAGGGAAACGGAAGGGAAAAGCAGAGTGAGGAGAGTTAGAAAGTATATCCACAGTTGCACAAATGAATAAGCATGTATTTTCAATTTGTTCTATATTTCAAGACATTAATATATATCCTAGGAGTTTCAGACATGTTTCTAGGAATATGGAATATGTCAGTGCACAACATTTAAATATTTCCCTGCTGGAACTTAGTATTTGATAGAAAAGTACAATAAGCAGTTCTTCTATTTAAGTTGCACGGTGTCATAGAAGGTGATGGTTCCTAAGGAAGTAAGGGCAGCAAATGGGTGATTAAAAAAAAAAAAGGACTTTATGATGAGTCCAGTCATTAAGTTGAGTGTCCATATTTGGACTACTAGTGAAGATGAAAACTAAGGACATACTATAGATGATTTATTTCCTCCTTTCCAGTTGCTTCATATTTTTATTTTGCCTTATAATTAAATTGGAACTCCAGGATAATACTGAATTGAGAACAATGAGCAGCTGTCCTTCTTTTATGCTAATAGGAATATTTTAATAATGGTTCAAAAATACAGTATAACTTTTTAAAATGTTATTTATAAAATGATTAAGAATGATTGCTTCTATCTGCAGTTTGATCTCTCTCTCAGTGTACTAGCACTGAACAATTCACAAAGGAAAAAAAATTTAATTCCCATTCATAGTATTACCAGATTTAGAAAACACAAATGCAAGACCAATAAAAAGAAATCTAAAAACACTGTTAACAAAAATTAAGATCTAAATAAAAGGAGACTTATCATGTTTTTGGATTGGGACACTCAGTATTTATTCCTAAATTGAAAATTAAGGAAATGTCCTGGTGGTCCACTGGTTAGAACTCTTGTGTTTTCACTGCCATTGCCTCGGTTGAGGGACTCTAGATCCTGTAAGCCACACAGCATGGCCAAAAATCAAAAATAAAAACAAATCAATGCAATCCCAGTCAAACTTCTAGTAGGATTTTTGTACTGTATAAAGTAGAAGGTGGATTCTAAACTTCATATGAAAAGCAAAGATCCAAGAATGACTATGAAGACTGAAGAAAAAAAAAGAAGTCAAAGGAGTACACAACTTTGATTTCAAGACATATTATGAAAACAAATTAGTCAATACATGAAAATACTGGCATAAATAAAGTAGGTAAATGCAACAGAATAGTAATTCCAAAAATAAACATACATAAATGATTCACCTTCAATGAAGTACTAAAGCAATTCAGGGGGAAAGGTATAATCTTTAAATCACTATCATGGCAGGAATTGGGTGTCCATATTTTAAAAAATAATCTCCACAATTAACTGAAAATAATTCCCTTACATCAGTAAAAACCCCAAACCATAAAAGTTACAGGACGAAGCAAGGGAAAAAGTAGAGAAAATAAATGAACAAATTAGACTACAATAAAATTAAAAACTTTTTCTCTGGAAAAGTGATTGAAAAGACAAAACCAATTCTGGAAGACTGTATTGCTAAGTATTTCCATTAGAGTACCTTAATCAGTAAGCAATGACAAAATGTCAAAACTCAGTAATTAGAACAAGTTATATGAACAGAAATTTCAAGAATGATATGTGGTTGGAAATCAACACATCGAAGACCACTTGGCATCACATCATTAGAGAAATGCAAATTAAAATCACTTGGTCCCACTATGCAACTATGGTGTCACTAAAATTGGAAAGCCTGAACATACCAAGTAAGAATGTAAAGAACAGGAACTTGGCTTATGGTGCTTCTGATGAGACTGTAGAAGGACACCAGCACTTTTAGAAGAGTTGGACTGACCTACATGAGTTCAACATTCACTTACTCTATGACAAGGAGCTGTGCTACTAGATATTAACTCAAGTGAAGGAAAGCGAGTCCAGAAGGCATTTCTCCAGTGTGACCATTGGTGGCGCAGTGGTAGAGTCCGCCTGCCAACAAAAAAAGAGGCATGGGTTCAATCCCTTGGGCCGGAAGATCCCATGGAGTAGGAAATGGCAACCCAATCCAACAGTCTTGCCTGGAGAGTCCCATGGACAGAGGAGCCTGGCAGGCTATAGTTCACAGGGTTGCAAAGAGTTGGACATGATAGAGCAACTGAGTGCACACACACACACATTAGATCATGATCTTGGAGCTGTGTACAAAGAACTACACGCATAAGGCCTTTCTCCACTGTGGGTTCTCTGGTGGACAATTAGACTTGTTTTGTAACTGTAAGGCTTCCCACACTCATTGCACTGAAAAGGCTTCACTCCAGTGTGGATCCTCTGATGGACAATAAGACTTGTTTTGTTACTGTAGGGCTTCCCACATTCACCGCACTGGAAAGGTTTTGCCCTAGTGTGGACGTTTTGGTGGCTAATTAGTGTGTTCTTCAGCTTGAAGGCTTTCCCACATTCATTGCACACATAGGGTCTTTCTCCAGTGTGGATTCTCTGGTGCTCATCGAGTGTGATTTTCCTCTTGAACCCTTTCCCACATTCACTGCACTCATAACGCCTCTGTGAGGTGTGAACATTCTGGTGTTTGTTGAGGGCAAAGCTGCTTGTAAACAAATTCCCACATTTCTTACAGGCATAAACTTTTTCTCCACTGTGGATTCTCTGGTGGACAATAAGACTCTTTTTGTTGACATAAGCTTTCCCACACTCACCACACATATAAGGCCTTTCTCCAGTGTGAGTTCTCTGGTGGATAATAAGACTTGTTTTGTAACTAAAGGACTTCCCACATTCAGTGCACTTAAAAGGCTTTTCTCCAGTGTGTATTCTCTGGTGCACAAGGAGTTTATTTCTGTACAGGAAGAGCTTCCCACATTCACTGCACTTATGAGGTTTCTCTCCAGTGTGGACTTTTTGGTGCTGGACAAGTGAATCCTTGCGGGCATAGGCTTTCCCACATTCCTGACACTCATAGGGTCTTTCTCCAGTGTGGACTCTTTGGTGCTGAACAAGCTTACATTTGTAGATGAAGACTTTCCCACATTTACTGCAATCGAAAGGCTTTTCTCCTGTGTGAACTCTCTGATGATGAGAGAGACCCCCCCGGAGTCTAAAGAATTTCCCGCAATCATTGCACTTATATGGCTTTTCTCCAGTGTGAACTCTCAGGTGCTCTGTGAATTTGTACTTCTTACTGAAGGCTTTGCCACATTCGCTGCATTTGTAATGTCCTTGCCCAGGGTGAGAGGCCCCCCTGCTCTGCCTGCTTCTGCGTGGATGCTCTCCATCGTGGGAGGGCTGGTGCTGGAGAAAGCCAAGACTACTGAGGAAATCCTCCTCAACCTCTCCACATGTGAACACAGTGTCAGGTACAAAGATCTTGCAGCTTGTCACGAGCAAGGCCCCATTCTCATCCCTCCTGAGACGTTTCTCTCCACTTAGGTGTGTATGGCACTGCTGCAAGTGAGAAGTGAGCATTTTCCCAGAAGCCCCAGAAGAGGGCAGGGTTTTCTCCACCAGAGCACACATGTCAGTGGAAGTGACAGCCTTCAGGACAGATGAGTCCACCTGTGGATTCCTGTCTCGTGTCACTTGTTCTGCAGAAACACATTGTACAGAACCAGCCTCTTCGGTATCTCCTCCACGCCAACACCCTGAAACCATAAAAAATGCTGGTAAGTACGGAGACTCTGGTGGGGAAGGATACATGTAGGAATGAGCCCATGGGTTTGTGTTCAAAACAAGGGAGGAAGGGTCAAGCAGCAGAAGGGGATACTATGCATTTCTTGGCCCCTGGTGGTCACAAAAATAGAAATGTTTCAAACCAAGGAGAACACGGGATATGGAGCTGTGCCAGGAGGAGACCTTGGAACAACTCAGTCCTTGGCCAGTGGCAGTCAGCAGGGTTTTCTGGTGGAGACAAGGGTCAGCTCTGTAGAACTGACATGTGTCCTAATCCAGGAAAATGCAATTATACCTGTTTGCCTGGTGTTCAAATACCACACAAGAAAACATGCAACTTTAAAAACACATTAAACATATACGATATACTAAACACATAATATTGGAGAACGTTTCAAAGAGAGAGGGAAAGGGGAGATGTGGAGGACACTAAGGTAGAAGACAGAGGTGAGAAGTCACAGTGAAAGGATAAGTGGGCCAAGTGTCAAAACAGGGAGGAAAAGAAAGAAAAGAGGATGACCATGATGAATCTGGGCACTAAAACGCTAGTGAGCAAAGGACATTTCCCTGTAGGATTAGAAATGATCTATAATGTGCAGTCCTACAGCCCCTGCTCACCAGGCCCAGGATCCAGTAACCCACTTCCAATGACTAGAGAAGTGTCTACCTCATCAGGGACCCAGGGCCACCTCCATCCCCAGGTCAGGTTGGGTGACTGTGAAACTTACTAGATCAAAAGCCTGAAGGGAAAATGGGGCCATTATGAGAAACACACTGGCCCAGGGTCAGTCAACCAATGACAGACTTCAGGAAAAAAAAAAAATATATATATATATATATATAGTACTAGAACCTTAAGTAGTCTTCCAAAAATAACCTAGTGTTGACCATAAATGCTGACCACATGTCTCTAATTCCTGAGACAGGCAGTGCACACAAAAAGGGTTAAAACCTGTGACACAGATTTTCCACCCAGCAGAACAGTCAATACACAAACGATGGCAAAGCAAACGACGTGGACAGTTAACAAGCCTCCGAGACCAAACTCTTTCGTGAAAGGCATCAGGGCATGGGATACAGGACTAGACATGCACAGGTTGGGGCACAAAGCTCAAATGCCAGGCAGCCAGGGAAGGAAGCAGTGTCCATGGCCCAGGCTGGGAAGGCTGGAGGGAGCCAAGCAGAGAGAAGGGCTGAGCGCAGCATGAGCAGTGTCTGCGGACGCAGTTCTTACCTAGGGAGGCTATCAGGGACAGGTTCTCCAGCATGACATCATAGTACAGGAGTCTCTGAGCCTCACAGAGGAGCCCCCACTCCTCCTGGGAGAAGGACACCGCCACGTCCTCAAAGGTCACATGGCCCTGTCAGGAGCGGGACACGAGTTCACAGCAGCCTCTGTAACCAAAACACTCCCCTCCACCCCCGCCCCAGGCTTCATGGCACCAACACTGTGACCTCAGGGCCTGGAATCTGACATGGTTCACCTGCTGTCCACCTGCTCAGGAGTATCTTCACACCTGGACCCCACCCCAGCCTGATCCCCAGATGTGTGTCTAGTTGTACACCTGACACCTCCTGTGAGACACCCCTGCCACATCTCAGACTCAGCACGAGGATACATAACTCTGGACAGTCCTGCTCATCACTCCTACTTTTTGTTGGCTGCGTCAGCTCTTATCTGTGGTATGTGGGATCTAGTTCCCTGACCAGGGATCGAACCCTGGGCCCCCTCCATTGGGAGCACAGAGTCTTAGCCCCTGGACCACCAAGGAAGTCCCGTCACTCCTACTCCTCACTTCCCGTCTCAGACACAGTGTCCTTCCTCTCGCCTAAAGGCAAACGTCGTGGTGTCATATCAGACGACTGTCTCTCACCCTGCAGAGCAGAAAATCATCCAGCTCCTCAGGCTGCCGCCCCAGGAAAGGCTCTGCTCTGTCTTTATCCACCCACGTCCTGGGTCCTGCAGTTTGCTGGACACGCCCCACTTGGTCTCACCTCCAGGCACACGGACAGGCTGGCTCCAGTCCCAGGAATATCTCACCACCTCACCTTCTCCAGTGGATACAGGAGACCACCTCAGTACCACTTCATGGGTCCTGTGCCTCAGGTGACCCCAGGACCAGAACTAAAGCCCAACAACCCCAGGATAACTGTCTCCTGTATCTGTGTGTCAATACCAGGGGTGGGATGACGTCAGGAGATGTACTGGGGCTTCTTCCACTTACCTGTCCAGGGACCATAAAGGTTGCTGCTACCATGGGAACCTATGAAAAGAGGGAGGGGAGGATCTGAGATCAGGGTCATCTTGGTGAGGCTGGAAAGGTGGAACTGTGTCCTCCCTTCCCTTTCCTGCAGATGAGTCACCTCAGGCTGACCTCTGACCTCACAGCTATAACCTGACAACTCAGATAGCCTTTGATAAAGACTCAACCTCCTTGAGTTTCAGTGTCTTCAGGTGTAAAAGGGCAACACTTAAGAGGTCTATCTCCTAATGTTGTGTAAACATCAAATGCATTATTAACCTCTCCCAGGCTAAGATTCACTATGATATAACACAGGATTAAGATTTCTATAAATGTTTGTTTGTTTGTTTTTTTAATCAGGATTTCCTTACATGTCGTTCAAGGCTTTCTGAGACAAAGTATCTCTTTTCCACCACCAATTATTTGATTTCATGACAGAATTCACTCCTATTATTCAGTTCAGTTCAGTTCAGTCGCTCAGTCGTGTCCGACTCTTTGCGACCCCATGAATTGCAGCACGCCAGGCCTCCCTGTCCATCACCAACTCCCAGAGTTCACTCAGACTCACGCCCATCGAGTTAGTGATGCCATCCAGCCATCTCATCCTCTGTCCCCTTCTCCTGCCCCCAATCCCTCCCAGCATCAGAGTCTTTTCCAATGAGTCAACTCTTCGCATGAGGTGGCCAAAGTACGGGAGTTTCAGCTTTAGCATCATTCCTTCCAAAGAAATCCCAGGGCTGATCTCCTTCAGAATGGACTGGTTGGATCTCCTTGCAGTCCAAGGGACTCTCAAGAGTCTTCTCCAACACCACAGTTCAAAAGCATCAATTTTAAAATACATGACCATAGGTTTAAGAGCTCACTCCCATAAACTGCCCTCTTCTGAGAAGCCAGTTCCAATCCCTGGCCCCCAGGCTACCAGTACTTCGGTCAAACTGGCTACAAATTCAGGAATTCCCCTGAACCCGTCAGTATTGATAATTTGATAAAATCTATGACAGTTAGGAAAACACTTTTCTTACTTCTGGCTTACTGTAATGGATACAACTTAGATCAGCCCAATGGAAAGGATGTCTAGGTCTAGGTAGTGGGGGTGGAGGGCAGAAGGGGGTTTCAGGCCCTTTCAGTACATGCCATCCTCCCAGGACTTCCATCATTTCAAGGTGTTCAGCAATCTTGAGACTCCTTGAATTTCATTCCCCAGCAATTTTTATACATAATCTCCAGTTCCCCTCTGATTCTTAGGAACTTCCACGTGGGGCTGAGAATTTAACCTTCTATTTGAGAGGTCGGGCGTGTCCCAACGGAAAGTCCCTTGGAAAGTCCTGGAGCCCGGCTGAGGCCCAATCAGGAACCGGGGGCGGATCAACCTTCCGAAGGAGACTGGCGTCATGACCTGGCCCAATCAGGAACCCACACGGAACCCTCAAACACCAATCCCTGTCATAGCCCGCACAAACTACCCAATAGAAGAGAAAAATGGTTAACACGTGAACCCTGGATATAAAACCCCAGCCCTACCCCTCACTCTTTCCAGACTCCCTTCCCCGCTTGCCCACTTTGGGGATCTCTGCCCGAGAGCGATCGCCCAATAAAGGCTTCTACCAACGGTCCTTAGAGGTGGCTTTTTCCTCCTGCAGCGATCTAACACTATTTCCCTTATTTCCTGGTGACCAGTCCAATTCTAAGTCACCTCAATTATAAATAAACGCCTGTGCGAAACGGGCAAGTTTTAACAAAGAACAGTCCTAAAGCTAGGAAATTCCAAGGAGCCCAAGATAAGACCTAAACATATGTATATTATTAGAGCACAGATACTCATTCTCATTTTAAACAGTTAGTACTTGCTTATACAGGATTAATTTGTTAAATCTATATATTTTTAACCTTGTAGTTTCCTGGAAAAGCTGAGGCCCCTGTGCCCTTGACTGAACCTAAGATTGACTGACTGGTCAGCATCGCCCAATTTCACAGTCAATGTACACAACCTCACCCCTCCTTCTCCACCTCCTTCCCAGCGAAAGCTCTTTACTCCTTATACCCACCCTTGCTTTCTTAGAAAGCCCTAGAGCCTCAGGACCCTCCCATTTTCAGGCAGCATCTGAAAGTCCTACCCACTCTGCCCTCCAGCCCCACCTCTTCTTTCATTGAAAAGATTTTCCCACCTAAATTTGAGATCCAGACTTAGGTGTCACCACAAGGA
This sequence comes from Cephalophus harveyi, assembly GCA_006410635.1. Taxonomy (NCBI): domain Eukaryota; kingdom Metazoa; phylum Chordata; class Mammalia; order Artiodactyla; family Bovidae; genus Cephalophus; species Cephalophus harveyi. The sequence goes on along the minus strand of SJYT01027641.1, from coordinate 52,844 downwards.
CATCCTTGAACCAGTGACCTCCTCCCTCAATCCCAGACTATAGATTCTACCAGCCCCTACATTACCTCAATTTTGGAATCTCAGAATTAGCATATCTCAAATTCAACTTTTCTTCTCCCCTAAAACTGACTTCTCACCATCAGTGTGGTCTCAGGTCGTAAAGAAAACCTTTATTGTCCTTTACTCTGTCTTTAGCTCAGAGCCACATTTACTTCACCAGGCAATCGTGCCAATTACCTGTAAGGCTTATTAGGAATATTACCTGTTACGTTCCTTTGGAAAAAAAAAAATAATAATAAACAGAAACCTCAATTAGAGTTGGCACACCAGAAGGGGGAGCCCTCACTGACCTGAGACAAGAATGGTATTCCAAAGGAAGAAGAGTCTCCTCTTTCCTGGAAAGTACTCAGCCAATGAAAAGCCATGGGCTCTTTGGTGCCTACAGCCCTTTTAACTTCCCTTTGTAATCTCTAGCAAAGTGTTAGCTCCCCCAGAGTCACACACCCCAATTGCAATTCCCCGAATGATCCTGAAAAAAAAAAAAATTTTTTTTAAGCCTATTTTTGCGTGCGAAATACAGGGCAGGCTATTTGTTTCAGGCCAGCAACTTCCATATCCACCACTCTCGTCCATAAAACACCTTACTCTTCAGATTCTAACTCAGATTCTAACTCCCCCGGGTCTCCCCGCCTCCACTCCCATCTTCTCCTCCCCTGTCTCTACTCCTCGGGGCTGGCTTTGAAATACTTTAAAACTCAAACGTCTTCCTAATTTATCCGCAACCCTCCATGCCTCCCAGAATGCTGTCGGCCCAGTTGACCCAGACGATTGACTCCTCTTTATATGCCCTGTCCCTGCAGAGAGGACTCCAACCCCAAGTTTCCCTAATGCTCTGGCTCGTGTGCGCCTCCAAGGATCGGCACGTGCCGGGCCCACGGCCTTTAACACCACAGCGTGTCAGAAATGGGACCGCCACACACGCACGCCTAAAGTTCTGCAGACGGGCCTAAGCCGCGGCGCCGTGAGCAGGAGACCCTCATGGGGGCCTGAGGATCCGGGGACGGACTGTCACCTGGGCCGGGTCCTGCAGCGCGTCGGTTGCCATAGGACCCTGCGGGCGCAGTGGTGCCAGCAGACGCGCGAGGTAATGGCGAAGGCTTGGGCCGAAAATCCTGGAAGTGTCCTGAAATCCGCTCACTCCGGTGCACTGAGGACGGCGCCCCTTGGGTTCTTCCCAGTTTCTCTAAGGCCGGCTGCACCCAGTTATTTAGAGTCTCAGGTTTTGCAGTCGGCAGCAAAAACCGTCAAATGACCGCCATCAAAAAGACGCCGGAAGTCCCACCCCCTCCTATTTCACAATCCCGGAAGAGCCCGAGTTTGGGGGCTTCATTGGTGTGGAGAACAAGACTGGCCGGCGCGTGGTCTTCTGGGTAGTGTAGTTCCCTCGCTTCCGGTTTGCGTTACAAAATCCTCCGGGTCTCGCCTGACCACGTTCTGACGAAAGTACAGGTTAAAAAGTAGACCCAAGAAAGCCTTTAGGTATAATCTTTACAAAATTCTGATTTAACTACCATTTCTCAGCTAGAATTTAATACAGGTTTAGCAAACAAGCGTTTCCCTCCTGAAAAGACTGACAGAAGGCAATGGCATCCCACTCCAGTCCTCTTGCCTGGAAAATCCCATGGGCGGGGGAGCCTGGTGGGCTGCCATCTCTGGGGTCGGACACGACTGAGCGACTTCCCTTTCACTTTTCACTTTCATGCATTGGAGAAGGAAATGGCAACCCACTCCAATGTTCTTGCCTGGAGAATCCCAGGGACTGGGCAGCCTGGTGGACTGCTGTCTCTGGGGTCGCACAGAGTCGGACACGACTGAAATGACTTAGCAGCAGGCAGCAGCAGCCACGGTCCTCAGTTTTTATGGCTTTTTATGAAAATCTTAGAGAAACTTTCAAGTAAAATCAAGTCAGTATGATTTGAAGGAAAAAATATTTAAAGGGAATTATATGCAACAAAATATCTCGGTGTTTTTCATTACTGGCTAACAGAAAAACCATATGGTCAGATAATAAAGTCTGTAACGGGTGCTGTGGACCTAACTAAACCCCAGAGGCAGTAATGTTGCCTGACACGTTTACACAGGATCAAAGAGTTACAATTGTGAACACATATTCAAATAGCCACACTAAAGGTGCCCTGATAGGGAATAAACGTCAGGGAGCTTTTAAAGGCAGAGAGGTTTGTATCACAAAGAATTTTAATTGCAGCTGGACTCAGAAGCTAGAGTATGGTAGCCAAACAGGGTAGAACAGGGTTGAGTGCCAAGGCCATCACTAGAGGAAGATGTAAGCCCTTTATTGTGGCAAGTTTTAGGCATTATTTCTGAGTCCTTGGAAAATTTACCCTGTGGACCAGATCAAAGTTCATAGTTTTACCTGGTGGGGAGGTGCAAGAGGTGCACTAATTAACATGTTCAGTTCAGTCACTCAGTCATGTCCGACTCTTTGCAACGCCATGGACTGCAGCACACCAGGCTTCCTTGTCCATCACTAACTTCCAGAGCTTGCTCAAACCCATGTCCAGCGAGTCACTGATGCCATCCAACCATCTCATCCTTTGTCGACCCCTTCTCCTATCACCTTCAATCTTTCCCAGCATCAGGGTCTTTTCAAATGAATCAGCTCTTAGTATCAGGTGGCCAAAGTATTGCAGTTTCAATTTCAACATCAGTCCTTCCAGTGAATATTCAGGACTGATTTCCTTTAGGATGGACTTGTTGGATCTCCTTGCAGTCCAAGGGACTCGCAAGAGTGTTCTCCAATACCACAGCTCAAAAGCATCAATTCTTCAAAGAAAGTGCTCAGCTTTCTTTATAGTCCAACTCTCTCATCCATACATGACTACTGGGAAAACCATAGCTTTGACTAGATGGACTGTTGTTGGCAAAGTAATGTCTTTGCTTTTTAATATGATGGCTAGGTCTGTCATAACCCTCCTTCCAAGGAGTAAGCATCTTTTAATTTGATGGCTTCAGTCACCATCTGCCGTGATTTTGGAGCCCAAAAAAATAAACTCTGTCACTGTTTCCCCCATCTATTTGCCATGGAGTGATGGGACCAGATGTCATGATTTTAGTTTTCTGAACATTGAGTTTTAAGCCAAAATTTTCCACTCTCCTCTTTCACTTTCAAGAGCCACTTTAGTTCTTCACTTTCTGCCATAAGGGTGGTGTCATCTGCATCAGTTCAGTTCAGTCGCTCAGTCGTGTCCGACTCTTTGCGACCCCATGAATCACAGCACGCCAGGCCTCCCTGTTCATCACCATCTCTCGGAGTTCACTCAGACTCACATCCATCGAGTCAGTGATGCCATCCAGCCATCTCATCCTCGGTCGTCCCCTTCTTCTCCTGCCCCCAATCCCTCCCAGCATCAGAGTCTTTTCCAATGAGTCAACTCTTCGCATGAGGTGGCCAAAGTACTGGAGTTTCAGCTTTAGCATCATTCCTTCCAAAGAAATCCCAGGGTTGATCTCCTT
>SJYT01027641.1:0-48518 GCA_006410635.1 Cephalophus harveyi | reverse complement strand
TCCATGTCCAGTCCTAACTGTTGCTTCCTGACCTGCATACAGATTTCTCAAGAGGCAGGTTAGGTGGTCTGGTATTCCCATCTCTTTCAGAATTTTCCACAGTTTATTGTGATCCACACAGTCAAAGGCTTTGGCATAGTCGATAAAGCAGAAGTAGGTGTTTTTCTGGAACTCTCTTGCTTTTTCCATGATCCAGCGGATGTTGGCAATTTGATCTCTGGTTCCTCTGCCTTTTCTAAAGCCAGCTTGAACATCAGGGAGTTCACGGTTCACGTATTGCTGAAGCCTGGCTTGGAGGATTTTGAGCATTACTTTACTAGCATGTGAGATGAGTGCAATCTTGATTCCAGCCTGTGCTTCATCCAGCCCAGCATTTCTCATGGTGTACTCTGCATGTAAGTTAAATAAGCAGGGTAACAATATACAGCTTTGACATACTCCTTTCCGAATTTGGAGCCATTCTGTTGCTCCATGTCCAGTTCTAACTCTTCTTGACCTGCATACAGGTTTTGCAGGAGGCATGTCAGATGGTCTGGTATTCCCATCTCTTTAAGAATTTTCCACAGTGTGTTGTGATCTACACAGTCAAAGACTTTGGCATAGTCAAGAAACCAGAGGTCAAGAATAAAGCAGTGGCCACAGGACTGGAAAAGGTCAGTTTTCATTCCAATCCCAAAGAAAGGCAATGCCAATGAATGCTCTAACTACTGCACAATTGCACTCATCTCACATGCTAGCAAAGTAATGCTCAAAGTTCTCCAAGTCAGGCTTCAACAGTACATGAACCCTGAACTTGCAGATGTTCAAGCTGGATTTAGAAAAGGCAGAGGAACCAGAAATCAAATTGCCAACATCCGTTGGATCATGGAAAAAGCAAGAGAGTTCCAGAAAACCATCTACTTCTGCTTTATTGACTATGCCAAAGTCTTTGATCGTGTGGATCAAAACAAACTATGAAATTAACATTTTAGTTAATTAGTTAACTAACTAGCTCCATGTTAGTGTTAGTCATTCAGTCGTGTCTGACTCTTTGCAATCCCATGGACTGTAGCCTGCCAGTCTCCTCTGTCCATGGGATTCTCCAGGCAAGAATACTGGAGTGGGTGGAAAATATCATGAAATATCATGCCCTACTCCAGGGAGCTCCATGTTAATCTCCCCCCCGCCCCCCGCCGCTTTTTTTTTTTCTTTGCCTAATTGCCCTGTATACAGGATCCTAGCCCCCCAACCAAGGATCAAACCCTTGCCCTCTGTACTGGGAGCACGGAGTCTTAACCACTGGAAAAACAAGGAAATCCTAGATAAAAGATATTCTTGATCGCTGTATTTGGTTGCATTGTTTCACATATTATACTTTAAATTCACTTACAAATGGTTGTCAAGTCAGAGATCTCTATCACCTAAATTTCATTAGGTTGAGAGGCCACAGAGCCCTACCCCTGGAAGGCAGCATAGAATTCATCCCTCAGGAAGCCTCAGTGATTCAAGACTGGGACTCTCTTCACCTTTCCCAGTGAAATAGATTTCAGTATCAGTATCAGTTCAGTCACTCAGTCATGTCTGACTCTTTGTGACCCCATGAACCACAGCATGCCAGGCTTCCCTGTCCATCACCAACTCCCGGAGTCCACCCAAACCCATGTCCATTGCATCGGTGATGCCATCCAACCATCTCATCCTCTGTCATTCCCTTCTCCTCTTGCCCTCAATCTTTCCTAGCATCAGGGTCTTTTCAAATGAGTCAGCTCTTCACATTAGGTAGCCAAAGTATTGGAGTTTCAGCTTCAACATCAGTCCTTCCAATGAACACCCAGGACTGATCTCCTTTAGGGTGGACTGTTGGATCTCCTTGCAGTCCAAGGGACTCTCAAGAGTCTCCTCCAACACCACAATTCAAAAGCATCAATTCTTCAGCACTCAGCTTTCTTTATAGTCCAACTCTCACATCCATACATGACCACAGGAAAAACCATAGCCTGGAACAGACGGACCTTTGTTGACAAAGTAATGTCCCTGCTTTTTAATATGCTGTCTAGGTTGTTCATAACTCTCCTTCTAAGGAGTAAGCATCTTTTAATTTGATGGCTTCAGTCACCATCTACAGTGATTTTGGAGCCCCCCCAAATAAAGTCAGCCACTGTTTCCACTGTTTCCCCATTTATTTGTCACGAAGTGATGGGACCAGATGCCACGATCTTAGTTTTCTGAACGTTGAGCTTTAAGCCAACTTTTTCACTCTCCCCTTTCACTTTCATCAAGAGCCTCTTTAGTTCTTCACTTTCTTACATAAGGGTGGTGTCATCTGCATATCTGAGGTTATTGATATTTCTCCCAGCAATCTTGATTCCAGCTTGTTCTTCATCCAGCTTAGCGTTTCTCATGATGTACTCTGCATATAAGTTAAATAAGTAGGGTGACAATATACAGCCTTGATATACTCCTTTTCCTATTTGGAACCAGTTTGTTTTTCCATGTCTGTTTCTAACTGTTGCTTTCAATCTCATATAAAACCTCAAGATCAACTGGCTGCCTCTGGCTCTCAAGCCATTAATGACCTTAAAGAACATGACTGGGTTGTGATGGAAGATTCTAAACTCCTAGTCTTATTTGGTAAGAACCTCTATGCCATGTGGACAACCCAAAGCTCTCTCCTTGGCAGCACATTTTTCCTCATTCCTCGCTGATGTCAGCTACAAATTGGCACTTGCCAAGAGCATTTGCCAGAGACGGAGGAACAACAGCAACAAATGTATTTACCGTCTGCCTTCCCTGGTGATTCAGATGGTAAAGAATCTGCCTGCAATGCAGGAGACGCAGGTTTAATCCCTGGGTGGGGAAGATCCCCTGGAGAAGGAAATGGCAACCCATTCCAGTATTTTTGCCTGGAGAATTCCATGGACAGAGGAGCCTGATGGGCTACAGTCGCAGTTCAGTTCAGTCACTCAGTCATGTCCAACTCTTTGTGACCCCATGGACTGCAGCATGCCAGTCTTCCCTGTCCAGCATCAACTCCCAGAGCTTGCTCAAACTCAGGTCCATTGAGTCGGTGATGCTATCCAACTGTAACAGGAGGGAAAGGGGCAGGCAGGGCACAAATTTTTAAAGAATGACATAGCCCAAGGACACAACATAAATGTATCTGATCTGACTCTTTGCGACCCCATGGGCTGTAGCCTATCAGGCTCCTCCATCCATGGGATTTTCCAGGCAAGAGTGCTGAAGTGGATTGCTATTTCCTTCTCCAGGGGATCTTCCCGGCCCAGGGATTGAACCTGGGTCTCCCTCATTGCAGGCAGATGCTTTACCATCTGAGCCACCAGGGAGCCCACAATGTAAACCGATTGGAATCAAATGGGACCAAGATTTCAGACAAGACTAGACCCTGATCCTCAATCAGCAAGTAAAATGACACACCCAGAGGTGCCATGAGAGTTCCAAGGCACTGTCAAAAGACCAAGGAGTGAGTGGTGGCCCAAATCCTGGAAATCTCCACCCCTTCCCAAAAATAGTTGGAATAATCCTACTCATTAACATGTAAAATTATCAAGCCTATAAAAACTAACCACGCCACATTTCAAGGCCACACTAGCCCTCTGCGATGGCCCACACTCTGTCTGTGGAGTGTGCTTCTCTCTGAATCTAAATAAACCCACTTCTTACCTATCACTTGGTCATCACTGAATTCTTTCTGTCATGAGACATCAAGAACCTGAGCCTCATTAGGTCCTGAAACCAGCTACTGTGGGTTTTGGCTGGGTTTGAGTCCCAGCCACAGGGGTTTGAATCTCAAGCAAGGTTTTGGCTGGGTTTGAGTCCCAGCCACGTGGGTTCAAGTCCCAAACTGGGTTTTGGCTGGGTTCAAGTCCCAATCTGAGGTAAACAGACTCACAATCATCTCATCCTCTGTTGGCCCCTTCTCCTGCCTTCAGTCTTTCCCAGTACCAGGGTCTTTTCCAGTGAGTCAGTTCTTTGCATCAGTGGCCAAAGTATTGGTGTTTCAGCTCCAGCATCAGTCCTTCCAATGAATATTCAGAACTGGTTTCCTTTATGATGGACTGGTTGGATCTCCTTGCTGTCCAAGGGACTCTCAAGAGTCTTCTCCAGCACCACAGTTCAAAAGCATCAATTCTCCAGAGCTGAGCCTTTTTTATGGTCCAGCTCTCACATCCATACACGACTACTGGAAAAACCATAGCTTTGGCTATAACGGAGCTTTGTTGGCAAAGTAATGTCTCTGCTTTATAATATGCTGTCTAGTTTGAGCATAGCTTTTCTTCCAAGGAGCAAGTGTCTTTTAATTTCATGGCTGCAGTCACTATCTGCAGTGATTTTGGAGACCAAGAAAATAAAGCCTCTCACTGTTTCCATTGTTTCCCCATCTATTTGCCATGAAGTGATGGGACCGGATGCCATGATCTTAGCTTTTTGAATGTTGAGTTTTAAGCCAGCTTTTTCACCCTCCACTTAGTGAAAGCAGGTGGAGCACAGGTTCTAGGCACTTCCTTAGTAACTGCAGCTTGAGGGCTCTAGAGCACAGGCTCGGTAGTTGTGGTTCACTGGCTTAGTTGCCTTGCCCATGTGGAATTTTCTCAGACTAGGGATCGCACCCATGTACCCGAATTGGCAAGTGGATTCTTAAATACTGGATCACCAGGGAAGTGGGGAAGCTTCCCTGGTGGCTCAGAGGTTAAAGTGTCTGCCTCCAATGTGGGAGACCCGGGTTCAATCCCTGGGTCGGGAAGATCCCCTGGAGAAGGAAATGGCAATCCACTCCAGTGTTCTTGCCTGGAGAATCCCATGGACGGAGAAGCCTAGTAGGTTGCAGTCCACGGGGTCGCAAAGAGTCGGACACGACTGAGTGACTACACCTTACACCTTAGGGAAGTGGGGACAAATTGCCCCCATCTCACACATGCTCAGACCGTGATCATGGCAGCCAATGTCCTAGTAGGAAACAGCATNTTCTTGCCTGGAGAATCCCATGGACGGAGAAGCCTAGTAGGTTGCAGTCCACGGGGTCGCAAAGAGTCGGACACGACTGAGTGACTACACCTTACACCTTAGGGAAGTGGGGACAAATTGCCCCCATCTCACACATGCTCAGACCGTGATCATGGCAGCCAATGTCCTAGTAGGAAACAGCATTTAGTAGGTCGCTCTTCTTCTCAGATGTCTCGTTTTTGTTTTTTTTTTTGTATCTGTCCCAATCCATTTGAAACTAGCTCAGCCGTCTGCCCGCGCCCTTGGTGGCACTTTTGGCGGAGCTCGTGCAGAGTGCCCTGCTTTTGCTCCGGACACCTCAGAAGTCATGCCTGGGTGTTTGGTTTTTTGCCATCTTACTGTTATGACTTGTCTGAGCTTCACATGTGCACAGTTATTTTTAGTCCCCTATAGTTTCTTTGTGGGCTTCCCTGATGGCTCAGCGGGTAAGGAATCTGCCTGCAATTCAGGAGACAACAGAAGACTCAGGTTGGAACCCTGGGTGGGGAAGATCTTCTGGAGAAATAAATGGCAACCCACTCCAGTATTCTATCTGGAGAATTCCATGGACAGAGGAACCTGATGGGCTACAGTCCATGGGGTCACAAAGAGTCAGATATGGCTGAAGCAGCTGAGCCCTCACACACATGATATCCCGGGAGCCCGCTCAACTTAGTAGGGGGAAAGCCCAGAGACAAAGAGGGCCTCGAGACAACCACCATTATTGTTGTACCCAGAGGGGCTACAGGCAAATGTCATGAGGGGACTTCATTGGTGCACTGGAATGTCACTAGGTCACAAGGGAGGACAAGAAGGGAAGCTGGTTCCGGGAGCCACAGCGTCATCACTCCGGTGTACCCCGAATGATGGTGTGCCCTGAGTGGTGTACCTGAGCTCGGTCATCACTTGAGCGGGGTGCTCACAAACTGTGGGGATGGTGAGGCAGTCGAACACAAAGTTTAAAAAATTTTACAATACAGTACATCCACTTGCTTAGCAACATGCAAGGCCTCGTCTCCTTGGTTGGAGCCTCTGTAGGCCCTTTGCTCGCTTCAGTCTCAAGGCCTCTGGGCCACTGGCTCCCAGAAGGAGTGGATTCCTCTTCCCGGCAGAGAAGGCAATGGCACCCCACTCCAGGGCTCTTGACTGGAAAGTCCCATGGACGGAGGAGCCTGGTGGGCTGCAGTCCATGGGGTCGTGAAGAGTCGGACACGACTGAGCGACTTCACTTTCACTTTTCACTTTCATGCATTGGAGAAGGAAACGGCAACCCACTCCAGTGTTCTTGCCTGGAGAATCCCGGGGACGGGGGAGCCTGGTGGGCTGCTGACTATGGGGTCGCACAGAGTCGGACAGGACCTAAGCGACTTAGCAGCAGCCCCTGCTCGGACGGAGGCAGGACTACATTACCCAGCAGGCGATGCTCTACGGTGCTGGGAGGGGCGGGACGCTCCTGTCACAGAGGGGGCGTGGCCGCTCCGCGTGCCCCGGGGCGGGACTTCCTGTCGCCCGCGCGGCTGTGCGTTGTTGACGGGGAGGTTTGGTCTTTGGTGACTGCTTCCCGGGGTTCGGGGACGGAGCGGCGAGGACAGCAAGGCAGGGCCACGGACGCCTCTGTGCGGCCTGGCGGAGGGCCGGCTGAGCCGCCGGGACCCGCGCCCGCCGGCTCGTCGCGTGACGCTGCCCTCCCCGCGGCGCGATGGCGGCGCTCGTGGCCCCGCGGCCGGTGAGTGGGCGCTGTGCGTCCGGCCCTGCCCCCGTGGCCCGGGCGCGCCGCGCTGCTGGCCGGCGGGGGCCTGTGTCTCGGCGCCTTGTCCTCTGCAGGACGCTGTCCGGGGCCTCGGGAGGGGCCGCTTGTGCTCCGTGTGGGCGCCCAGGTTACGGGCTCCGTGCGGCGCATCCTGTTTCTGTCAGTCACTGGGACGCCGCGTAAAAGCGCGAGACGCGCCTTCTAGAATTCCTCCCCTCAAGCCCACCCCAGTGGCGTGGAAGGGCCCGCAGGGCGGAGCGCGGGCCGCCCAGTCCCGAGGCCTTTCTGCTTGTGGGCGCCCAGGTTACGGGCTCCGTGCGGCGCATCCTGTTTCTGTCAGTCACTGGGACGCCGCGTAAAAGCGCGAGACGCGCCTTCTAGAATTCCTCCCCTCAAGCCCACCCCAGTGGCGTGGAAGGGCCCGCAGGGCGGAGCGCGGGCCGCCCAGTCCCGAGGCCTTTCTGCGCGTTGAGGCCGCGCCCCTTCCCGAGTCGAGGACCCTGAGTAACTTTCGGTGCTGCCCTTGACTTTTTTTTTTTTTTTTGGCTGAGTCGTGAGGCATGTGAGATCCTAGTTCCTCGCGCAGGGATCGAACTGGTGTCCCCTGAATAGGGGATGATTAACCGCTGGCCCGCCAGGATAGTTCCTGAGCTTGGCTTTTATATTACAGTTCCCCCACCTGGGTTTGGAGAAGGCAATGGCACCCCACTCCAGTACTCTTGCCTGGAAAATCCCATCGACGGAGGAGCCTGGTGGGCTGCAGTGCATGGGGTCGCTGAGTCAGACATGACTGAGCGACTTCACTTTCACTTTTCACTTTCATGCATTGGAGAAGGCAATGGCACCCCACTCCAGTGTTCTTGCCTGGAGAATCCCAGGGATGGCGGAGCCCAGTGGGCTGCCATCTGTGGGGTCGCACAGAGTCGGACACGACTGAAGCGACTTAGCAGCAGCAGCAGCAGCACCTGGGTTTAGGGAACTGGAAAAGGCACCCTTTGACACGTATTATCTGGTGTCCAGTATGGTCCAGGGGGCATTACTCTGGCTCTCGTTTCATGGAGATGCCTCCTGAGCCCATGCTGATGGCAGAGGCTCATCCCTGGCGGAATCCGATCCTTGGCTTCCCTTTCCTGTGTCCTCTACAAAGATGAGGGCTGGGTGGGGAGGAGGCAGCAGTCGCCTGCAGCAGTCTGGGGATTGCTGCTCTGCTTGGACAGAAACGGTGTCAGGACCAGCTGGAAGCCCCAGAGGCCAATTTACCTTTAAGTCTCCCAGGCGGCGCTAGACCCTGCTTGCTAGTGCAGGAGATGTAAGGGATGTAGGTTCAATCCCCAGGTCGGGAAGATCCCTTGGAAGAGGGCATGGGAACCCACTCCAGTATTCTGGCCTAGAGAATCCCATGGACAGAAGAGCCTGGCAGTCTACAGTCCACAGGGCCTCACAGAGTCGTTCTAAGCCTGACATGGGACACATACACTTCAGAAGTGGCAGTTGGGTTTTGGTTGGTTTGCAGCCAGAGTGAGTCCGTTCAAATGGTAAAGTATGATGGTGTACAGGACTGTGGGGTTCCTTTGGACATGAAAACACAGGAGGTCCTGGGTAACTGCGTAGCCATTGCCCTGAGTGCCCGCATCACAGTCCTGATCACAGTCAGGACTTGTCCTATTTGTTGATTTCCCCACCCATTTGGTTCTCTTCTCTTCTTTATTTCAGACTCATTCCCATTGGCTGTCCTGAGAGAGGCTTTTCCTGGTGCCCAATCGCAAGCAGGCAGTCACCTCCTCAGCCTTCTGGCTCGTTTTTCTTGAGTTTGGAACCTTTTGGTCCCTCTGACATTGTTGTGTTCATTTATTTAGTTGTTCATTTAACATCTGTTTCCAGCCCTAGAACTCGAGCGCCTGTGGTGCTCTCTGCCAAGACCTGGAATGGCCCAGGCTTCTTAAAGGTGCTCAGGAAATGGTGGAATGAATGAGCCTCCCACTCAGGTGCTCTCATCACACCTGCAGGAAACACAGTCTCCTGCACCCTGGCCCACAGGGCTGTACTCGATCTGCCCTGAGTTCCTCCATGCTTCTCCCCCTTCCGTTCTTCCCTTGCTGCACTCATTTCTGCCCAGTGTGCAGCTTTTGCCCTTGCATTTCCCTTTGTCTGGGGCCCTGATCCCGGATCTCTGCAGGGCTGTCTCGCCCCCTCTCTGTGCCTCAGTGTCTCCTCTTAGGATAGTCTTTTCCTGGCCATTTTCCTCTGGCTGAGGTACCCCTGGCTCCCACCTGCGCATCTTATGGTAACTCTCTGCTGTCTTTTGCTGGATGGATATTCAGTTCCCAGTTCTGTTATTTTTTTTTTTTTTACCATGCAACATGGCTTGTGGGATCCTAGTTCCACAACCAACGATCGAACCGTGGGCTTTGTCAGTGAAAGCATGGAGTCCTAATCACTGGGCCACCAGGGCATTTCCCTACTTTTGTAACTTAAATCTGAGGTTATAGGTGACTTTCTAGGGCTCCCTGGAGCTAGAGCTCTGGCTGAGACAGGGAGGTGATGATGACCTTTCCCTCGAGGGCTGTAGGGGAATTAGTAACAGTCACAAAAGACATGGAGCACTTCACTCTGCTGGTCCTCTCGCATCTGTTATTTTCTGTTTGGTTCTCAGAATCACAGCACACTGGAAATGAGCATAGTATTAATGGTGACACTGATGCTTGGAGAAATGATGAGATGTTGTGCCTACGGTCACACTGCCAGCAAGTGTCAGACTTCAGACTCTTCATTTGAACCCCGGATCTCTGGCCCAGAGCAAGGGATCTGCAGGCACTTGAACGTCCGCGGGTGAAGCCCTCAGCCTGGGTAGGCGCTCAGGCAGGGTGAGGGGAGCTCAGGAGCTGTCGCTGCTGTGGCCATTGTTGGAATTGCATCTTGAGCATTTTTCCCAGAGCACTTACCTCTGCTCGCCGACCTCGTGGAACACCACTGTCTGTGTCATCTCCCGTGGCCTCCTGCCCCTGAGGCTTTCCTCTCAGGCACAACTGCTTTATGTCCCAAGGCTGCATCTGCTTCCCCCTTGACCCCAGCACAGAACGTGGCCATCAGCAGGCCTCATGATTCAGGCCTGGGTCTCTGCACCTTCACCAGCAACACAGTGACAGGCTTGATCCCACCCAAGTGCATATCACCAATGTTGCTGTGTTTGACTCTCCAGGTGGTGGTGACCCTCAAGGATGTGGCCGTGACCTTTACCCAGGAGGAGTGGGGGCAACTTGACCTGGACCAGAGGACCCTGTTCCGGGAGGTGATGCTGGAGACCTGCGGGCTCCTGGTCTCCCTGGGTACGTGCTCAGCTCTTAGACCTGTGGGGACCCCAGCCTCCTCCTGGTTTCTGGCTGATCAGAAGGTCACAGGAGTCACCTTTCCTGCTCCCCGCAGGCCCTGGAGTTTGCTGGCCCCTCCACCTCCTGCCTGGTCTGTGTCTGGGGTAGAAGCAGTGTCCCTCTGAACACCAGCCCTCATCCCGGCGCCCAGTACCCTCGGGCATCAGTCTGAGGTCCCTGTTCTTGACTCCTCTGCCGGGAAGCTGATTGCCCCAACCTGGAGGTGTCACACGTCCCCACAGCCAGTTAGCAGGGCTGTTGTCTGAAGAGAAGGTGAGTCAGGCAGGCCCTCCATAGCATTTGACATCAGTGCCACCAGGGACTTGAGAACTATTGATGCCTCGATGTACCCTGAGCAATTTTGTTTCTTTTGGTTTGAGGTTGGCCTTAGGCATCCTTGGGTGGTTCTGAAGCACAGGGTGACTTGGAGGAATCATCAAAGATGTTCCAGAAGGAGCGTCCACTTCCCAGGGTCCTGTCCTGTGCCCCTGCACAGGCCCGGCTTCCACTGATGATGTTCAAGGGCACAGGTGTTGTGTAGACAGACAACCCTACCCTCTACGGCAGTTGAAGCCCTGGAGTGGTGTGTGCGCCCTTGGTTCCAGGTCACAAATCAGTACTTTATTTACCTGGGGAGCAGCTACGTTCATGGTCTTTCTCTTCCTGTCACAGAGTCCCAGACAGGGTGGAGGGTTTCATTCTTCCCATCAGATACCTGTATCCTGTTTCTTGCTCCATCCACAGGGCATCCAATTCCCAAGCCAGAGTTGACCCACCTGCTGGAGCACGGGCAGAAGCTGTGGCCAGGAACCAGAGGCCTCCCGCACAGCATCGGCCCAGGTAGGAACTGGTAGCTGCTGGCCCGTTGGGCTCATAGCAGCCTTCAGAACGTGCAGGGACTGGCGCCTCTGGGGTGCCGTGTGGAGCCCTTCATGGGGTCTGGAGGTTTCTGTCGCATCGAGGTTAGTGTGCATCCACTGGCCAGCTCGGGACCACACCATTGTTTAGAAATCCAGACAGCTCCTCCTCCTTGTTTTTTCTTTTTAATTTTCTCTATTAAACTGAAGTACAATTGATCTCGTGTTGTGCTCGTTAGGCTTTACAGCAAAGTGACTCAGTTATACACATCTGTGTCTTCTTTCTTTATATTCCTTTCCACCATGGTTGAACCCAGAACATCCAGTGTAGTTCCCGGTGCTACAGCAGGCCTTGTTGCTTATCCATCCTATATGCAATAATCTGCATCTGCCGATCCCAAACTCCCAGTCCTTCCCCCTCATCACTACCCCACTTGGCAACAAGTGTGTTCTCCACGTCTGTGAATCTCTTTCTGCTTCATAGACAAGTTCTTTTGTGTCGTATAGTTAGATTTCACATATAAGTGATACCATATGGGATTTGTTTTTCTCTATCTGACTTATTTCACTAAAGCATAGTGTCTTCTAGTTCCATCTGTGTTGCTGCAAATGGCATAATGTCATCCTTTTTTACGGCTGAGTAATATTCTGCTGTGTATAAGCAGCACATCTTCGTCCGTTCATCAGTCGATGGACACTTAGGTTGCTTCCGGGCCTTGGCTATTGTGAATAGTGCTGCTGTGAACACGGGGGTGCGTGTGTCCGACAGCCTGCGGTGAATGAGGTCAGATGCATGATCTCCAAAGATTTGGCTTCAGGACCAGGGCCCAGGCTTGATCACTCAAAAGCTTTGGTGTAGCAGAGTTTTATTAAAATGAAAAACGGACAGAGAAAGCTTCTGACATAGAGACATCAGAAGTGGCACGGTGAGTGTCCCTCTTGCTAGTCTTAGCAAGAGAGCTGTATACTTTTTAATTGGTTATTACAGTGAATCAAAAGAATGTCTCATCTCATTGGTGGAGAAATTAAAAGCTTTTCAGACAAGCAAAAGTTACAATCAGTGCCACCAAACCAGCTTTACAACAAATATTAAAGGGACTTATATAGTAAGAAATACAAGAGAAGAGAAAGATCTGCAAAAGAATGTCTCAAGGTTGTAAACATCTTACTAGACCTGCTCCCACAGCTTGCATTTTAAGATGACAGGATTAGAACTAACAGCATAAAGATCTTCAGTTCAGTTGCTCAGTCGTGTCCAACTCTTTGTGACCCCATGAATCACAGCACGCCAGGCCTCCCTGTCCATCACCAACTCCCGGAGTTCACTCAGACTCACATCCATCGAGTCAGTGATGCCATCCAGCCATCTCATCCTCTGCCGTCCCCTTCTCCTCCTGCCCCCAATCCCTCCCAGCATCAGAGTCTTTTCCAATGAGTCAACTCTTCACATGAGGTGGCCAGAGTACTGGAGTTTCAGCTTTAGCATCATTGCTTCCAAAGAACACCCAGGGCTGATCTTTAGGATGGACTGGTTCGATCTCCTTGCAGTCCAAGGGACTCTCAAGAGTCTTCTCCAACACCACAGTTCAAAAGCATCAATTCTTCGGCGCTCAGCTTTATTCACAGTCCAACTCTCACATCCATACATGACCACAGGAAAAACCATAGCCTTGACTAGACGGACCTTTGTTGGCAAAGTAATGTCTTTGCTTTTCAATATGCTATCTANACTGGTTCGATCTCCTTGCAGTCCAAGGGACTCTCAAGAGTCTTCTCCAACACCACAGTTCAAAAGCATCAATTCTTCGGCGCTCAGCTTTATTCACAGTCCAACTCTCACATCCATACATGACCACAGGAAAAACCATAGCCTTGACTAGACGGACCTTTGTTGGCAAAGTAATGTCTTTGCTTTTCAATATGCTATCTAGGTTGGTCATAACTTTCCTTCCAAGGAGTAAACGTCTTTTAATTTTGTGGCTGCAGTCACCATCTGCAGTGATTTTGGAGCCCCCCCAAAAATAAAGTCTGACACTGTTTCCACTCTTTCTCCATCTATTTCCCATGAAGTGATGGGACCAGATGCCATGATCTTCGTTCTCTGAATGTTGAGCTTTAAGCCAACTTTTTCACTCTCCTCTTTCACTTTCATCAAGAGGCTTTTTAGTTCCTCTTCACTTTCTGCCATAACCCTTAATATACATTTTAAGATAACAGGATTAGTCAGAAGGTTTTCAAGAAGAAAAATCTGTCCTCAAGCAGGATACATTGTTGTTATACAATCCTTAGTACAGAGTTGAAGCTGAGTTGTTTAGTTGTGTTAAAGAAAAAAACATTTTATATGACTAAGACTAAGGGATGTAGAAAAAAAAGTTTGTCCTTTTCTCCTCCTTGAGAATGCCACGCCCCCTATCTCCTCCTCGGGGACCCCAGAGTTCTTATCAGCCTGAAATTGACTCTCATGTCTTTTCAAATTAGAGTTTTGTCTGGATATATGCCCAGGAGTGGGATTTCAGCTTCACTTTTTTTTTCAGCTTTACTTTTTAATATACATATAAACTGAAGTATCCTTTACCCCACCTAAAATTTAGAATATTTCCAGGACTGTCTCAGGTTCTGGTGCCCCATCCTTGTCAGTAGCTGCTCCTATAGCAATCCCCACTGTTGACACTCTGTCATTGTGGATAGATTTTCTTTGTTTCTTTCTGAGGATGGGAGTGGGTGCCTTGAACAGCAGTTTCAGTTCTCAAGACTGGGAATCACCAAGGATGGTTTCTTCTGAGGCCTCTTTCTTTGGCATGTAGAACAAGGTGGCTTGTCCTGGGTGGTGGAGTTGCTGTTATCCTAACTGCCCCCTAAAGCAATGAGGATGCTGACATGAGACTGCTTCAGAGAATCAGAGCCAAAGAGATACGTGTCCATTGAGATCTAGTCTATTGACCTGGCTTCGTATGATTGTGAGAGCTAAGAGATTTTGAAATCTGCAGGACAGGCCAGTAAGCTGGGAGAGTAGATGCTTGTGGCCTTGAGTCTGGAGGCAGAATTCCTTCCCTCCTAGGGCATCTCAGTCTTTTCTCTCTCTCTTTTTTAAAAATTTATGTATTTTAATTGGAGGATAACTGCTTTACAATGTTGTGTTGGTTTCCGCCATACCTTAACATGTATCAGCCGTTGGCATACATACCTCTCCTCCCTCTTGGCCTTCCCTCCCACCTCCCACCCCTGTCTTTGCTCTTAAGGCTACTAATTGATTGGATTTGGCCCAACATGTGAAGGGGAACCTGCTTTTCTCAAAGTCTGAGAATGTCACTGTCAGTAGAACCTAAAAAGTACCCTACAGCAGCATGCCGAAAGGTATTTGGACAGAGCTCAGCACAACCCCCAAGCCAACTTGATTTACAAAATTAACCACCATAAGCACTCACACGGCACCAAGAACTGTGCCAGGAGCTCTGCAGGCATTTTCTCATTTAACCCTCCTGACAGCTGGAGAAACAGTCTTCTTGTCTCTCAGGTGAGAAAATTATGACTTAGAGAAGAGAGAAGGGACTTCCCTGGCGGGCCAGTGGTGAGAGCTGCGTGCTTCCACTGCAGGGGGCGAGGGTTTGATCCCTGGTCAGGGAACTGAGATCCCACAAACCACGCCTGGAACTGAGGCATTCTGACTCCAGAGCCCTTCCTGCTGACATCACATTAATGCCCCTCAGCAGCGGAAACCGTTTGGCCTGGTGTGTCCCTCTGCCCCTCTTCTGAGATGCTCACTGTCTCCTTCCTATAGCCGCCCTTGTAGTATTGCCTTCACCAGGCTTCTCGTGCTGTTTTCTTTTTCTAACTCTTCTTTTCTTTTTTGGCCACATCACAAAGGCTTGTGGGATCTCCAGAGATTGAACCCAGTCCTCAGCAGTGAGGACGTGGAGTCGTAATCACTGGACTGCCAGGGAATTCTTTCTCCTTTTTTAGGCACTATTTTCAGTGTTTTGTATATCAACCACTTGTTTTAGTTTTTGTTAACTCAGTAAGTCATATCTGACTCTTTGTAACCCCATGGACCCCATAGCCCACTGGGCTCCTCTGTCCATGGGATTCTCCAGGCAAGAATACTGGAGTGGGTTTCCATTTCCTTCTCCAGGGGATCTTCCTGACCCAGGGATCGAACCCATTTCTCTTGCATTGGCAGATGGATTCTTTACCACTGAGCCAGCAGGGAAGCATCAGCTACTTAGATAAGACTTATTACCTCCCAGGTCATCTTCTAGGCACCATTTTTAAAAAATTGGAGTAGAGTTGATTTACATGGTTGTGTTAGTTTCAGATGTATGGCAAGTGATTCAGTTATACACACATGTATATATTCTTTTTCAGATTCTTTTCCTGTATTGGTTATTGCAAGATATTGAGTATAATCCCTGTGTTATACAGGAGGTCTTTGTCGTTTATCTATTTCATATATAATAGTGTGTATCAAGTAATCCCAAACTCCTATTTATCTTTCTCTCCTCACCCTTTCCCCTTTGGTAACCATAAGTTTGTTTTCTGTCTGTGGGTCTGTTTCTATTTTGTAAGTAAGTTGAATTGTATCTTTTTGAGTTTTTTAGGTTCCACATATAAGTGATACGATGTTTATCTTTCACTGTCTGACTTGCCTCACTTAGTATGATCATCTCTAGGTTCATCCATGTTGCTGTAAATGCTTTTATTCTTTTTTTAGGGCTGAGTAACATTCCATTTTCTTACAATTCTTCAGCAGTCTCTAGGGGCAAATCTACTCACACTTACTCTTCTATTTCAACCCAGTACCCCAGCCTTCTTTCTGGCAACTCCAGTGTCTGCATTAGGACCCAGCTTATGGGCTTCCCAGGTGGCACAGTGGTAAAGAATCTGCCTGCCAATACAGGGGACACAGGAGATGGAGGCTCGATCCCTGAGTCAGGAAGATCCCCTGGAGAAGGAAACGGCAACTCACTTCAGTATTCTTGCCTGGGAAATCCCATGGACAGAGGAGCTTGGTGGGCTACAGTCCATGGGGGTCATAAAGAGTCAGCCATGACCAAGCACACGCACGTGCACACGCACATACACACGCAACACATCTCAGGGAAGATAGGCTGTTTCTTCCCAGTGTCGCCAGGTGGCATATTCCCGCACTCTCATAGACCCAAAGCATCAACCCTCGGGGCAAATGCTCTCCAGACAGTGTTATTGAAACTGTCCTCCCACCCTTGCTCCAGGTCCTCTGTCTCCCGGCCCAGCTTGCCCTCGGCTCACCCATTTTGTGCTGTCAGGGTACAAAGATCATGAAAAGTCATTGGAAATCAGGTTACGTGGGTGTAAAGCTGCAGCAGGTGTCAGAGGCACTGCTCTCATCCTCGTTCGTCCACTGAAGTGTTGCTTTAGTTCCTTCCGTGTTGCATCACTAAAAATCCCCCTTCGTGTATCGGCTTCTTTCCAGGTGACAGACCAAAATGCCAGACCAGAGAGCCAAGCAATTCTCAGCCAGTTTTATCTGAGGAAGCCTTGCTCCAGGGAAGTCTGACTCTGGGATCTTCCTGGGACTCCAGGTTGGGGCAAGCGGGGGCTCCACAAGGGCTCTTGGAAATGTGGAGAGTTCCAGAGAGGCCAGAGATGGACGCTGGCAAGGAGGCCCATCTGGGGAAGATGAGCCTTGAGGATGACGGTTTAGGGGCAGGTGATGGTCTGCACTCAGGAGCGTTCCAGAAGAGAGTCTCTCAGGAGGATGTTCTCCATGAACGTGACCCACAGCGACCTGGTAAAGGCTCCCCCATTCATCACCTCTACAAGTGCAAGCAGTGCGGGAAGGCTTTCAACAGGAAGTGGTACCTCGTGCGCCACCAGCGGATTCACACGGGCATGAAGCCCTACGAGTGCAACGCGTGTGGGAAATCCTTCAGCCAGAGCTCCACGCTGATCCGCCACTACCTCATCCACACCGGGGAGAAGCCGTACAAGTGCGCCGAGTGTGGCAAGGCCTTCAAGCGCAGGTCCTACCTCCTGCAGCACCAGCCGGTGCACACCGGGGAGAAACCCTACGAGTGCAGCCAGTGTCTCAAGGCCTTCACCCACCGCTCCACCTTCGTCCGCCACCATCGGACCCACTCCGGCGAAAAACCCTTCGAATGCAAAGAGTGTGAGAAGTCGTTCAGCAACCGAGCGCACCTCATCCAGCACTACGTCATCCACACCGGGGAGAAGCCCTACGAGTGCGCGGAGTGTGCCAAGACCTTCCGCTGCAGCTCGGAGCTGCTGCAGCACCAGCGGGTCCACACCGGCGAGAAGCCCTACGCCTGCACCCAGTGCGGGAAGGCCTTCCACCGGAGCACCTACCTCCTGCAGCACTCGGTCATCCACACGGCGGAGACACCGTTCGAGTGCGCCCAGTGCGGCAAGGCCTTCAAGCGCAGGTCACACCTCCTGCAGCACCAGCGGGTCCACACTTGAGAGGGCGGCCTGCACCCGCTGCTCGCCCTTGGTCTTCAAGGAGGAGATCCAGACTGGAGGGGGACAGTTCCTCCCGGCAAAGAACGCTGGAGAAGGCTTTTTTGGTCCCCTCTTCAAACCCACAGGCGGTCACATGGGAGAGACGCCTGTGACTGCAGTAAATATCCAGAGCCTTCAGCCCCCCATTGTGGGACGATTCAGGCTGTAGAGAAACTCAGCAAGAAGGCTTGTCACACGTGCGTCCACCTCTGTCAACTTCAGAGCACACACTGGGAAGAGACAGCCTGCAGATAACCTGAGCTAAAAGAGAAAGGTCTTTCTGCCACCTGAGAAGGTGTAGTGAAGAGGAACCACATAATTATCACCTTGAGAAAAGTTCTGTGTCAGGTCATCCACCACTTGTGACCCTAGAGCCACATCAGAACCTCACGGAGCTCAGGCTTTTCCTGTGAGGAAGCATAGAGGGGACACAGGGGCGTTTTCACTACAACAACCTCTGGCCCCGGGGCTCCCTTGGGTTTGCACTTAAGAGGCCATCTCTGCATTATGTTGAAAAGGAGAATAACAAGGGAATGCCCATGTGGTCCAGGGGTTAGGATTCTGTGCTCTCACTGCTCAGGGCCTGCATTCAATCCCTGGTCAGGGAACTAAGATCCTGCAAGCCCCACAGTGTGGCCAGAAAGAAAAATAGCAAGGAGGCGGAGGGGATGCCGAGGAAGACTATAAACAGGAAAAGTGAAAGTGTTCATCACTCAGTCATGTCAGACTCTGTGACCTCCTGGACCTTAGCCCGCCAGGCGTCCCTGTCCATAGAATTCTCCAGACAAGAATACTGGAGTAGCTACCCATTCCCTTCTCCAGGGGATCTTCCTGACCCAGGGATTGAACCCAGATCTCCTGCATTGCAGGGATATTCTTTCCCATCTGAGCCACTAGGGAAGCACAAACAAACAACAAAAGTGCTTTGGCAAGCTCTTTCAGACTTTCCTGCCAAGGCTGCTGCTTTTGATCAGTTCTATTTTTGAGGGGCAGTATTTGAGAGAAAAAAGGTTGCAGCCCTTTATTTTTATATGTTCACTGCTGTCCCCAGCCATTAGGTGCTTAATTATTTGTGAGAAATAGGAAGGCTTGAGTCATAAGCTACTTGAACTAGTAAGAAATTGGAATACTAAAAGTATCATTCAGTTCAGTTCAGTCGCTCAGTTGTATCCCACTCTTTGTGACCCCATGAATTGCAGCACGCCAGGCCTCCCTGTCCATCACCAACTCGCAGAGTTCACTCAGACTCATGTCCATCGAGTCAGTGATGCCATCCAGCCATCTCATCCTCTGTTGTCCCCTTCTCCTCCTGCCCCCAATCCCTCCCAGCATCAGAGTCTTTTCCAATGAGTCAATTCTTTGCATCACGTGGCCAAAGTACTAGAGTTTCAGCTTTAGCATCAGTCCTTCCAAAGAACATCAAGGACCAATCTCCTTTAGAATGGACTGGTTGGATCTCCTTGCAGTCCAAGGGACTCTCAAGAGTCTTCTCTAACACCACAGGTCAAAACCATCAATTCTTCAGCACTCAGCTGTCTTCACAGTCCAACTCACATCCATACATGACCACTGGAAAAACCATAGCCTTGACTAGACGGACCTTTGTTGGCAAAGCAATGTCTCTGTTTTTCACTATGCTATCTAGGTTGGTCATAATTTTCCTTCCAAGTAAGTGTCTTTTAATTTCGTGGCTGCAGTCACCATCTGCAGCGATTTTGGAGCCCCCCAAAATAAGTTTCCACTGTTTCTCCATCTATTTGCCATGAAGTGATGGGACCAGATCCCATGATCTTAGTTTTCTGAACGTTGACCTTTAAGCCAACTTTTTC
Source organism: Cephalophus harveyi (assembly GCA_006410635.1). Lineage (NCBI taxonomy): Eukaryota > Metazoa > Chordata > Mammalia > Artiodactyla > Bovidae > Cephalophus > Cephalophus harveyi. Next base: position 29,239 of record SJYT01027641.1, on the reverse strand, counting down.
ACTCTCCTTTTTCACTTTCACAAGAGGCTTTTTAGGTCCTCTTCACTTTCTGCCATAAGGGTGGTGTCATCTGCATATCTGAGGTTGTTGATATTTCTCCTGGCAATCTTGATTCCAGCTTGTGCTTCTTCCAGCCCATGCTTCTTCCAGCCCAGCGTTTCTCACGATGTACTCTGCATAAAAGTTAAATAAGCAGGGTGACAATATACAGCCTTGATATACTCCTTTTCCTATTTGGAACCAGTCTGTTGTTCCATGTCCAGTTCTAACTGTTGCTTCCTGACCTGCATATAGGTTTCTCAAGAGGCAGGTCAGGTGGTCTGGTATTCCCATCTCTTTCAGAATTTTCCACAGTTTATTGTGATCCACACAGTCAAAGGNATCTCTTCTTGCTATTCTTTGGAACTCTGCATTCAGGTGCTTATATCTTTCCTTGTCTCCTTTGCTTTTCGCCTCTCTTCTTTTCACAGCTATTTGTAAGGCCTCCCCAGACAGCCATTTTGCTTTTTTGCATTTCTTTTCCATGGGGATGGTCTTGATCCCTGTCTCCTGTACAATGTCACTAATTTCCGTCCATAGTTCATCAGGTATTCTCTCTATCAGATCTAGTCCCTTAAACCTATTTCTCACTTCCACTGTATAATCATAAGGGATTTGATTTAGGTCATACCTGAATGGTCTAGTGGTTTTCCCTACTTTCTTCAATATGAGTCTGAATTTGGCAATAAGGAGTTCATGATCTGAGCCACAGTCAGCTCCCGGTTTTGTTTTTGCTGACCATATAGAGCTTCTCCATCTTTGGCTGCAAAGAATATAATCAATCTGATTTCAGTGTTGACCATCTGGTAATGTCAGTGTTTATATTTTATATTTAAGGAGAGAATGGTCCACATAAGGATCACCACATTAAATCTTTACCCCAAAGTCTGTTGAATTTTTTTTTAATAAGTAAACTTGTTTGTCTGGTTCTAAATGCCCAATACTCTCACTCTTCTTATGTTTTAAAGTTTAAAAAGAAGTACATGTATTAGCATATGCACACAGTTTGCAAAAATAGCAACAGGTAGTATATTTAAGAAAATTCACTCCAAAATTCATGAAACCTCAGTGAAAAGAAGTTGCATGCAAATCAATTACTCAAGGCTATTAATAGACTGCATTTTCAGTCTTCACCAGGGTCTTTTTAAAGATGTTTAGCAATGTGGAAGATAAATTGATCCACATCACTTAGGGGCTTTATTTTTATTGGAATATAGTTGATTTTCAATGTTGTGTTTCAGATGTACAGCAAAGTGATTTCAGTTCAGTTCAGTTCAGTCGCTCAGTCATGTCCGACTCTTTGTGACCCCGTGGACTGTAGCCCACTAGGCTCCTCTGTCCATGGGATTTCCCAGGCAAGAATACTGGAGTGGTTTGTCATATGCTTCTCCAGGGGATCTTCCCAAACCAGAGACCAAACCCAGGTCTCCTTCATTGCAGGCAATCTCTTTACTGACTGAGCCACCAGGAAATAGTTCTGTAATTATTTTGTGTGCTTGTTACATTTTTGTATCAGATAGGCTCATCTCTTAAAATGAGTTGAGAAACATTCATTCCTCTTATTTTCTGAAAAGATGTGTTATTGTGGTATTATTTATCCTTTAAATGTTTTCTATAATTTGCCAGGGAAACTGTTTAGGGTCCTTAATATTTCTCAGTGGTGTATGATGATTTTTTAAATAGTTTTTGAACATATTTTTATTCAGTTTATTTCTAAATACATATTTTGATGCTATTATAAAAGATATCTTTTTCTTTTTTCAATTTCCAAACAGTCTGCTTGTATCAGAAACAAGTCATTTTTGTATATCAGCCTTTTATCCTGTGACCTCACTAAACTCAATCATTCTCAATCATTTGATCTAGTAGCTTTTTAGTGAATGAGTTGTAATTTTCAACATAATCATGTCTTATTTGAATAGAAGTTTTGGTTCTACCTTTACAATCTTTTTTAAAAAATATTTTTTACTTGGCTCCACCGGTTCTTAGTTGCAGCACGTGAACTGTTAGTAGTGGCATGTAGGATCTAGTTCTCTGACCAGGGATTGAACCCCGGCCCCCTGCTTTGGGAGCAGAGTCTTAGCTACTGGACCACAAAGAAAGTTCCTACCTTTACAATCTTTAGACCTTTTTTTTTTTCTTCTTCTTCATGTTACAAACACAGATCTTTAGTACCAATACAGTGTTAGGTAGAAGTGATGCGCATAGACACATTTGCATTATTCCCAATATCAGGGCAAAAGTTTTAGGCTTTCAACATCAAATGTGTTAGCTATGTTTTTTTTTTTCATAGATGGACTATATCAGGAAGTTCCCATCTAATCCTAATTTGCTGAGAATTTTTATCATTTACTAGTTTTGAATTCTGTGAAATGTTTCCACTACCTCTTTGAGATTATTGTCTTTTAGTCTATTAAGATAGATAACAGGTTCAATTGTTAAATCATCTTTGCATTCTTGATAAACAGCACTAGGTTATGATGTATGTGTTCACATATGTATATGGCTGGATTCAGTTTGCTATGTTCATGTGGGTGCTAGTCCCTTTTTTAAAAAAAACTTCTTATTTTATATTGAAGTATTTGTTGATTATTGAAGTATTGGCTTCCCAGGTGGCGCTAATGGTAAAGAACCTGCCTGCCAATGCAGGAGACATAAGAGATGGGTTCAATCTCTGAGTCAAGAAGATCCCCTGAAGGAGGAAATGGCAACCCACTCTTGTATCTTTGCCTGGAGAATCTCGTGGACAGAGAAGCCTAGAGAGCTACAGTCCATGGGATAGCACTGAGTCGGACACGACTGAAGCCACTTAGCACACACATTAGCTGCTTAACAGTTGTAACAGTCACTTAACTATTAATAGTTGGGAAGTGTTTGAATCTTCTTTTAAAAGAATTTCTATACAATTAGTACTGTTTCATCTTTAAGAAAACAAGAATATCAGTCCCACAACCACAAATGTGTTCCACTGGAGAAGGGAATGGCAAGCCACTTCAGTATTCTTGCCTTGAGAACCCCATGAACAGTATGGAAAAGGTAAAAAGATATGACACTGAAAGATGAACTCCCCAAGTTGGTAGGTGCCAGTTATGCTACTGGAGATCAGTGGAGAAATAACTCCAGAAAGAATGAGGGGATGGAGCCAAAGCAAAAACAACACCCAGTTGTGGATGTGGCTGGTGATAGAAATAAAGTCTGCTGCTGTAAAGAGCAATGTTGCATAGGAACCTGGAATGTTAGGTCCATGAATCAAGGCAAATTAGAAGTGTTCAAACAGGAGATGGCAAGAGTGAATGACAATGTTTTAGGAATCAGCAAACTAAAATGGAGTAGAATGGGTGAATTTAACTCAGCTGACCATCATACATGCTATGGTGGGCAAGAATCCCTTAGAAGAAATGGAGTAGCCATCATAGTCAACAAGAGTCTGAAATGCAGTACTTGGATGCAATCTCAAAAACGACAAAATGATCTCTGTTTTCATTTCCAAGGCAAACCACTTAATAGCACAGTAATCCAAGTCTATGCCCCGACCAATAATGCTGAAGAAGCTGAAGCTGAAAGGTTCTATGAAGACCTACAAAAGCTTCTAGAACTAACACCCCAAAAAGATGTCCTTTTCATTATAGGGGACTGGAATGCAAAAGTAGGAAGTCAAGAAACACCTGGTGTAACAGGCAAATTTGGCCTTGGAGTACAGAATGAAGTAGGACAAAGGCTAATAGAGTTGCTAAGAGAATGCAGTGGTCATAGCAAACACCCCCTTCCAATAACACAAGAGAAGACTCTATACATGGACATCACCAGATGATCAACACCAAAATCAAATTGATGATATTCTTGCAGCCAAAGATGGAGAAGCTCTATACAGTCAGCAAAACAAGACCAGGAGCTGACTGTGGCTCAGATCATGAACTCTAAGAAACATCTGGAGTAACAGGCAACTTTGGCCTTGGAGTACAGAATGAAGCAGGGCATAGGCAAAGAGAGTTTTGCAAGAGAACACACTGGTCATATCAAACACCCTCTTCCAACAACCCAAGAGAAGACTCTACACATGGACATTGCCAGATGATCAACACCAAAATCAAATCGATGATATTCTTGCAGCCAAAGATGGAGAAGCTCTATACAGTCAACAAAACAAGACCAGGAGCTGACTGTGGCTCAGATCATGAACTCATTATTGCCAAATTCAGACTTAAATTGAAGAAAGTAGCTAAAACCACTAGATCATTCAGGTATGACCTAGATTAAATCCCTTATGATTATACAGTGGAAGTGAGAAATAGATTTAAGGGACTAGATTTGACAGAGTGGCTGATGAACTTTGGATGGAGGTTCGTGACATTGTACAGGAGGCAATGACCAAGACCATCCGCAGGAAGAAGAAATGCAGAAAGGCAAAATGGTTGTCTGAGGAGGCCTTACAGATAGCTGTGAAAAGAAGAGAAGTGAAAAGCAAAGGACAAAAGGGAAGATATACCAATTTGAATGCAGATTTCCAAAGAATAGCAAGAAGAGATAAGAAAGCCTTCCTAGTGATCAGTGCAAAGAACAAGGAAAACAAAAGAGTGGGAAAGGGTAGAGATCTCTTCAAGAAAATCAGAGATATGAAGGGAATGGTTCATGCAATGATGGGCTCAATAAAGGACAGTAATGTTACGGACCAAGGAGCAGCAGAAGATATTAAGAATAGATGGCAAAGATACACAGAAAAACTGTACAAAAAAGATCTTCATGACCCAGGTAATCACGATGTTGTGATCACTCACTGAGAGCCAGACATCCTGGAATGTGAAGCCAAGTGGACCTTAGGAAGCATCACTATGAACAAAGCTAGTGAGGGTGATGGAATTCCAGTTGAGTTATTTCAATTCCTAAATGATGATGCTGTGAAAGTACTGCACTCAATATGCAAGCAATTTGGAAAGCTCAACAGTGGCCACAGGACAGGAAATGGTCCATTTTCATTCCAATCCCAAAGAAAGGCACTGTCAAAGAATGCTCAAAGTATTACACTAATACACTCATTGCACATGGTAGCAAAGTAATGCTCAAAATTATCCAAGCCAACTTCAACTTCATGGTTCAATACATGAACTGTGAATCTCCAGATGTTCAAGCTGATTTTACAAAAGGCATGGAAACCAGCAATCAAATTGCCAGCATCCCCTGGATCATAAAAAAAAAGAAAACATAACCCAAGAATTTCAGAAACACCTCTATTTCTGCTTTATTGACTAGGCCAAAGGTTTAGACCATGTGGATCACAATAAACTGTGGAAAATTCTGAAAGAGATGGGAATACCAGACCACCTGACCTGCCTCTTGAGATATCTATAAGCAGGTCAGGAAGCAACAGATGGAACTGGTCATGAAACAACAGACTGGTTCCTAATAGGAAAAGGAGTATGTCAAGACTGTATATCGTCACTCAGCTTATTTAACTTATATACAGAGTACATCATGAGAACACTGGCCTGGATGAAGCACAAGCTGGAATCAAGACTGTGGGGAGAAATATCAATAACCTCAGATATACCTATGACACCACCCTTATGGCAGAAAGTGAAACAGAACTAAAGAGCCTCTTGTTGAAAATGAAAGAGGAGAGTGAAGAAGTTGGCTTACAGCTCAACGTTCAGAAAACTAGGATCATTGCATCTAGTCCCATCACTTCATGGCAAATTCATGGGGAAAGAGTGGAAGACTTTATTTTTTTCACGTGAGCTGTGTGTCCTTGTGTGTCTGTGTGGAGAAGTGCTCCCAGTACCCCCAGTGGTTCCTCTAGCCCACCCCTGTGCTCACGCCTCCCCCCCATCCCCTTGGGGCAGCTCCTGTCGACCTTGCCTTGTGACCGTAGCCACTTTGCAAGCACCAGCAGCAACTTAATTGAAGCCTGGGTGACACCTGCCCCTGTGACATGTGGCCAGAATGTCCCAGGGAAAGTGTGACCCTGGTGCCCATGAGGAACATGCCCGCCCTGCTGCTTGGGGGTGGCTTGATCTGCCTTAGCACCATGTCCAGGCTCACAGGCTGGCTGCCGGTCAGCCACTAGCTCCCTCAGTATGTGGTGTAAGACCACGGGGTCAGCAGTGGTAGCCCATGGAACCTGTGGGTCTCATCTGTGATGGTGAAAATGACCTGCAGGCAGATGCGGCACTGGGAGTGCTAAGAGCCTGGCCCAGTGCTGCCCTGGGTTCAGCATCCCAGGGCTGGAGTCGGTGGACAGGAGCCCCAAGGCCAGCTGGGGCACTGTGGGTAGGTCTGGGACCTCCCCAGAGGAAGCACTCGGTTTGAGGGGACCCTGGGCCTGGAGCTTCCCAAGGGTTAGGATACCCTGAGCAGATTAGGTGAAGAGGATAGGGAACTGGAGTGGCTTGGGTGAGCCTCTGTCCACAGTGGGTGGGTCAGCCTGATCCTGGGGTTGGGTGGAGTGGGCGTGGAGTTGTCAAAGCTGGGGGCTCAGAGCAGGTGTCCATTGGGATTTGGGGGTCAGGACTGGCCTGTGGATCAAAGTGCATCTCAGGGTTCCACCCATCTGGCCCTCACATAACCCTCAGTGTCAAAGGAGGCGCTTGCCAGTGAGCGCCTTCATCTGGCCTGGTGGCAGGAGCTCAGGGCAGCAGTTGTCCAGGTCTGTGCAACTGCGGAGGGGAGGGGAGTGGGCAGTGCCAAGTGGCCCCTGGCTGGTCTCCTGGGTCTGTGTGCTCAGTGGCCTGACTCGGACCATGGTGAGCAGGGCCTGGATGGCTGTGCAGTAGGGCAGTGCCCAGGAACCGAGGCTACACTGCTTCACTGTCCTAGGGAATCTCAGAGAAGGCAGAGAAGCTCCCCGTTCACCCACAACCAGTTATCACTTCATGTCTGACACGAACAGATTTTTCTCTATGAGTAAGTGTACTTATTTACAAACTTAAATGAAGTGGGTTGTTCTAACCATACTACCCTGCCCTCACAAGAGCCAGGAGCCATCTGCCCTGCCAATCCCCGGGAAGAATGGAAGGTGCCCACCCAGGGGGTCCCAGAGGGGTTCTGGGTGGTGGTTAGGGGGTCAGCAGAGTGATTGTGGTGCGCAGACCTGTAGGTCCACTGAGGCTCCTCAGGACAATAGAGAGCATCAGGACTGGGAGGGGTGAAAGAGGAGTGGCCCTGCAGCTTAGGGCTGGGAGATGGGGTGAGGTAGGAGGGTTTCAGAAAACGAAGATCATGGCATCCTGTCCCATCCCTTCATGGGAAATAGATGGGGAAAGAGTGGAAACAGTGTCAGACTTTACTTTGGGGGGGCTCCAAAATCACTGCAGATGGTGACTGCAGCTATGAAATTAGAAGACGCTTACTCCTTGGAAGAAAAGTTATGACCAACCTAGATAGCATATTGAAAAGCAGAGACATTACTTGGCCAACAAAGGTCCATCTAGTCAAGGCTATGGTTTTTCCAGTGGTCATGTATGGATATGAGAGTTGGACTGTGAAGAAAACTGAGTGTCAAAGAATTGATACTTTTGAACTGTGGTGTTGGAGAAGACTCTTGAGAGTCCCTTGGACTGCAAGGAGATCCAGCCAGTCCATCCTAAAGGAGATCAGTCTTGGGATTTATTTGGAAGGAGTGATGCTAAAGCTGAAACTCCAGCAGCTAGAACAATTGTCGGACCACACCACCTCTCCCTCCTCCAGGACTGCTCTTTCCTCCACTGCCTTCCCACAGAAGAAGGCAGCCTCGTCGCCTGGTGGGCCTCTTGCTGCCTGTGACATCCCAGACAGCCCCAGCATGCCAGCACGTCTCAGGGCCCCGGCACCCTGAATCCTCGGGCTCACACTGAAGAAGCCCCAGGGTCTCCGTGAGCAGCAGGATCCAGGGAAGGATGATGCAGACAAAGGTGCTTAATTCACCCTGCCTCGGTGAGAATCACCTGGGTCTTATCTCCTGTAAGCAGAGCTTCTCTGAATGAGACTAGGACACATGAAGCCCCCAAGCCTCCAGGCTCACCCTGTCACCTGCTACCCTCATGACGTGAATCCAGGCTCTGCATCCAGGCTGCATGAGCCTGAGCTTCCCCACCGGGGAGAAGATAAGGTTCTAGCTTCTACACTGATCTGCCTTCAGGCCTCACCTTCTGACCCCCTCACAATCTCTGTGTCTTGTCACTTACCTCTCATGACAGAACCTTCCTCCTGAGGCTAATACTGCAGGGGATTGACTCACAGGCCCTCGCCATGATCTGCTTGGTGCACAGGGGAGGACAGCATATGGATGACCAGCCCTGAGCCCTCCCATTTGGCAGCCAAGAACCCCAACACCAATCGCCCATTCTGTGGAGGCTTAGATGGACCCCACCTCAGCAATCCTGTTACATCCTGGAGAGTTGTGGTCCAAGAACCAGTTGAGTAAGTTCACGTGGCTGGTGTCAAGTCTGAGGTTGGGAGCTTCCCATCCATCCTCACAGAAGCAGTGGACCAGAGAGGACGTACATGCCCTATATCCTGAAGAAGGACAGGCGAGACAGAGAAGATTCAGGGAGGTGGTGCATTCGACTCCCTCTCCCAGCCACCCACACCGCCCTGGGAGCCAGGTCGCACCAGTGATCCTTAACGATCTCTCTCTTCCTGACGAACAGGGTGTCCCATGGAAAATACTAGCTTCCAGTGGGCCTGAGGATGGCTTCGTTCTGGCACCTGCCAGGACTGGGAGGATGGAAAAGGTGAAGGTGCACCAGCTTCTAGGGTCCGCAACTTGCCTGCCAGGCAGGCATCAGCATCATCCGTTTTTTGCTTTCCAAAGGCTCACGGCAAATGCATGCACCTGGGTCATAGGATCCCCCGACCCCCTCTTGCCTGCCCAGCTCCCCCACCCACCTGTCCTCAGGCTCCCTCCCTGCCCTTCAAAGCCATTATGCAGAAAAGCAAGTCTTCATCTCGGTCGCTGACCATGACTGGCATCTGGCAGTGGTTTGTAATCTGCTCGATGTCAAGGAACCAGTCATGCCACATGCCGGGGAAGGAAGAGTCTCCAGTAACAGGGTTAGTGTCAGGCAGAACAAGGGCACCAGAACAGGCATCTGTAAGTACTCCCTTTCAGGAGTACTGGTTTCCCTTTGGGACCATCCGTACTTCAGGCACAGACATGTCATATAGGACTACCACTTTGGTATATTGCTGATTCTCTGCATCTGAGTACTCCCGCTTGCCCAGCCACCACATCGACATCCCCAGCCCCTGCTACACTATGTGAGGTGCTCATTCCTTTGGGTCACCTGTGGTATTCTGGGACCCTTCTCCGCATCCCCCAAGGGAGGATCTGTTTCAGACCCCTCTTGTTGTATGCCTGGCATGTGTGTCCTGGGAATTGGCATGTCAGTTGCCTGAAACTTCAGGATCTGCAGTCCCTGCAGCATGCATTCTCAGTGCACAAGTGCCTGTGTCCGTGTGTTTAGCAAGAGAGGCCTGGGTCTCTTCCCTGCTGCCTGTCTTGACAAGGGATGATGTGGATGTACTGGAGTCATCTGGCTGACTGTCGCCATTCACTGATGACATCCAACTCCTGCCAAAGTGTGTTGCTCCTTTTCAGATGTGAGCCAAACTGAGCCTCCCATATTCATCTGCTCAGACACGTACAGGTAGAGAGTTTCCCAGGCTCTGCTGGCATTGTGCCTGTGGAGATCACAGTGCCCCTGAACCCCAGTCCCTTGGCCCCCAATTCCTTTGGCCTCACCTCAGCTGGCGGGTTCCCTCACCCCCACCCCGCCTCCTGTTCCTGTTCCTTCTCATCCTCCTGAGCATGACGATATGCCTCCCAGGATGATGGCACTTCTCGGACTGAAGGGATGATTTCTCTTCTGATGGTCCTTCCTCTGGAGCCAATTAGACTATGCTGTCTTTTTGATTTGCGGAGCTCAGCTTTCCCTGCAGGGACGCCAATGCCTCCAGCTCCTCCATTGGGGGTTGGTAGCTTGAGGCTCCAGTGCTTGGATATTCCTGGCCCTGCTGCTCCTCTGGCTTTTCCTACCACTCCTGTGAGGACAGCTTCTCCTGCTCCTCTTCCGCCACCACTTCAGCCTCCTCAATGATGTCTTCCACCAGCAGCTGGATCACTTGCCAGACTGCACCACCTCTCCCTACTCCAGGGCCTCTCCTTCCTCCACTGCCTCCCTGGTGAAAAAGGCAGCCTCCTCAACTGCTGGGCACCTTGTTGCCTGCAACATCCCCAATGGCCCCAGTGCAGCTGCAGGTGTCAGGGCCCCAGCACCATCAATCCTTGGGCTCACATCGAAGACGCCCCAGGGTCTCCATGAGCAGCAGGATCCAGGGAAGTATGATGCTTACAAATGTGATTACTTCAGCCTGCCTCCGTGAGAATTACTTGGGCCTCGCATGCTGTAAACAGAACATCTTTGATTGAGCCTAGGACACATGACGTCCCCAAGCCTCCAGTCTCAGCCTGTCACCTGCTACCCACATGACCTGAATCCAGACTCTGCATCTAGGCTGCATGAGCCTGAGTTTCCCCACCTGGGAGAGGAGAGGGTCCTGGCCTCTATACAGATCTGCCTTCAGGCCTCATGCGTGATTGCCTCACAAGCTCTGTGTCTTGTCACTTGTCTCATGGGAGGACCTACTGACCTGCTGGCCACACAAAGGAGGTCAGCATGGGACTGACCAGGCCCCAAGTCCTCCCTGGGGAATGAAGAACCCCAACACCACTCATCAATTCTGGGGAGGCCCAAAGACACCTCACTCAGCAATCCTGTTTCATCCCAGAGGGTTGTAGTCCAACAACCAGTTGAGCAAGTTCAGGCTCATGGTGACTAGCCCGAGGCTGGGAGCGCTGCATCCATCCTCATAGAAGCAGTGGACCATAGAGGACGTCTCAGGCACACAGAGGTCGTTAAGGAGTACAATTTTGGCATCGCTGGTTCTCTGCATTTTGGTACTCCTGCTTGCCCAGCTGCCACAGAGACATTCCCAGCCTCTGCCATACCATCCAATGCACCCATCCCTCTGTGTTCCCATGGTCCTCTGGGACCCTTGTTCTCATCCCACAAGGGAGGATTTGTTTCTGACCACTCCTGATGTATGCCTGTCATGTGTGTCCTGGCGAGTGACATATCACTCGCCTGAAACTACAGGATATACTTCTATGGGAGAAGAGGAAGAGGACTTGGTGTTTCTCTGTGTGAGTGTAGAGATGGAAAGTTAGCTGGGGTGCCTGTGTCATGTGTGGGGTGGCAGCGCCATTTCCTAAAAAGGCATAGAAAGAAGGTACCCCCATAAGAAGAATGTAATGTTGACATTTGCAGCAACATGGAAGGTATACTATTAAGTAAAATAACAAAGACAGAGTTAGCCAAGTACTGTACGACATCACTTATAGAATCTAAAAACACCACAAATTAGAGAATATAACAACAATGGAGTCTCACAGAGGTAGAGAACAATCTACTGGTTACCAGCAGGGAGGGGAAGAGGGAGGGCAATACAGAGGTGGGGGAGTGGGAGGCACACCATGTTAGATGAAACATGAGCTCAAGGATGGACTGTAAAACATGGAGAATACACTTAGTACTCTGTAATAACTATAAATGGAAAGCACACTTTAACAATTGTATAATGAGAAAGAAAAGGAAAGAAAGGGGGGAGGAAGGAGGGAAGAAAGGAAGGAAAATAACAGAGTTTTGGGGGGTCACAAAGCCTACATTGATTAGGCCCTTTTTAGCAAAGGAATTTAGTTTATTTTTTAAAATTTCTTTATTTTAATTGGAGGCTAATTACTTTACAATGCTGTTGTGGTTTTTGCCATACTTGACAGGAATCCACCACGGGTGCACATGTGATTCCCATCCTGAGCCCCCCTCCCTCCTCCCTCCCCATCTCATTCCTCTGGGCATCCCAGTGCACCAGCCCCGAGCACCCTGTCTCACCCATCAAATCTGGACTGGTGATCTACTTCACATATGATAATATACATGTTTCACTACTATTCTGTCCTATCATCCCACCCTCGCATTCTCTCACAGAGTCCAAAAGACTGATCTGTACATCTGTGTCTCTTTTGTGGTCCCGCATATAGGTTTATCATTACCATCTTTCTAAATTCCATAAATATGCATTAGTATACTGTATTGGTATCTTTCTTTCTGACTTATTTCACTCTGCATAATAGGTTCCAGATTATTGCACCTCATTAGAAATTATTCAAGTGTATTCTTTTTAATGGCTGAGTAATATTCCATCGTGTATATGTACCACTGCTTTCTTATCGATTCGTCTGCTCATGGACATCTAGGTTGCTTCCATGTCCTGACTATTGTAAACAGTGCTGTGATGATCATTCGGGTAGACATGTCTCTTTCAAGTCTGGTTTCCTTGGTGTGTATGCCCAGCAGTAGGATTGCTGGGTCATATGGCAGTTCTAGTTCCAGGTTTTTAAGAAATCTCCACACTGTTCTCCATAACGGCTCTACCAGTTTGCAATCCAACCAACAGTGTAAGATGATTCCCTTTTCTCCACACTCTCTCCAGCATTTATTGCTTGAGATTTTTGGATAGCAGCCATCCTGACCAGCGTGAAAGTGTACCTCATTGTGGTTTTGATTTGTATTTCTCTGATAATGACTGATGTTGAGCATCTTTTCGTGTGTTTGTTAGCCATCTGTATGTCTTCTTCGGAGAAAGGAATTTAGAATGGAGCCGTGGGCTCCCACAGGTGGGGCAGGGGGAGTAGCCCACATCCCGTGCAGGCAATACTGGGGGCGCATTGTCCATGAAGAGTTTTATTACAAGAATAAAACCAAGCAAACGCTGGTTCTGTTTTGATTACCATCCCCATACTCCATTATTCTAAAATAATGTCAGTAATTAAATACTTTTCCTCTGCAAAACCAAATTCTGTTGGTTTACGTTTTAAACATTTGTTGTCATATATGTCAGGTTTTAATATTTTATGTATTATCCACAAGATACAAAATTTCAGTGTACATATATACACATGCACACACACATGTGTGTATGTGTATATATATATGTATATATATAAATTCATACAGGCACAGTTTTACTAATTATTTTTAAAAATTCATTGTCTTCTATGAGGGAGTTCATTAAGAGAAGACCCTGTTAAACAATTGTCACCAAGGCAGGCTGTCATGGTTATCATTACTCCATTCCACAGAGCATCCCTAATGGTTTGCAAGGCCTTGAGGTCACTTCCTGCACAGCCTGCAGTCCCTGAGGGGATGTACTAATACACACCCCATGTTCAAACAATTGATTCCAAATACAGAGTGATACCACAAAAATTGTCAAGGTAAAGACACATAGACATTTCTGCAGCAATAGAAAAATTTTAAATAATTGTTATATGTGTTCTCTAATAAGGACGATCAGCTTTTCACATATATAAATGCTTATGTTTCTCTTCTGTTAGGTGTCCCGTTTATATCCTTTATCTGAATTTTTCAGATGGACTGTTCATCTGGTAGGATTTTTTTTTTTCTTTTGGCCTGGCTGTGAGGATTAAGGGATCTTAGATCTTCAACCAGGGATTGACTCTCTGCCCCCTGCATTGGAAGCACAAATCCCTAACAACCAGATCACTAAGGAATTCTCAATAAAAATGTTTTTTATGTCCTTGTCTAATATGCCACTTTCCAAGTGTTAAAATGTAGCTAGTGTGACTGAGGTAGTAAATCTTTGTGTGTGTTCAGCCGCTTCAGTCTGTCCAACTCTTTGTGACCCCATCAGTGTAGTGCACCAGGCTCCTCTGTCCATGGGATTCTCCAGGCAATAATACTGCAGTGGGCTGTCATATCCCTTTCCAGGGGATCTTCCTGACTCAGGGGTTGAACCCACGTCTTTTACATCTCCTGCATTGGCAGGCAGGTTCTTTACCACTAGCACCAACTGGGAAACCTATTAAATCTTTACTTTAATTAATTTAAAATTAAAAGATATGGCTAGAAGAACCAGATCTTCCTTATAAATGAGTTTCAATTAACTTGTATACTCAGTAGTTTGTGTATCTCTTAGATATTTTCCTCAAGATGAGATTCCGTGCCCCTCCCTAAATGTAGGCTGGGTTTAGTGACTTGTTTCCAAGAACAGCATATGTCAGCAGGAAGGAGACAACTTTATAGCCAAGAAACTAGTGGTAAGTCATATTGGTAGCATGAATCCTTGATGGGAAGTGATGAGAAATATATTTTGCCTTGGAAGTATAGTTCTAAAATTATATAAATCCCAGGGCAATCAGGAGAAACATACCAAACCCATATAGAGAGTCATTCTGTAAAATACCTGTCCCTGAAGGACTCCTGAAAATTGTCAAAAGTCATGAAAAACAAGGAAAGTTTAAGAAACTGCTGTATACCAGAGTAAGCTAAGGGAGGTATCTGTAGCTTTTTGCTATATACCTTCATGCAGTTCAGTATCTTATATGGGAATATGAGACTGGGAAAGAACATTTGTGGAAAAACTGGTAAAATTTGGATAAAACCTGGAACTTAGTTAAAGCTACCCTACTGAAAGATACTGGAATAATTGTGAGGCATAAAGGAAGTCATTTCACATATATACATTTTAGACATTGAAAGTATTTTCTCTACATAACACCCACTTCATTTTGACTTCACTGAGATGGCAATCTAAAGTATGGAATACTTAACTGAATGGAAATCTTCAAATACAACAGATCAATAATGTTTAGACTGTGTGATCTGACTATAATGCAATAATGAGAAATTGACAAAGAAATATCATTTAAAATGCTATTCACTTGGAAAGTATAAATAAATATACTAATACATAATATATATCTCCATGGAATTTTCATGCAAGACTACTGGAGCAGATTGCCATTATTTTCTCCAGGGAATCTTCCTGACCCAGGATTGAACCCAGGCCTCTTGTGTCTCCTGCATTGGCTGGAAAGTGATTTACCCGTTGAGTGACCAGGGAAGCCCATAAAATATATAATCTTGTCTTTAGAAGAGAATATTAGGATATATTTGGAAGTGAATGATAATGAACACTCTTTTCAGCAAAATTGTGGGACACAGTTAAATTTGTATGGAGAAACAATGGAAACAGTAACAGATTTTATTTTCTTGGGGTCCAAAATGATTGTGGATGTCGACTGCAGCCAGGAGCTTAAAAGATATGTGGCCCTTAGAAGAAAAGCTATGAAAAACGTAGACAGCATACAAAAAGCAGAGACATTTATTTGCTGACAAAGTCCATCTAGTCACAGCTATGGTTTTTCCAGCCGTCATGTATGGATGTGACAGCTGGGCCATAAAGAAGGTGAGTGCCGAAGAATTGATGCTTTTGAACTGTGGTATTGGAGAAGACTCTTGAGAGTCCCTTGGACAGCAATATTCAACCAGTCAATCCTAAGGGAAATCAATTCTGAATATTCAACTGAAGGACTGATGCTGAATCTGACAATCCAATAGTTTGGCCACCTGATGTGAAAAGCCAACTCATTGGAAAAGACCTTGATGCTGGGAAAAACTGAAGGCAGGAGAAGAAGTGGGCAGCAAAGGATGAGACATTTGGATAGTATCACCAACTCAATGGGCATGAGTTTAAGCAAACTCTAGGAGATAGTGAAGGACAGGGAAGCCTGGCATTCTGCATGCAGTCCATGAGCTTGCAAAGAGTCCAACATGACTGAGGGACTGAACAACAACAACAAATTAAGGTAAATTTATAGCATTAGATATAAGAGAAATGAGAGCTACAAATAATTATCTCAAAAAATTGTAAAAATGAGCAACATAACAAACTTATAGTGATAAGGAATGAAATTAGTAAAGAATGAAAAATGAATATCAGTTCAGCTCGGTCACTCAGTCATGTCCGACTCTTTGCGATCCCATGAATCGCAGCACGCCAGGCCTCCCTGTTCATCACCAACTCCCGGGGTTCACTCAGATTCAACGTCCATCGAGTCCATGATGCCATCCAGCCATCTCATCCTTGGTCATCCCCTTCTCCTCCTGCCCCCAATCCCTGCAAGCATCAGAGTCTTTTCCGATGAGTCAACTCTTTGCATGAGGTGGCCAAAGTACTGGAGTTTCAGCTTTAGCATCATTCCTTCCAAAGAAATCCCAGGGTTGATCTCCTTCAGAATGGACTGGTTGGATCTCCATGCAGTCCAAGAGACTCTCAAGAGTCTTCTTGCACCTACCATTCCAGGTTCCTATGCAGTATTGCTCTTTACCGTATTTGACCATGCTTTCATCACTACTCACATCTGCACCTGGGTGTTGTTTTTGCTTTGGCTCTGTCTCTTCATTCTTTCTGTAGTTATTTCTCCACTGATCTCCAGTAACTTATTGGGCACCTACCGACCTGAGGAGCTCATCTTTCAGTGTCCTATCTTTTTGCCTTCCATACTGTTCCTGGGATTCTCAAGAGAAGAATACTGAAGTGGCTTGCCATTCCTTTCACCTCTGGCCCATGTTTTGTCAGAACTCCCACCAGGACCCATCCCTTTTGGGCAGCCCTGCATGGCACGGCTGATAGTTTCATTGAGTTAGACAAGCTGTGTTCCATATTATTAGACCACTCCTTACCTTGAATATGGGGTATCTCCCCACAACCGCCATTGCTGGCCTTGGTTGTGGGCTATCTCCTCATGATCCTCACTCATGATCTTGGACGTGGGGTATCTCCTCTCAGGTGCTCACTGCTCCAGCACAGCAGAGCCACTGCTCACTGCTGATGCTGTGTGGTGGAAATAAAATGGAAAGTTCTGGGATAAACATGCTGATAATAGAACACATTTAATCCAGCTTTCTTCAAAATACCAATGACAACAATACTTCACATTTGTTTCACACTTTAGTTCATATCAGGGTTTTGTTTGTTGTCTTTTCAGTGCTGCTTTCTAATAACCAATTTCAGTGGTTTTTCAATAAATCCTCTGGGCTCCTTCTTCAACAGCCCTGGTCTGACCTCTAGCTCTGGGACTGACATAGGGCCCTCAACTCCTTGGAGCCAGATTAACCCCAGCCACTCGGTCCCACTTTCTAGAGTTGTAACAAGTCGTTAAGAGCACTCCGTCCCTCCCACACCCCTGCAGGTGGGCAGCTGAGTCTAGAGCACAGGAAGTACCACAGTCTAGACCCCAGAGCTCCTGGCAAATGTGAGGCAGGACAGACAGAAGGCAGGCAGACGGGTGTTGGGCAGTGTCCACGGCCAGGCCTGGGAGCCATGGTTCCTGCCCAGACCTCGTGTAACCCCGAAGTTTTCTGACCCTCATCCACTCCTGGCCGACCTTCCCATCCCTGTGTCTTCAGAGGTCCCTGCCCATGTGCTCTTTCCCCAGAACTGGCTTTTTTTTTTTTTTTGGCCTGGGAAATCCCATAGACAGAGGAACCTGGTGGGCCACAGTCGCTATGTTCACAAAGAGTCTAACATGACTTAGCCAGTAAACAACAACAACTAATAGATGAGAAAGCAAAGGAAGGTTAAAAAAAAAAAAAAAAAGCACAGAACACAAAGCAATGAAAAATCCTGTCACTGTCATTAGAAGGTCATTGAGGACCTGCCATCACCCTAAGAAACTTTCAGATGAACACACAGTTGCAAACTGTTCTGTGTTCCTATATCCTACCATAAACATTCTTGCTATAATTTGACAGAAAAGACTTGTCAAATAACAATAATTACCCTGATAATCAGGCTCTGCTATTCATCACTATACTCTGCATTTTCAACACATATATCTATAATATTTAATCAGTACCAGCAGGCATTTTCTAAGGGCTTCCCTGGGGGTCAGACAGCAAAGAATCTTCCTGCAATGCAAGGGACCTGGCTTTGATCTTTTGGCGGGGAAAATCCCCCAGGGAAGGAAGTGGCTGACAGCTAACAATATCAGGACTTTTGATCACTAGAGAGCTCCTGGCCCCACAGAATATTAATAGGTGAATGCTCTACCAAATGCCTACATCTCAACACTAAGACTAAGCCACACCCCAAAGCCAGCAAGCTGTAGTGCCAAACACCCCTTGCCTACCCTTCAGCCAGATAGGGGCACAGCCTTGCACATCAGCAGACTGGCTGCTCAAAGCCATACTGAACTCATACATTCCAAGCCACACTAGTGGACACACCCACTGCCTTTCAGAGAGACACGATCTAGCTACACTTACCAAAAGTGAAGTGAAGTCGCTCAGTCATGTCCGACTCTTTACGACCCCATGGACTGCAGCTTGCCAGGCTCCTCTGTCCATGGGAATTTCTAGGCAACAATACTGTAATGGGCTGCCATTTCCTTCTCCAAAGCACACACACAAATTCCCTCAACCAGGAAACCATCACATGGCTTTGGTTCAATCCCACTCAGGAAAGGTAGACTCCATAGTTAAGAGGAACTACAGCCTTTCATTCAAGAAAGGGATCATAAACACAGTAAATGAAACAAAACAGAATGACAGAGAAACATTCAGCAGATGAAGGAACATGGCTAAAACCCAAAGGACTGAACAACAGAAATTCACGAATGAGACTTGGTAACTTAAAAGCTCCAGGTAGATGCCTCCTCCCTGCCTGATCATAAACAAGCTCTCCCACCCACCAGTAAACCAAAGCTTAACTCTTGTTGCTTAGGAACACATAGATTGGCCCCGGCCCAAATCCATTCATGCCAGGTCAGCGAACAGACCTTCATCTGCTTGCTTTCAAAAAGCAACAATCCCATGAATAGTACTGTATGGGGTTTACTATCAGAGATACAAAATCCAAATTGCCACAAGACATCAACTCTGAGCAATGGAAAAGGCCACCATGGAAAACGGACCAGACCAGAAAGAGTAGATTAACATTAGTCAGTGTGATCCTTTTATAGTAGTGGGAGCATATCAGAGGGGAGAGCCAAGATAAGAATCCCTGTCCACATGACTTTATAGAAACAAATTAAAAAGTATGACAGGGCCTCTCAACTCCTATGATACTTCAGAAATACACAGATTTTGAAAAGCACACACAACAGAGCATGCACTGCAGCAGGATTCCCAAATGCCCAGAGATGAAACGAAAGGAAGCACATGTGGATGGAGAGATGAATGGAGCAAGGAATGGAATACAGCTTCACGACGGAATATGACTCAGACATTGAAACAAGGAAATACTGTCATTGTCAGAGGTAAAGATAAGTGTGGTTATGATCAGAGTCAGTGAAGAATGGGCAGATTAGAGACAGGTCATAGGGGTTCCCTTTCAAATGTGAGCGACAATATTGCTGGCAGTGAGTACTCTGACTGAGGTGAAATGGACACCCAGTGCTGGAACTCCCTGATGCTTAGCGAAGGGGATGGGTGAGAGAAAAGCTTACATCAGAAGGCTGAAATTCATGGATTCACACAAAGCTTGTCAAGTACATAATCCACAGGGGCCGACATAGCAAGAGTGATGTACCACACACTTGCAGAGTGCAGGTGAGAGGAAATCAACACTGCTGAATACCTCTGTGTTTTGGCGTAAGGGAGCAAGAATCAGTACAGCCACAAAAAGGCAAGTCTGTATATCAGTTTCGTCAAACAAGAAATACGAACTACAGTAAAACTGACAAGGAAGGAGATACAAGCTTTCGGAATTGGGGGATGTGGTGGGCAGTGGGCTTCCTCTAGATCATGCTACTCTCAGTTACAAGTGAAAATGCACATACCTCTGAAGATGGAGTTACTATAGGAACAAGGGGAAACCCAAAGAAATGATGCCATCTTGTGGCCGCTTTCTGAAGCAGCAACCTTAATATGTGGCCTGATGGACACTGACTATTCACAAGGCGACGGGTTTGAAATCACATGTACATTTATGAAATGGCCAGGGGTTCCACACCAAAATAAAAACCAGAACAAAGCACATGAAAAGGAAAGAAACCTCAACAGGTAATTACTTAGTCGATGCTTAGAAAAATGCCTCTGGCAATGTGCCTCATTTCTCTCTGATCAGTGATACAAAAAGTTAAACTGCAACACAATATCACTACTGAGCAGTGAAACAGGCAACTATTCAAAACACTACAGATAAGGAAAAGTAGAGCAATATTAGTAAAGGGGACGCTTGTATGCCACTGGAGAGAGGTAGCAGTCAGAGACTTTATGAGCATGACTGTCAAAGGCCCTTGGAATCACAAAATGAGACAGATGATGTCATATGGCAGTTCCATCCCGTAATACTGGAGAAATAAACGAATCATGGAAAACATACGGCCAAACCCCTACCTCCACAAACATGCACTTCAGGGGCATTTACAATGACCAAGAGAGGAAAGGAAAGAGAATTGTTGGTTGCCGACGAAAGGAGAAATAAGTGAGACATAGAGACACAACAAAATATGACTCAGACATCATGAAAATGCAAAAAACATGCTATTTTCAGGGATACAGAAAAATCTACAGAGAATCACAGTAAGTACAGAAGGGTGGATTAAGCATTTATCAAAATATATACCTAACAGAGGGGAT
The DNA here is from genome assembly GCA_006410635.1 of Cephalophus harveyi. NCBI lineage: Eukaryota > Metazoa > Chordata > Mammalia > Artiodactyla > Bovidae > Cephalophus > Cephalophus harveyi. The sequence goes on along the minus strand of SJYT01027641.1, from coordinate 8,723 downwards.
TAAAACACGTATTGATGGCTATGAGTACCCAAACAAAAGTGAAGTGGACTACACTCCTGTTAAGAAAATTACAGTTAGCCAAGGGTATCACTGGGTGAGAGGCTGAAAGGTGAAGGCTGGAGTAAACTTATACCTACAACTATGTATGCAATTCATAATCCACAAGGACCTCCTGTATCAAAAGACATGTACACCACTGATTCTAAAGGATAGCTCTGACAAAAACCACAGTTGAATACCTCCAGGTATCTGTGGAAAAGAAGGAGAAAATGTTTCCCTGCAACAACTACAATGGTGTCAATAGTCTTAAATATGAAATCCAGTTTGACTTAAAGGAAAACCTCAAAGAGTAAAGAGACAAGACATTTGGTGAAATCCTGTGTCTCCTACTTGCATTTGACAACCAGTCCAGAGATAACCTCAGAGGCTGCTATCAGCATAGTAACACAAGGAGGAAATGAAAATGTGCCACCACCTTGTGAACATCTTCTCTATCAACAACCTGAAAATCCCTGCTGATTGCCACACTATTCACAAGGGTGCTGAGCTCTAACAGATACCCACCTTTAACAAATAGTCAGGGCTCAAATGGGGGAAAGAAGGTAAAGGAAACACAGGGGAAGCTTTCCTCTTCACTTTCTGCCATAAGGGTGGGTAACTACTTAGTCAGATGCTTAGAAAGAAGCCTCTGGAAAAGTGCCTCATTTGCTCTCTTATCAGCAATATGAAAAGTTAAACTGCAACACAATATCACTACTGAGAAGTGAAACAGGTAACTATCCAAAACTCTAGAGATAAGGAAAAGTAGGGCAATATTAGTAAAGGAGACCCTTGTATGCCATTGGTGGGAGGTATGCAGACACAGCCTTTATGAGCATGACTGTCAAAGAGCCTGGGGATCACAAAATGAGATAGATAATGTCATATGGCAGTACTACTCCCAGAATATTTGAGAAATCAACAGATCATGGAAAACTCACAGCCAAACCCCCACCTCCTCAAACATGCACTTCAGGAGCATTTACAGTGCCCAAGAGTGGAAAGGAAAGAGAATCGTTGTGTGCAGATGAAAGGAGAAAGAAATGGGTCATAGAGACACAACAAAATATGACTCAGACATTATGAAAATGCAAAAATGCCATTTTCATGGATGTACAGAAATCTACAGAGGATCACAGTAAGTACAGAAGGGTGGATTAAAGACATATCAAAATATATACCTTCCAGAGGGGATTAAAACACATTGATGGCTATGAGTACCTGAAAAAAGTGAAATGGACTTATGCTCCTGCTAAGAAAATTACAGTTAGAAAAGAGTATCGGTGGGTGAGAGGCTGAAAGGTTAACGCTGGAATAAACTTACACCCACAAGTACGCATGCAATTCATAATCCACAAGGACCTCCTGTATCAAGAGACATGTACTCCACTGATTCTAAAAGATAGCCCTGACAATAACCACAGTTGAATACCTCCAGGTGTTTGTGGAAAGGAAGCAGAAACTGTTTCCCTGCAACAACTACAATGGTGTCAATAGTCTTAAATAGGAAATCAAGTTTGACTTAAAGAAAAACCTCAAAGGGTAGAGAGACATTAATTTTGATGAAGTTTTGTGTCTCCTACTCGCATTTGACAACCAGGTCAGAGATAACTTCAGAGGCAGCTATCACCATAGGAGCACAATGAGGAATTGAAAAAATGCCACCGCCTTGTGGACATATTCTCTACCACCACCTTAAAATCCTTGCTGATGGCCACACTATTCACAAGGGTGCAGAGCTCTAACAGATACCCACCTTTAACAAATAGCCAGGGCTCAAATGGGGGAAACAAGCTAAGGGAAACACAAGGGAAGCTAACAGGAAGAGAATATGAACAGGTAAACACAATTCTGTGTTGCTTTAGAAAAGTACATGACAATTTGCACATAGGATGAATACTAAGAGATGCCAACAAAGATGCAAAGACATTATCACCTCTGCCTGAGCATTCAAAAAGGCCACTGTCAAAAGCTGAACATGGAATCAGTGGTAGAGTATCACTGGTACAGTGGACACTTTAGGGTACTGCTAGGATGGACCTGGTAAGAGGCATAATGAGCACGACTAGAAAAGTGAAGTCAGATGAGAGAAAAACAAATAAATAAAGAAGTAGAGATGGTATGATAAATCAGGGCCTCTCCTGGATTGTTTCAGAAATGAACAGACTTCAAACACCACACACCCCAAACCAGGTCCCGTGGCACCATTCAAAACATCAAAGATATGAAAATAAAGATAGCATACCTGGATAGAGGAATGGATAAAGAAATGTGCTATAGGTCTAGAATGAATTTTAAATCAAACATTGACATCTGAAAGAAGGCAATCTTCACAGATAGAGATAAATCCAGAGATCATCACACTGAGTGAAGGAAGGTCGATACACAAAACATTCTGGGATGCAACAGAGTGGCAGAAATCAAAAATCCAAAGCAGTGAGCAGCCACACAAAGGGGACGTGAACACTCAACCTGAAAGAAACTTATGGGTAGCAGGGTACCCTGTTGGAAGGGATACATTTGGAGCTTGGTATTTGGTTCTGCCCACTGATACATATAAAATAGAGAATCCATGTAAACCTGCTTCTGCAAGAGTGGTAGATGAAACACACTCTAATAACATGTAGGTGAAAACAAGCACACCTGAATACATCAACTAGTCTCAGTGCCACAGAACAAGAATCTGGGCACGGAAAAGAAATGCATCCTTGGCAATCAAATTAAATAGAACAGGAACTTTTACTTAAAATAATATCCCAAAGTGAGCAGTCACCAGGATTTGTGGCATCATCTGGATCCTTACACTCGAGTGTACAAACTGGCCTGACAAAAACTCTCAGGTGGTGCAGGCCATCCTTAAAGAGGACAAAAGAAAGAAATGTTCCAGTGTGGAGGATTTTCTCTGCCACCACAGCACGAAAACAATCACTGACGGACACGTGATATTCACAAGGCTGCTGGACTCGACATGACACCTACCTTTGAACACGTCAGGTGTCACACACCCAAAATTAAATAAATCAGTAAACACACACATACAAAGCAAGACTGGAACACTCTCAGGAAGAAACCATCAGCAGGTAAGTACAATTAAAGTGCTTTCCAAAAGCAAAAAAAACAAGAAAAAGAATACTCCAGATGGTTTCATATCAGAGATACAACATCCAAACTGCCACGAGACATCAACTCTGAGCAATGGAAAAGGCCACCATGGAAAACGGACTGGGCCAGAAAGGGTAGATGAACATTAGTCAGCGGGATTCTTTTGTAGTAGTGGGGGCATATCAGTGGGAGGAGCCAGGATAAGAACTACTGTCCACATGCCTTTATAGAAACAAATTAGAAAGTATGACAGGGCCTCTCCACTCCTATGATCCTTCAGAAATACACAGATTTTGAATACCACACACCCCAGAGCATGCACTGCAGCAGGATTACCAATACCCAGAGATGAAATGAAAGAACGTACATGGGGACGGAGAGATGAATGGATCGAGGAATGGGATATGGCTTCACAATGGAATATGACTCAGGCATTGAAGCAAGGAAATACTGTCATTGTCAGAGGTACAGATAAGTGTGGTTATAATCAGAGTCAGTGAAGAATGGGAAGATTAGAGACAGGTCATAGGATTTCCCTTTCAAACTGGAGTGACAGTATTGCTGGCAGCGAGTACTCTGACCGAGGTGAAATGGACATGCAGTGCTGGGAACTCCCTGATGCTTAGCGAAGGGGATGGGTGAGAGAAAAACTTACACTGGAAGGCTGGAATACATGGATTCCTACAGATACTTGTCAAATACATAATCCACAGGGACCAACGTAGCAAGAGTGACGTACCACACACTTGCAGAGAGCAGGTGAGAGGAAATAAACACTGCTGAATACCTCTGTGTTTTGGTGTAAGGGAGCAAGAATCAGTACAGCCACAAAAAGGCAACTTTGTACATCAGCTTCGTCAAAAGTGAAATACGAGCTACAGTAAAACTGAGAGGGAAAGAGATACAAGCTTTTGTCCTAGACAGAGGAATGGATAAAGAAATGTGATATAGGTCTAGAATGAATTTTAAATCAAGCATTGACATGTGAAAGGAGGCTGTCTTCACAGATAGAGATAAACCCAGAAATCATCAGACTGAGTGAAGGAGGGTCGATTCAAGACACATTCTGGGATGCAACAGAGCGGCGGAAGTCAAAAATCCACATCAGTGAGCAGCCACACAAAGGTGACGTGGACACACAACCTGACAAGAAACTGATGGGTAGCAGGGTACCCTGGTGGATGGAAGGGATACATGCGGAGCTTGGCCTTTGGTTCTTCCCACAGATACATATAAAATAGAGAATCCATGTGAACCTACTTCAGCAAGAGTGGTCGATGAAACACACTCTAATAACAAGTAGGTGAAAACAAGCACAGTGAATACATCAACCCGTCTCAGTGCCACGGAACAAGAATCTGAACTCGGAAAAGAAATGCATCCTTCGCAATCGACTTAAATAGAATAGCAACTTTTAAAAATAAAATTAAAATGTGAGCAGTCACCAGTGTTGGTGGCATCTTCTGGATCCTTCTACTCCAATGTACAACTAGGCCTGACTAAAACTCTCAGGCAGTGCAGGCCACCCTAAAAGAGGACAGAATAAAGAAACCTCCCAGCGTGGAGGATTTTCTCTGCCACTGCAGCACAAAAACGATTGCTGATGGACATGTGAGATTCACAAGGCTGCTGGACTTGATGTGACACCTACCTTTGAACACGGCAGGTGTCACACACCCAAAATTAAATAAATAAGTAAACACACACATACAAAGCAAAACTGGAACACTCAGGAAGAAACCATCAGCAGGTAAATACAATTAAAGTGTTTTCAAAAGGCAAAAAGCCCATGAATATTCCTCAACAGGGCTTCTTATCAGAGATACAAAATCTAAACTGCCACAAGACATCAACTCTGAGCAGTGGATAAGGACACCATGGAAAACGGTCCAGACCAGAAATGGTAGGTTAACATTAGTCAGGGGGTCCTTTTATAATAGTGTGGGCATAACAGTGGAAGGTACCCAGACAAGAATCATGGCCCATGTGCCTTTATAGGAAAAAAAGAGACAGAAAGTTTGGCATGGCCTCTCCGTTCCTAGGAAAATTTTGAAATACACAGAATTTCAAAACTGCATGCAAGAGAGCATGTGCTGCAGCAGCATTCACAATACCCAGGGTTGAAAGTGAAGAAAGTACTCATGGATGGATAGATGAATGTCATATCAAAGAATGTCATACAGATTCACGATGGAATATGACTCAGGCATTGAAACAAGGAAATAATGTCATTGTCAGAGGAACAGATAAGTGTTGTGATAATCTGAGTCAGTGGAGAAGGGCAGATTAGAGACAGGTCATAGGATTTACCTTTCAAACGGAACTGACAATATTGCTGGCAGTGAGTGCCCTAAGCAAGGCAAAAGGGACACCCAGTGCTGGAAACTCCCTGATGCTTAGCAACGGGGATGGGTGAGATGAAGGCTTACATAGGGAGCTGACATTCACGGATTCCCACAAATACTTTTCAAATACACAATCCACAGGATGGACATTGCAAGAGTGATGTACTACACACTTTCTGAGAGCAGGTCAGAGAAAATAAACACTGCCAAATGCCTCTGTATATCTGTGTAATGGAGCAAGAATTACTTCAGGTTCAACAAAGGTAACTCTGTAAATCAGCTTCATCAAACAAGAAATATGAAATACAATCAAACTGAGAAGGAAAGAGACACAAGCTCCAGGAATTAGTGATTGACAGGGAAGTACGGCATGCTACAGTCCATGGGGTCCCAAAGAATCAGAGACAACTGAGCAATTGAATTGAAGTGACTGACATATACATAGAAAATCCTAATACAGACTCACAATGGATGTCCGATCCCAAGAGTGATGTACAACACAGATTTTAATAATACATACAGGAAAATAACCACAGATGAATACCTCTATGTAGGGTTAAAAGGATACAAGAATATGTACATCTACAACCATAAGGCCATTTAGGTCAACATGCATGGACCGAGAGATGATCATACTAAGTGAAGGGAAGCACGCAGAGAAAGACAAATACCAACCGATGTCACTTAAATGTGGAATCTAAGATATAACACAAATGAACACATGTATGAAACAGAAGCACACTCATGTACATAGAGAACAGACTTGTGGTTTCCAAGTCTGAGAGAACTGGGGAAGCAATGGAGTAAAACTGGGGTTAAGAGATATAAACTAGAGTCTATGGACTGGATTGACCAGTTTCTGCTGTAGAGCACTTGGGGTTCTCAAGGCAAGAATACTGAAGTGGCTTGCCATTCCCTTCTCCAGTGGACCACATTCTGTCAGCCCTTTCCACGATGACCCACCCATCTTGGGTTGCCCTGCAGGCATGGCTTGGTTTCATTGAGTTAGACAAGGCTGTGGCCCTAGTGCGATTAGATTGACTAGTTTTCTGTGAGTATGGTTTCAGTATGTCTGTCATCTGAGGCCCTCTTGCACCACCTATCATCTTACTTGGGTTTCTCTTACCTTGGGTGTGGGGTATCTTTTCACGGCTGCTTCAGTAAAGCACAGCCGCTGTTCCTACAACCTTAAAATCTTTGANAAGGCTGTGGCCCTAGTGCGATTAGATTGACTAGTTTTCTGTGAGTATGGTTTCAGTATGTCTGTCATCTGAGGCCCTCTTGCACCACCTATCATCTTACTTGGGTTTCTCTTACCTTGGGTGTGGGGTATCTTTTCACGGCTGCTTCAGTAAAGCACAGCCGCTGTTCCTACAACCTTAAAATCTTTGATGATGGACACACTATTCACAAGGGTGCTGAGCTCTAACAGATACCCACATTTAAGAAATAGCCAGGGTGCAAATGGGGGAAAGAAGCTAAGGGAAACACAGGGGAAGCTAACAGGAAGAGGATATGTACAGGTAAACACAATTCTGTGTTTCTTAGAAAAGCACATGACAATTTGCACATAGGATGAATGCTAAGAGATACCAACAAAGATGCAAAGACATTATCACTTCTGCCTGAGCCTTTACAAAGGCCACTGTCAAAAGCTGGACATGACATCAGTGGTAGAGTAACACTGGTATAGTGGACACTTTAGGGTACTGATGGGATGGACCTGGTAAGAGGCATTATGTGCATGACGAGAAAACTGCAGTCCCAAGGGAGAAAAACAAAGAAGTAGAGACAGTATGATATATCAGGTCTCCTGGAATAGTTCAGAAATGAACANGGTAGAGTAACACTGGTACAGTGGACACTTTAGGGTACTGATGGGATGGACCTGGTCAGAGGCATTATGCGCATGATGAGAAAAGTGCAGTCCCAAGGGAGAAAAACAAATTAAGAAGTGGAGACAGTATGATAAATAAGGTCCTCTCCTGGAATAGTTCAGAAATGAACAGACTTCAAACACCACACACAGCAAACCAGCACCCATTGCACCATTCACAGCATCAGAGAGATGAAAATATACATAACTTGCCTAGACAGAGGAATGGATAAAGAAATGTGATATAGGTCTAGAATGAATTTTAAATCAAGCATTGACATCTGAAAGGAGGCTGTCTTCACAGATAGAGATTTCAGCATTTAAAAAGACCACTGTCAAAAGCTGGGCATGGTATCAGTGGTAGAGCAACACTGGTACAGTGGACACTTTAGAGTACTGATGGAATGGACCTGGTAAGAGCCACTTTGCGCATGATGAGAAAAATGCCCTCCCATGGGAGAAAAACAAATAAATAAAAAGTAGAGACAGTATGATAAATCAGTTCCTCTCTTGGAATATTTCAGAAATGAAGAGACTTCAAACACCACACACCCCAAGCCAGGTGCTGTGGCACCAATCACAACATCTAAGAGATGAAAATAAAGATAGCATGCCTGGACAGAGGAATGGATAAAGAAATGTGATATAGGTCTAGAATGAATTTTAAATCAAGCATTGACATCTGAAAGGAGGCCGTCTCCACAGATAGAGATAAATCTAGATATCATCACACTCAGTAAAGAAGGTCGACTCAAGACACATTCTGGGATGCAACAGAGAGGCAGAAATAAAAAATCCACATCAGTGAGCAGCCACAAAAAGGTGACATGGACACCCAAACTGACAAGAAACTGATGGGTAGCAGGGTACCCTGGTGGATGGCAGGGATACATCTGGAGCTTGGCATTTGGTTCTTCCAACAGATACAGATAAAATAGAGAATGCATGTAAACCTACTTCAGCAAGAGTGGTAGATGAAACACACTCTAATAACATGTAGGTGAAAGCAAGCACAGCTGAATATATCAACTAGTCTCAGTGCCACAGAACAAAAATCTGGACACGGAAAAGAAATGCATCTTTGGCAATGAACTTAAATAGAATAGGAACTTTTACTTAAAATAAGATCCCAAAGTGAGCAATCACCAGGATTTGTGGCATCATCTGGATCCTTCTACTCGAGTGTACAAATTGAACCAATGAAAACTCTCAGGCAGTGCAGGCCATCCTAAAAGAGGGCAGAAGAAAGGAACCTTGCAGCATGGGGGATTTTCTCTGTCACTGCAGCACGAAAACGATAGCTGATGCACATGTGAGATTCACAAGGCTGCTGGACTCGACATGACACCTACCTTTGAATA
>SJYT01027621.1:0-66566 GCA_006410635.1 Cephalophus harveyi | reverse complement strand
CTATTCCTCACTTCCACTGTATAATCATAAGGGATTTGATTTAGGTCATACCTGAATGGTCTAGCGGTTTTCCCTACTTTCTTCAATTTGAGTCTGAATTTGGTAATAAGGAGTTCATGATCTGAGCCACAGTCAGCTCCTGGTCTTGTTTTTGTTGACTGTATAGAGCTTCTCCATCTTTGGCTGCATAGAATATAATCAATCTGATTTCGGTGTTGACCATCTGGTGATGTCCATGTGTAGAGTCTTCTCTTGTGTTGTTGGAAGAGGGTGTTTGCTATGACCAGTGCATTTTCTCGGCAAAACTCTATTAGTCTTTGCCCTGGTTCATTCCGCATTCCAAGGCCAAATTTGCCTGTTACTTCAGGTATTTCTTGACTTCCTACTTTAGCATTCCAGTCCCCTATAATGAAAAGGACATCTTTTTTGGGTGTTATTTCTAAAAGGTCTTGTAGGTCTTCATAAAACCGTTCAACTTCAGCTTCTTCAGCATTACTGGTTGGGGCATAGACTTGGATAACTGTGATATTGAATGGTTTGCCTTGGAGACGAACAGAGATCATTCTGTCATTTTTGAGATTGCATCCAAGTACTGCATTTTGGACTCTTTTGTTGACCATGATGGCTACTCCATTTCTTCTGAGGGATTCCTGCCCACAGTAGTAGATATAATGGTCATCTGAGTTAAATTCACCCATATGAATTACTCAGCCATAAAAAGGAACACCTTTGAGTCAGTTCTGATGAGGTGGATGAACCTAGAACCTATTATGCAGAGTGAAGTAAGTCGGAAAGAGAAAGATAAATATTGTATTCTAACACATATATACCTAATATAGAAAAATGGTACTGAAGAATTTATGTTCTTATGACTTATGGACATGGGGAGAGGGGATGAGAGGGTGAGATGTATGGGAAGAGTAACATGGAAACTTAACATCACCATATGTAAAATAGATAACCAATGGGAATTTGCTGTATGGCTCAGGAAACTCAAACAGGGGCTCTGTATCAATCCAGAGGGGTGGGATGGGGCAGGAGATGGGCAATTCATCTTGGGTTTGACAGAAAACAACAAAATTCTGTGAAGCAATTATCCTTCGATTAAAAAAAAACACTCTCATATGTGTTGGAGATATAATGGTTAATAAGACACAGTTCTTGTTCTAAGAGAAGTTAACAGTTTGACATAATCAGACTTTATATTCCCAAAATAAACCTAAATGAAATGTCACTAATAGACTACTTTAGATGACTTTTATAAGTATAAATAACTGAACAGTTTCAACAACATCAAGAATTTAGAAATCCATATTACATACGACAGTTGATCTTTGGTATATCAATTTTCATGTGCAATCAAGCTCTCTTATTCTCAGAATGTACAGTTGAAGATGATCTCATGGTGTTTTGGCACCAGAGTACCCTTTGTTTATGATTTGTATATAATGGCTATGGGGCTCCTTTCTTTGTGAATTTGTAAATCAAATGTGCAGATTCTCCCTGAAAATAATAGCAAATAAAAGTTTTATTGATATTTAATAAGGGTAATTGTTAAAATAACCTTCCAAAGCAGTTAGTCTCCAGTAGATAAAATGTTGTGGTACTCCTCTGATACACTATGGATTATAATTAAACTATATATTGTATGGTTACCTTCAGAGAGTTCAGAGTGCTTTGAACTCATGGCCCCTGAAGGGATGGAAATGAGCTTAAAGATATTTTACTAATTTTTTTGACTGGGACACTCATATTCAGAGAAGATACATGTTTTCCTCAAGGACATTCATTGAGTGAGAAGGAAGATTGTTATTTTACCTAAGGATTCTATGTCTAATCCAGAAATCTTTCAAGCCATGAATTATTCATAAACATATATTTTTGGAGGGAAAGGTATATCTCTCATAGTTAAAAGATTTTTTTAGACAAGCAGACAATGCTTGAATTAAAATTTCTACTGTTCTATTAGATGTCCATCAGCAGACAAATGAATAAGAAAGCTGTGGTACATGTACACAATGAAGTATTACTCAGCCATTAAAAAGAATACATTTGAATCAGTTCTAATGAGGTAGATGAAACTGGAGCCTATTATACAGAGTGAAGGAAGCCAGAAAGAAAAACACCAATGCAGTATACTAACACATACGTATGGAATTTAGAAAGATGATAATGATAACCCTATATGTGAGACAGCAAAAGAGACACAGATGTATAGAACAGTCATTTGGACTCTGTGGGAGAAGGCGAGGGTGGGATGATCTGAGAGAATAGCACTGAAACATGTATATTATCATATGTGAAACAGATCAACAGTCCAGGTTCAATGCATGAGACAGGGTGATTCAGAGGGATGGGATGGGGAGGGAGGAGGGAGGGGGGTTCAGGATGGGGAACACATGTAAACCCATGGCTGATTCATATGAATGTATGGCAAAGACCACTACAATATTGTAATTAGCCTCCAACTAAAATAAATAAACTAAAATAAATAAATAAATTGACATCTAATCTGTAAGTCAGCTTATCTTGAAGCCAAGAAAATGGTATTAACAAAAGAATTGATATTTCTTTGCAGTACTGTGATTAGATTAACCTTGCTTACTTACAGTGTTGCCCTTTTAGATGTGGCAGCATAAGTTGTATTATGGGGGTCTGCTCTGGGGTATAGTCTTGTTTTTCTGGTTGCCGTTCTTTTAAGAAAGGTATCCTGAATCTGGAAATAGTGTAGAAACTGACAACTAGCGTTCAGAGAAGAGGGTCAGTATACGTCATTTGAGAATATAGGTTTAAAAAATTAGATTCTATCATTCTGCAAAAGTGAAATTTGGATCAAAAAAGGGAGATGGGATAAAACCATGGTAGAAAGAGTAGAGGACAGGAGCCAGCATCTGACTATCAACTATGATGAGTGATTTAAAGATTTTAGTGTGTTAAGTGGTTAATCTCAAATCTTGGTATGCTTTTATATACCTGGTCTATAAACCTTAATATCTGTCAGGTAGCAGGATTCATCAGAGAAAGTGGAATACTTGCATTGATATTTGTATTGACTTTTAGTTTATAAGCTAGTTTATTTAAAAAAATTAGACATTATTAGGAAATACTCTGGAGAAGGCAGTGGCACCCCACTCCATTACTCTTGCCTGAAAAATCCCATGGACAGTGGAGCCTAGTAGGCTGCAATCCATGGGGTCGCGAAGAGTCGGACATGACTGAGCGACTTCACTTTCACTTTTCACTTTCATGCATTGGAGAAGGAAATGAAAACTCAGTCCAGTGTTCTTGCTTGGAGAATCCCAGGGATGGCGGAGCCTGGTGGGCTACTGTCTGTGGGGTCGCAAAGAGTCAGACATGACTGAAGTGACGCAGCAGCAGCAGCAGCAGCAGCGGCAGCAGGAAATACTCTAAGAAATGGTGTTAAATATCCTGAGTCTTTTATATGTCTTTTATTCATTCATTTTGTGTAGTATTTCCTGAGGAGTTTTTACTTGTTGAAAGGCTTCTTTTTGCTTTCTCTAAATGCTCATCCTTGTTCTTAAAAAAGTTAGTTTGGGTTTCTGCCATATTAGTGTTTGGGAATGACTTGAGAGTGGTAATGGCTCACTTGATTAGAATAAATGATAGATTCTGAAAGAAAACATTTTTTCCTTTGTTTATCATTCCTCAAAATTTGGTATCTTTATAATTTTGAAGAAACTATAATCCAATTAAAAAATAAAAAGGCACTTGGAACCCTTTTTTTTTTTTTACATAAACAGTTATTTAGTGGGTTCATTACCAGGAGTTCTTTTCTTAACTGTTAAAAAGCAATAAAAAAACAAAGCAGTCAAGAAAAAAAAGCAATCAAAGTTTTTCCTTTTGAGTTGGAAAATTAGGTCACAATAGAAATTTGATATTGTTTCTTCCTGCCCACTTTTCTGCTCTGAGAATTATTGTAATTAGTATATTAAAAGTACAGATTCATTGCCAAAAACAGAGCTCTATAACCAGGTATTTGGTTATTCAAATCTGAAGTTAAAATCAAATCTCTACTTAGGTTTATTTTTCTGAAGTCTATCAAATATGAAGGTGACAAGAATATTTATGTTTATTCCTTAGCCATGTTCAAACAGTTTTGACCTTCCTCTTTGCAACATCTTTTGTGTCTCTAGGCAACAGGAAAGGATAAATTCACAGAGGGAAGAGATAGAAAGACAACGAAAAATGTTAGCGAAGCGGAAACCTCCTGCCATGGGACAGGCCCCCCCAGCAACCAATGAGCAGAAACAGCGGAAAAGCAAGACCAACGGAGCTGAGAATGAAACGTATGTTCTTTATTAACGCGAACTGAGATACTGTATTCTCGCCTGAGAAACAAACCTCCTGTTGAGTGCCACTGGAAGAAGTGATAAATTGTGGAGATTTCTATAGCTTAACCTTTCTTTTTAGTTACATTAATAGATTCGCTCAACTCATATAAAAGTTGTACACAATTAACTCATTTTCTTAGTCCTAATCTTATATAAGAAGTTTCGAATGAGAGGGAGAAAAAAAATGTCATTTAACTTGATGTCATGATCTTTGGCCACTCTTAAATGTGATGTCATTAGGTATTCAAATGATATAATTGCTTATGTGTGCTTCCAGGTTGTGGTATGTTTGTATCACCTTAAGGAAATTATCTGGCTCTATTTCAGACTGAAGAACGCACAAGTGAAGAGTGCTATTTAGTAGTCTGAAGAACACTAGTTACCACTCACAAATTTAGATGTAACCTAAGAAAAAATACGTATTATTTTAGGAAAAGAACATTTTCCCAGTAAGCCAAATCTTGACATTCCCAGTTGTTGTTCATTTATTTATTTATTTATTTTTCTGTTCTGGGAACCTAAGGAAAACACCAGTCTCTTCAGTTGCAGTGTAGTCATCTTTTTCACTGCTAGTCAACAAGTATTCCTTAGTTACCATGAATAGGAGCAGTAGAATAGTCAGAGTACAGATGGCCTTCTTTCTTCACTCCCTCCCCATATCAGATTTCCCTAACTGACTTTTGAATTCTTGACCACTAAGAGAATCTTCCGTTAGGACAGGCAGTGGCAAACTGTTTCTCCATTGGGCCAGATAGTAAACACTTCAGGCTTTGCACACTAGAGAGTCTCTGTTGCCACTACTCAGCTCTACTGTTATAGCTTGAAAACATTCATAGGCAGCACGTAAGTGAATAGATGTGGCTATTTCCAGAACAGATTACGAGCCGAATGGCCCACAGGTTGTAGTTTGTCAAGTAGGCAGGACTGCTGAACAGTTTGAATTAGCATGGAAAAGAAAACCAGCAAATTACTTACCTATTTTTAAAAGTTCTTATTGATGCTCATCACCACTATCTTTAAGAGGCTTTCCAATTAAACGGAAAGAAGAGATCTATAAATGTGTAGAAAATCTCTATAGAATTGATGGTAGCCATAAAGTCAGTTTCTGAATTAGATGTTTGAATGTTTGAAATATAAAACATATTTTTCATAGAAACATTCATTTGTATTATAATCAGTATTTCCCTAGTGGCCTTATTGGTTTTTCAAGGGAAAAAGAAATTTCTTAAAGCTGTCATTGTGGGGTTTAATTGTAGCTACAAATGAGAGCTAATGATACCATGTAATTTATTGACTAATATGTCTTTTACCTTTAGTGTTTTCATGTTAGTTCACAAAAACATATTAACCCATAATCCACTTCAAGTATAAAAATACTTATTACTATTGTTAAAAGTTCATGACATCCCAGAAATGTATGTTTCTTCATTCCAGTTAGAAAGTTGGCTTAACACCAGTCCTCACCCAGTACATACCTGATGTCTTGGGGAGCCTTTTCCTTGACATTCATTTAGTAAGTCTATGTTAAATGCTTATTATAGGTTTGGCCCTGTTCTGGACACCAGATTGCAGAGCTGAAGGAGACAGCCCAGCCTTAGGACTCACAGTTTATTTAGGGAAAATGAACAGATGAATAAACTAATAGTTACTTTAAGTATCGTGATAAAGGTATGCACAGTGATTAAGTTTGGAGAACGTCTTCACTAGACTCTAAGCAATATACCCTTTCAAAAAGTCCAAGTGGGAGACTTTCCTGCTGAACCAGTGACTAAGACTCCATGCTCCCAGTGCTGGGGACCCGGGTTTGATCCCTGATCAGGGAACTAGATCCCACATGCTAAGAGTTCTCATGCCACAACTAAAGATCCCACATGCTGCAACTAAGACCTGGAGCAGCCAAATAAATAAATAAAAATATTTTTTAAAAAGTCCAAGTAGAAACCCAGTTTTGAAGAATTCTTTAGGCAAAAGTTGTACACGTTACTCTGATTATTGTCTTCTTTCATAACGTCTACATTTATTTTGTGAAGGAACTCTTCTTCCAGTATTATTTGAAAATTATTTCATGCCAATGAATAAAACCATTGGCTTAGAAGTAGTAAAGTGGGCACAAGTTGTGGGTTTTTTTTGCCATAGAATAATAATTAGAATTTGGTCTAAGCCAGTAGAGTGTAAGTAAGCAGTTGCCATCTGGAGTCCTGAGTAAAATCCAAGCTGGAAGGCCTTTGCTCTAGTCTTTAATAATTAAAGTATCCATGTCTCATTCCCTTGGCCAGAAGCCAAAAATATTCCTCTCGTGTTGGAATGGGTTTTATTATCCTTTCCTGGTACTTAACATGTTTTAGGTAGAGAGAATTCTAAGCTATGATTTTTTTCATTTCTCCCTTTTTTACTGGTATGATATGGAATAATAGATGTAAGTATTTCTGCAACTATGAAAAGAAAGGTGTATGAACCCTGATGGGAGTATTTCTTGCTATTTTTATCTCCTTTTAGTCAGACCTCAGCGACTTTATTTTGTAGCTCTTCCTGGTTGATAGGATAGCTGTTTCTTCTTTCTCCTGCTATTTAGAATATATCTAAACAGTGACATCTAAAACTTTGAAGTATATGTATGTGCTTCTAGAATGTGAAGAGGGTGAAGATGGAGGAGTAAGCTATCACTTCTTACATGCTCATTCTTGAGATATGAGGATGCGATCAGGGTAGGTAGAACATGAAATAATTACCCATGAAGTCAGCCCTTTGAGAACTGTGTTGAGTAGTATTTCACAAAGTATAGATTCCTTTCATATTCTCATTGTAATAGTCAACAACAGCTTTTTTAGATAGGTATCATTGCTTGCTGTGTTTTTAGGAAATTGAGATTAAAGTTGCTTGCCCAAGGTCACGAGGTCAGAATTGTGAACCCTAGTCCTCAGACTCCAGATCCTGGACTCTGTCCCCTAGGTTCTTCTCCTGTATCAAAGTCCAAGAGTTATCAAAAAATAACCAAATATGTTGGCTTATTAATATCCCCCTTAAAAAACTTTTAGACATATAACTTGGCTACCTCTTCCAATAGATTTTCATCTGAATAAGGTATATGACCAAACTCATTTCATAAGTAATGTAAAAATAGAGGTCATTTATTTTTCTCATTTTTTTTTTTAAATAGACTTCCAGCTTTGAAGTCCTTTGTTCACATCACATCTGATAAATCACAGAAGTTTTCTGTTGTCAAAGAACTGCAAGATAATCTATCTTTTGGTCATTTTAACTAAGTTAAAGTGAATATACTGTATAGTATTCTTTGGCATTTCTCTTTAAATAGTCACATTATGATTTCAAATAATTTACTGAAATTTCTGTTATTCTTTTCCAGGTTAACATTAGCAGAATACCATGAACAAGAAGAAATCTTCAAACTCAGATTAGGTCATCTTAAAAAGGTAAGTATAATGAGAAAATGTGTCTGAAGAAATGCAATTTTTAGTTTACATTTGGTGTTGAAGTTGTTTGGTCATTTGGGCAAATACTGTGGAAATCACATACCTGTGGAAATCAGTAATAGTCACTTTGGGTCACACCTGTATTCTAATGGTGGGGTTAGTGTCTTTCAACTTGCAAGTCAGCTCTAAGCCCCCAGTGAGAGTGCCTTTTCCACTCATGATATACCGATACTTCATTCTGTATATGTCATAGGGCCCCACAAGTGATTATCTTTTTAGTAAAAAATAAAGTAAGAGCAGATGGTTCTGAAATTGAAGTTATTGTGATGTTGTAAATCACGTAGCAGCTCTTATCTCTTACCTAAACTGGCTAAGAAAAGAAGGTGGTGCACCAACTGTATTGTAACACAGAGGCACCCACATAGAATTTGTTGTTGACAGTGTTCACAGAGGTATCTTTGATGTAGATCACTCATCTCTTAAAGTCAGCAGTGTGTGCTTTTTGATGGGTGCTTTTTATCAGGAAGTTGATCCATAAGTATTTAATAGATTGCTCTTAAGGTGTGCCTGTTGTCTCTCCCTGCCCTTCTCAGATCTTGTTAAATCAGTGGAATTTAAAAGCACTAAGTAGAATCACAGTTATAGAAAAGAACCAGTTAGAGAACCTGATTTTTAAAACCTGATTTGTGTTTTTTAAAAAAAGTAAAAAAGATTGCATGCCTGTATGTATACATACAAAACTTTTCTGGAAATTTACACAAGGAACTTAACAGTGATTGTATCTGGGTAGTGGCCATGGAGAGGGTGAAAGCTTTTCACTTTTCCTGCTGTTCTTTGTATGGTTTGAGTTTTGTTTATTATTTTGCTGTGGGATCATATTTAAGATTAAAATTCCATTTCTTAAAAAAAATCTTTTTCAATGGAAAACATCTCAGCTTTTCATAAGAGGGATGTCTGCTTTTGTTTTTGAAATGAGAGTCTAAAAAGGTAAAGTTGCCTGTGTTCTAAGCTGTTTCTTTCCTTTTCACTTTAGGAGGAAGCAGAGATCCAGGCAGAGCTGGAAAGGCTAGAAAGGGTTAGAAATCTACATATCAGGGAACTAAAAAGGATACATAATGAAGATAATTCACAGTAAGCAACTTGGGGGTATGTTGGGTTGGAGATTGTTGAATACTTTCTGACATGAATTGTCCAGAATGATACTTTTGCTTATTGTAAATTTGGTAAAACATTCCATGGTGTATTTAACTCTGTTGTAGGTGTAATAATACGTTTTATGAACAGAATTATGATTTGCATTGGTTTAAATCCATATAAATATATTAGGTTTATATATTAAATATATATTTATACATACAGCATTTTTATACACATAGAGGCATTAAAGCAATGTAACTTTGCAGTCGCAAATGGTTTAGGTACACTGTGTACTCAGATTTACCCTCCTAGCCTTACTGAAGGGGGAAGCATTAGGGTGACAGTGGGGTGGTATGGAAAGACTCTTGGGTTGAAAATGACACTTAGCTTCTGAATGACCTCTATAGGTCTTTAAAGTGTTGAGATTTTTAAGAAAGACTCAAGTTCAGTATATTAATTGGAGATAAATGCTCATCTTTATAAGTCATTTAAGGAATTAAAACTGTGAAAAGTAGATTGTAAGTGGCAAGTGGCTTCTAACGATAATCCTTTTATTCCCCCCACATTTTTCTAATTCTGAAACATGGAGGTTTTGGCATAGCTACAGCGTGTATATTTTTGTTTGGCCAGAGTGAGCCATGGACTTCACTTTCTGTAAGTGGCAGCAATAGTAGCTACCATTACTGTGCACTTTCTGTGTCAGGCAGAGTGCTAAGTGCCCTGCGTTCTATCATTTAATTGTCACAGTAGTCCATTGCAGTAGGTCATCTTCAATACATAGATCCAGAAAGTGGCTTAGAGAAATTAAGTTAACTTGTCTAGGGACTAGTGTGACCAAACAAAGAGTTGAGATGTGGCGCTGACTCCACAGCGAAACCCCGTGCAGTGATGTCACCTCTCCCCACAGGTGTGCCCCTGTCTCAAAATCAAAATAAAGTACTTTCAGGATTATTAGTAGGGCTGATAAGGAATTAGGTAGAAACACCTAAAAGTTATTTTTGCCAGAATCTCTCATTTCATTATCTTATTGCTAGAAAATGATACAAGATGGAATCCTATATGGGGAAAACAGTTATATCATGAAGACGTAAAGAGAGAAAATGAATGCATGTAGAACATGTGGCTCACTTTATAATGAGATCTGTTTTTAAGGCCATGTAAACTATCTTGGGATTTTCTTGTATGTTTTTGAATGGAGGGGACATGTGGTTCTTGGGTGGTTTGCAGGACCCCAGTAGCAGTTTGGAAATCCCTGGTCCAGTGTACAGCCCTGCACCCCCCTCCTTTATGGCAGGGCAGAAAGAGAGGGAAGCCAGCAAGGGTCACTAGTCTAATTGTGGCTGTGCTGCAGCTGGCACCTGGGTCTCACGACTCCACAGCCAATGTTGTTCGTCATAGTTACACCTTCTTTGAACCACAGAGTTTTTCCTGTGCTCAGAATTAGCTATATTGCGATGATTGCCAAACTGTTGGCAGCATCTGTAATTGTATGTGTAACACATCAGACATTCTGGAAGTTTCACAAGCAGGGAAAATTGTGTAGTCCTTGACCTCAGAATGTTGTTGTTTTATATTCTGTTTCTACAGATTTAAAGATCATCCAACGCTAAATGACAGATATTTGTTGTTACATCTTTTGGGTAGAGGAGGTTTCAGTGAAGTTTACAAGGTAAGTATGAGGAACTGGGTATAGGGACTGAGAGTTAAATTATTGATTATTACAAACTTAGAAAACATTTAAAATAGTGATAGAATTGTGACTGATATCTACTGGCCAAAATTCTAAACTGTTAAGAACCTATATATCAAAATGATCCCTTGGAGAAGGAGATGGCAACCCACTCCAGTATTCTTGCCTGGGAAATCCCACGGACAGGTGGGCTATGGTCCACGCAGTTGCAAAAGAGTCGGACACAGCTTAAGAGTCTAAACAACAATCTTTGGGAGAACTGCTTCTAGTAAACTTGTGACTAAGCAGAAGTCAATATTTTACCCTATTTATCAAATTTGAAGAGTAATTATAGATAAAAAAAAAAAAAACAGAAAATAGCACCATTTCTGGGTAATGGAATAGTGGTGATTTTTACTCTACTTTTGTACTTTCTGCCTCATCTGTATTTGTCAGAGGTGAGTGCTACTTTATTCTAATAAGATTTATATATATATATATATATAAAATGTTTAAAATAGATGTACTAAAAAATTAATTCTTTGAAAACCTGGTTTTTGCTTTTAAAGTGTTGGCATCTTCCACGTCAGAGTGTTTAGTAACACTGGTTTTGCTGAAGGATTGTCCTGGCTTAGAGTGCTTCATTTGGCCCAGCAAAGTCCAGGCTGCTGTGCCCCCCAATTGATTTTCCGTGAATGAGAAATTCTACCTGTTTTAAATACACCTGTAGATATATAACACGCTCACCAACCACAACCTCCTTAAATTTCTCTGTTTCTGGCACCTGGCATTTAAATGCCCAATTAGTTTATTAATTTGTCTTTACTGTATGACCCTAGTAAGTCCCTCTTTTCTAAGTTGTAGCCTATACTGTTAATGATTTATGTTATGCCCATATGAATTTTTATATGGAAAATCTTTTGAGTAAAATACTTCTTATTTCAGATAAAAACATTAGTTTTTCTTTTTTCTCTTTTTTAATGTTAATTTTTTATCGTGGTGATGTATACATGATACCTACCATTTTAACCGTTTTTAAGTATACAATTCAGTGGCATTACATATACAGTGTCGTGAAAGTATCATCACTTCCCATTTCCAGAATTACGATAATATTTCTAGTGTACTGCTGGGTTTAATTTTCTAGTATTTTGCTCATATTTTTAATCTATGATCATAAGTGGTATTGGCTTACAGTGTTTTTTTATGTGCAGGCAGCATTGTCTAGCTTTGATGTCATAGTTATTCCAGAAGGAGTTGTGAAATTTCTTTTTTCCCATGTTCTGGAATGCTTTGTATTACATGTTGGCTACATGGAAGTTGTTAGTACTAAATCATAAAATCAGCTTGTAATTTTAGAGGAAAATAGCCTTTTCAGTTTCTTTTACAAATATTGACCTATTCAGACTTTCTTCCCTTTCTTAAGTCAGTTTTGATAATTCATTTTTCCTGGAAAATCATCCTATTTCATTGTGATTTCCATACTTTATAAGTAATTTCTCTTATGAAATATTTATTTTTGTATCTCTTGACTAATAGGCCAGAGGTTAATTAGTGTTTCTTTTTTCCTCTGGAGATTAACTTTTTATTTTTGTTGATCAGATCTACTATTTATTTGGTTTTCATTGACTTTTGCTTTCAAATCTTCCTTCTGTTTAGTTTTCATTCTTGAGTTTATTATTTATTTGGGGTAATTTTAAAAATTGTGATAAAAAACACATAGCATAAAAATTACTAACTTAACCATTTTTAAGTGTTCAGCTGTTGCTGTTCAGTCACGCAGTTGTGTCCAGCTCTTTGTGACCCCATGGATTGCAGCACACCAGGCTTCCTTTTCCTTCACTATCTCTGGGAGTTTGCTCAAACTCATGTCCATTGAGTTGATGATGCCATCCAGCCATCTCATCCTTCGTTGTCCTCTTCTCCTGCCTTCAGTCTTTTCCAGCATCAGGGTCTTTTCCAATGAGTCAGCTCTTTGCATCAGGTGGCCAAAGTATTAGAGCTTCAGCATCAGTCCTTCCAGTGCATATTCAGGGTTGATTTCCTTTAGGATTGACTAGTTTGGATTCCTTGCTATCCATGGGGCTCTCGAGAGTCTTCTCAGTTCAGTAGTGTTATATATATTCACGTTGTTCTGAAACAGATCTTCAGAACATTTTCGTCTTGCAGAACAGGAGCTCTGCTCACTAATCAGCAGCTGTCCTTTTTCTTCTCTCTCCAGCTGCCGGTAACCACAATTATAGTTTATATTTTTATTAATTTGATTATTTTTTGGTAGCTCATGTGAGGAATCACAGTGTTTGTCTTTTTGTGACTGGTTTATTTCATTTACCATAATGTTCTCAAAGTTTATCCATGTTGAAGCATGTGACAAGATTTTCTTCTTTTTAAACTTGGACAACCCTGAGATTGCATATATATACTTCATTTTCTTTATTCATTCATCATCTGTCAGTTGACATTGCATTGCTTCTTCCGCTTATCTATTGTGAATAGTGCTGCTTTGAGTACGCATGTGCAAATATCTCTTTGCGATCTTGCTTTCAGTTCTTCTGGCTGTATACCCAGAAGTGGGACTATTTCTTTTTTAAAATCATCAAAATTGGTTCTTGGTGCTTCACTTGTTAGTGATTTCTTTATATTTTTTTCCTATTCTTCAAACATTTTAACACTTCTGAAGTCTAAATGCTTCTTACAACAATATGTACATTAATGTATTCTTTTGGTGTCTTCCATATAGCCCTTCTTTTTTCTTTTTTTTTTTTCATATAGCCCTTCTTAGATCACTGGTGAATCACAGTGTCTTGAACTCAGAAATAGGTTTTGATAATAGGAAAAAATGACACTTGTAGTTCATTGGTGCTCTTACAAATTAGGTGATGTTTAATCTGGCTTTTAATGGCTTGAAATGGTTCCCTCCTATAAAGCCATGATGGATACATGCATACAGGTGGACTTTAGACTCTGTAAGAAAAATAGAGTTCAAAAGTTTCCATTTCTGTGAAATAAGATATTCTGTTTGAATTGAATGGTTTTTGTATTTTAAAAATACTAGTTTAAATTTGGTATATATTAGAAGTTTCTTTTATAAGCAGGCCTCTCTTGTATCCTGTCTCGGAGAAGGCAATGGCATCCCACTCCAGTACTCTTGCCTGGAAACTCCCATGGACGGAGGAGCCTGGTAGGCTGCAGTCCATGGGGTCGCTGAGTCAGACACGACTGAGCGACTTCACTTTCACTTTTCACTTTCATTCATTGGAGAAGGAAATGGCAACCCACTCCAGTGTTCTTGCCTGGAGAATCCCAGGGATGGTGGAGCCCAATGGGCTGCCATCTGTGGGGTCGCACAGAGTCGGACACGACTGAAGCGACTTAGCAGCAGCTTGTATCCTGTGCTTTCCTAGAGGTAGCTTGTCTTTTAAAAGATCTGTAGAACAGTAATCACCACTCTTCATGGACTGTATATCCTCTGCCTATTGTCTTTATCTATTAATATGTTTGTGGAAACTGGCAGGTAGGTGGTAATAGCATTGGAACTGAAGCAGTAAGTTTTTAATTTGGACTTTAAAGCCAAATTCATTCTAACAAAGTTCCTCAAAAAATTGTATTGGGGAAATCTGTTGTAAAATACTACTTACTTTTTCAAATTGTGATGTACACCAGGCATCCTTGAAAATCTGTTAACTTTTTTTACCCCATAATCTAGCACCACTGAGCTGATCTGGAGCTTTGGCCAACAGTGGTAGCCTTTGGGGAAAGCATGTCCCTTTTTTTGGATGCTGCTGGATAAGTGACTAGCTTCTGACATTGTTGAGCTCCAAAATTACTTTTTATTTATCCAGTATGTAGAGGTGCAACTAAACAAACTTGGCAAAGAGGTGTGTCCTGTTTCTTAAGGAAGCAGATAGTCTATGTCCCTAGCATTTCAAAAGTGGCAGGGTCTCTGAACCTAAAACTGCTCTAAAAATAAAGCCTATTAAAAATATTTACAAAAAGGAAAAGAAAAAAAGTGGCAGGACTTACTGTTGAAGAATGTCAAGTCCCAGAACCAGTTGAGGGACAAGAGCCAAGAGGTGAGAAAGGTCCCAAATAGGGTAGATGATATCCAGAAAGAGAGTTGTTTAGAAGTGACTGTTAAGTCATGGACTGTCTTTTCTGTTTATGGCATATGCTAGGTTTTATTTTCTAAACCCCTTGGTGCCAGTGTGTCTGGAGACTTCTCGATTGTCTCATCATGTTTTAAGAAAGATGATTACAACTCTGAAGGAAGTGTGCTGTCCACTGCCCTTGTTATTTAATAATGCATTTTGGACTTTTGAGAATGTTGGTCTGTTAAATAGAAGCTTCTGGTCAGTTGCCTGTAATTCTTGTTAGCATTATCCACAATATAATTTATTCCTTTTCTTTATAGGCATTTGATCTAACAGAACAAAGATACGTAGCTGTGAAAATTCACCAGTTAAATAAAAACTGGAGAGATGAGAAAAAGGAGAATTACCACAAGTAAGTGATACTAGAGTATCTGATTTTTCAAAACTTAGTATTAATAGCTGTAGTTTGAGCACTGTGTTAAGAGCTTTACATGCATTGCTGTTGTTTCATTTAATCCTCATAACTGTCCTAGGAGAGTAAATAAATCTTCCATCTTACTGATAAGGAGATTGAGACTTAGAAATTGAGTAACAGCTAAGAAATGGCTGAGCCTGTATTTAAATCCAGACTTCCCCTAATCCAGGCCCATGTGTTTAACCCTCCCCTTCCATTGTGCCTCTGAAAGCAGCTATAATAAACAAGTAAAGCCTCATAAATTATTGTTGCTTGTCTGTAGAAAATGTGAGAGCATTCTTTAGTGGTCTGGAGACCCTGGGGAGCATGGGGTGGGGCTTCTGCTGCTGCTTCAGTCATCTCATCATGGAGGAGACCATGCGGCACCTGCTGCCCCTCAGTGTGGTCCTCAGAGCTGGACTCTCCTCCCCTGTCACAGGCTTTCCGTCTCAGAGTTCTCCTCCTCAGTGTCCCACTTGCCGTGCTTGCCCCTTTCTAGATGCCATTGTGGCAGCCCTGATCTGTACTGGGGGTGCAGGATGGGAGGGTGACTCTTTAGAATGAACAGTTCTTACATGTGCAGGTATGAATGTCTGACTTCCACTAGACAGTCAGCCCTTGCCTGTCTCTGCCCTGAGCTTCAGAACATTGAAGTTACAGCTCACTTGCTTTGGAGGCCACTCAGACTTTTCTGTTAGAATCTCCCCTGGCGGTAATATTGGTTTTTTTTTGTAGGAAAGAGTACTATGTTAGACATATCCTGCCCCTGAAAGGAGAGACAGCCCCTCTTGATGTAAAGCAGTCTACCTCCATTCTATAAAAGCACTTTTGTTTTCTCATATAAATAGTACTCTGAAGGGAAAAAGGCATAAGAGTGGACTTTGTTTTAGGTGGCTTCTAAATCTCAGTGGAAAAATAAAACATTTCTACATCATGAACCCATTCTAGAGGCTTGGAGCAAGGCAGCTCCTGCCTTATGGCTGCTGTCGTCAGGGACCCAGGAACTCTCGCTGCTCTGTGCAGGCTGGCAGAGGTGCTCAGCGCTGGAAGAGAGAAGGTTCTTGTGTCGTTAGGAGAGAAAGCACTTAGCAGAGGTGGGAAAAGGATGCTGTGTGCTCTGTGCATGGCACTCTGCCTGTGTCCGTGTGTGACAGGCGGCTGCAGTCCAGATGCTTCTGAGGAGCAGTTACATTATTCCAAGTACATTCCAGGCACTCGACAGGCAGGGACAAATGGCAGGCTGCCGCAATTGCCAGGGAGCACTTCAGAGAAGACACCCACATGTTCTGACCAGTTAGGAAAATGGTGAGAAATGTCCTCATCATATTGAGACTCAAAGAGTACCTTAGGGTATAGGAACAGTACCTGCATCTCTTTCACAGTGTCCTTCGGCTATCCTCGGAGCCTGTTCTGCAGCTTGTGTGCGCTGCCAACTCTAAACCAGCTGACTCTACAAGGGATGGACCTTGGTGAACCTTGAGGAGATAGTTCCTCTGCAGAGATTTATACAGACTTTGCCTCGTCTCCATGTCCAGCTTTCAGGCTGAGTTTAAAGAGAACTCAGGGGTCGAAGACTGTGGTGATCGCCCATG
Organism: Cephalophus harveyi; assembly: GCA_006410635.1. Lineage (NCBI taxonomy): Eukaryota > Metazoa > Chordata > Mammalia > Artiodactyla > Bovidae > Cephalophus > Cephalophus harveyi. Next base: position 49,840 of record SJYT01027621.1, on the reverse strand, counting down.
GGGGTTGTGCTCACTGTAGCCTTTTGAAGCAGTGAGGGATGGACACCAGGACCTCCTTGACACACTTGGCAAGCTGTTTAAATCCTGGTGGGTGTGGATGGGGTCTCCTTTCCCATTTGCTGCCAGGCGGAGTCGCAGAGCAGGTGAAGGGGGTGGTCTTGTGTCTGAGTTCTTAGAGCTTCAGCTCGAGCTCCCAGTGCTGCCTTCCTATTCTTTGCTTCCTCACCAAGGCAGGAATCATGACTCCTGAGCACCTTTTGTGGAGCCATCTGGGCAGGAGCTATTTCCCAGTTGATAGACACACTGGTGGAGGGGTGGGTGGTGCAAAACTTTTGTGACCTCCATTCATCCTTGTGGGAAAATTCTTACAGCACTCCCACCTTTCTTGGAAAGATTTTGCTTGCTAAGTGATAAATCATACAGAGGAATTTTAGGCTATAAATAATAGTGAATTAGCTATATGGCATTAACCCCCTTGAACTGAGAGATTAAGAAGACATATCAGGCACTGAACAGATTTTAGAGAGTGCTTCAAAAATTCAGTGTGAAACTGAAAAGGAGTACATTTCAGTGTTGTGGTCACATTATAAAATATGAAAATACTACTGTTACTTGCATATAGTAAGATCTTCTGCTTGCTTTTTCCTTCATGGGGATGACTTCCCAGCCCCATCTGGAATCAGAACATTTATTTGGGTGAAAAAGAAAGAAAAATTCAAAGAAAATAAAAGGCTGTTGTATTGTTTTATTTAGAGTTCTATTTTGCACCCGCTTTCCTCTCCTTTCTCTGCAAGTAATAGAAGTAAACTGATTGTTTTGCTTTTGCATTATTAAGCATTAATAGGCATTACTTGATTTCTTTAACCTCCCAAAATAGATATTAAGAAATTTATGGTAGGAAAATTTTCATATAAAGCTATCCACAGAAGTAACTGTATCTGTACTCTTGTATGATACTCTTTTCTAATTTTCTAGGATATAATTACTGAAAGTCTAAATATATATCTACTTAGAGTAGAAGACTAAATGGATCAGTTTCTTATTTCTTTCCTTATTTATAGTGCATTAGTCCCTTCGATGTTTAGTTGAAATTTGAACATATGAAGGATGTAAGAATATAAGGAGAACCTCTGCCTTGCCTGGTGAACTGTAGCAAATGGTTTTAGAGCCCGACGTGATGTTGAGGGGGGTCCTTTCATGACACACAGTTTCCTTAGTTGTCAAGGACTTGTGACAGTTTCTTTAATTTATAATTTTTTCTTCCTTTATTTTCCTCAGTTTTTTAATACCTCCATGGAGAAATTGGTTTCTACTCTGAAATGCACAAAATCAAAAAGTTAAAAGGGCAGAGAACGATAGCTTTCTAGTGTGTGAGAATAAGAAATAACAGTAATCTGTTTAGACCATAGGTTTCTGAACTTGTTTTTTTAGAAACAGTACCACCTTTATTTTACCAAATGAAATGAGGTATTACATGATTTTTTTTTTTTTGTCCATGCTATGAGGCATGTGGGATCTTAGTTCCTCATCAGGGATCAAACCTGCTTACCCTGCACTGAAAGTGTGGTGCTGCTCCAACTCAGTGCTGACAAGTTTTTCTTTTCAGAAAGACATAAAGTTACTGATGAGGACTTCCCTGGTGGTCCAGTGGTTAAGGATCTGCCTGCCAATACAGGGGACATGGGTTTGATCCCTGGTCCCGGAAGATTCCACGTGCCACAGGGCAACTGATAAGCCTGTACATCAAAACTACTAAACCCACATTCTAGAGTCCATGCTTTGCAACAAGAGAAGCCACCACAACTAGAGAGTAGCCCCTACTCACCACAGCTAGAGAAAGCCTGTACACAGCAACGAAGACTCAGTGCAGCCAAAAATTCTTTAACAATTTAAAAAAAAAAAAAAAATGCTGATGAAATGAAGCATTAGAAGCAAAACTGCCCAAAATGGCCACTTGAAAAATAAACCTAATCAAACAACATTTTCTTTGGGGAAGAACATTTAATCACTTTTAGATTCCTATTCTTCCCCTCCCTCTTCCCCTAGTTGTTCCTCAGTTTTCTTCGATTGAGTACTTTCTATGTATTTTTGACATGCTGGAATACATTTCAGAAAACATCTTTTGACTCTTACAACAAAATGCCCCAAACTAAATGATGCTGCTGCTGCTGCTGCTAAGTCACTTCAGTCGTGTCCGACTCTGTGTGATCCCATAGACGGCAGCTCACCAGGCTCCCCCGTCCCTGGGATTCTCCAGGCAAGAACACTGGAGTGGGTTGCCATTTCCTTCTCTAACGCATGAAAGTGAAAAGTGAAAGTTAAGTCACTGAGTCGTGTCCAACTCTCAGCGGCCCCATGGACTGCAGCCCACCAGGCTCCTCCGTCCATGGGATTTTCCAGGCAAGAGTACTGGAGTGGGGTGCCATTGCCTTCTCCGAAATGATGCTAGGTTACTTAAAATATAATATCCTAAAATATATATATAATAATATCCTATTACTCTTTTTAAGTAAGAACTAAATTTTATTCTTTAAAATTCAGTGTATGAATACGTCAGATTACATAGTACATTTTTCTTCCTTATCTTACTAAAGATAAAAGACATATGTATGAAAAAACATCTCTTATTCTAAGAAAACTAAGATTCCCATGGTTTCAAACTTTTTATCAAATTAGCATTTTATCAAATTAGCATTACTTTCTTAGAAAGAAATGCTTTAAATTCTTTTAAATTTTTTTTTAATTCTTTTTTGTAAAGAGTAGGATTGAAAAACAAGTCCAATACATTTGTAATTGCCTTATCTTACCAGCAGTCCTTTTACTCAGTGAGTTTACGTGCCAAAATTGATCCCTGTGATGGAACCCCAGGGTATAAACATTTGTAGGTAGAAAGTATCCGCTTCGGAGAAAAGAAAAAAAGTGCTGTCTTAATCATTGTTAAACCTCTGCTGTTTGGGTATCAATATAAAAGAGGTAAGGTTATCACAGAGTGAACTTGCCAAGGATGAAAGTTAGTGCCTGCTGTTTTCCCAACAGCTTGGCAGAGGCCTGTGGAGAAAACAGGGTGAAGGAAGGCCAGAGGACTCGGTGGCCTTGAATGGAGCGGCTGTGCGGGAGCAGTGGGGCAGTGGGTGAATCAGGAGGGTCCTGGAAGAGCCCCGAAGGACAGGGCAAAATGCAAAATGTTAAATGCTTCCCTGTAAACAAAATACAAATGTTTCCCTTTTGTTCACAGGCATGCATGTAGGGAATACCGGATTCACAAAGAACTGGATCATCCCAGAATAGTTAAGCTGTATGATTACTTTTCACTGGACACTGACTCGTAAGTGCTATGCCGTTTCTAGCTTAGCAGAGAATATTATTTTCTTGCAGTGTGTTGATGGCTCATGGAATGGAATTTAAATCTGGGTCCAGAAAATACTGTCTGAGGGGGCTAAATGTATTTACGGGCAAATGATTGTATTTGAATTCAGATTGGGGCCAGCAAGACATACATTTCTTGGCCACAGGATGGGTGCAGTTGTGTGCTGGTCAGTGTTTAACAACCAGCACGAAGGGGAAGGCATAGGGCTGATGGGTACTGTTTGCCAGTTTCTGTGAAATAAGACTCTGAACATGTCCAATTGTTTTAAAAAGAGGGGGCAGCTTTATTGAGATAGGTTTATATACCATATGGTTCAGTCATTTAAAAGTACACAGTATTCATAGGTATGTTGTGGCCATGACTGTAGTCAGTTTTAGAACATTTTCTCCACCTCAGAAAGAAATCCTGTACCTTATTCTATAATCCCCCTTTTCCTCCACTCCACTCCTGCTGTAAGCAACTGCCTATCTGCTTTTTGTGTCTATAGATCAGCTATTCTGGGACTTTCATAGGATGGATCATGTAGTGTGTGAACTTTTGTGGCTGGCCTCTTTCACTTAGCATGGTGTTCTTTTAAGGTTCTTCTTGTGTCATTTATCAGTACTTCATTCTGTTTTATGCCTAAATATATTCTACTGTATGGAAATACTACCTTTTGTTTATCCATTTATCCTACCAGTGGCTTAAAAGCTAGCTCACAAGATTTCTGAAATTTAACTCTCAGCTCTCAGAAACTGGTAGAAATTGGTGCTGGCATACCACAGACAAGCAACAGTCAAGTGAGGCTGATGAACACTGATGGGCCTTTTGAAGTTCTAGCAGTATGATTTCATCATAGAATTAGAATGAAATGTGGCAGAGTCTAATGCTACATCTGAAAATATAGATTGGTTCAGAGGCTTCTAGGGATTTCAGTCCAGCCTTCTCACTTTGTAGGTGGAGAGTTGAGGACCAGAGAAGTTACATGACTTGTCTGAGATCTTTAATAATCGTAGGCATTGTTGTATTTCATTACTTGGTATAGGTAAGCTCTCGATCTCTTGGTTTATCCAGGAGTTTAGAAATAGTTCAGCATTTGTAAACATCTTCTCTGTTGGAGTCTGAACTGAATCAGGAAAGCATGCGTAGGCCTGGCCCGCAGGGGTTTCCTTCCCCCTCCCAGGGTGTTCGGCCTCTTCCAGATGGCAGCTGTCTCAGAGCTTGCTGTGTGAGAGCCCATCAACATTTAGAAATGGCCCCAAAGGGAGACCATAATTCCCTTTGGAAACATCCACTCAGGGATTTCCCCTTTCCAGTCAAGTGCAGTCAGCACAGTGCTGTGTGTGGTGTGGAATGGAGTTCAGAAAAACAGCGAGTTAAAAAGCAGGTTTCCACAGGGTAGCTTTATTGTTTTGCTTTCAACAAGTTCCTTGAATACTAGGAAGAACACACATACCCCCCAAATATAAGCACAAAAATCATTTGAAAAATAAATACTATAACTTGGATTATCTGCTGTTTTGAATTGTATACAGACTTTTAATATGAGAAATTGAGTTGATTTTGCACTACTCTTGAGTTGTTTACTTTGTTCTTCTTGTTGTGTGTATGATGAATTTTTCCCCAAAATAAGTCAAATCATTGTTTTAGAAAGTTGTCTGAGAGTCGAGTATTAAAAATGAGATTTTATTTTCAGCTTGCATTGGGTCCAAAACAAATTCACTAAGCCTGAGAGTCTATGCCTCAGATTTCAGCATATCAGATCAGAGAAATTGATACATTTTAGGCCTGTTTTCTCAAATAGAATGCTAGCATGATGGGACATGCTATGTTTTGTAAGAAGCATGAGCTGTTGGTCAGTTTGGGGGTCCCTTGGTACTGTGTGTGTCCACATTTCGTTGCTTTGCTTCCTGAAGGTCTTCAGTGGCCCACAGGCCCTGAGTGTGAGTCCTGTGTCTGTTTGGTCTTAGATGAGTTGGCCCTTGTAGGCTGTGTTCACCAGGCTCCTTTGTCAGTTGTTCAATGGGATTCATTCAATGGGGAGACAGAAGTGGTGGTGAGTGGAGACTCCTCCCCTCATGGTTCCAGGTTCCCTTGGTGACCCTGGTTCTGATTGCATCATCTCCACCCTCTGGCCTTAGGGTGCTAATGACTTCCTGCTCTGGATGATTTCTAGGGTGCTCACTGGCCACTTTGTCTTCTCAGCTCTTCCATCATCTGTGTGATTAGTTCTCTGAATTAAAACCTCTCTGTTTTAAATACTCCAGTAATTTTTATGTGCCAGCAAGACCCTGAGTGATTTAGCCACATTGTTACAGCTTCAGTTCAGTTCAGTCACTCAGTCGTGTCCGACTCTTTGCAACCCCGTGAATCACAGCACGCCAGGCCTCCCTGTCCATCACCAACTCCCCGAGTTCATTCAAACTCAGGTCCATCGAGTCGGTGATGCCATCTAGCCATCTCATCCTCTGTCGTCCCCTTCTCCTCCTGCCCCCAATCCCTCCCAGCATCAGAATCTTTTCCAGTGAGTCAACTCTTCACATGAGGTGGCCAAAGTATTGGAGTTTCAGCATCAGTCCTTCCAATGAACACTCAGGACCGATCTCCTTTAGGATGGATTGGTTGGATCTCCTTGCAGTCCAAGGGACTCTCAAGAGTCTTCTCCAACACCACAGTTCAAAAGCATCAATTCTTCGGCACTCACATCCATACATGACCACTGGAAAAACTATAGCCTTGACTAGACGCACCTTTGTTGGCAAAGTAATATCTCTGCTTTTAAAATAGTTTAAAAGGTATTCATCTCTCAGGAAGCCTAACTTCAGTTTATGACTGTCTTGGAAGACAGACACATGATCCTTCATACCGTGAATGCTGTACAGTTTTAGATCTGTGTGACATACTGGTATAAGTGAAAGAAAGAACTCATACTATATACTGATACATTTGTTAGAACTACAGATACTGTCCTTTAAAAAGCTCTTTTATACCTTGTGTATTTAACAAAGAAAAATCATAGTATATGCAGTCTGCTAGGAGCAGTAGTATGCAGTCAGCCATGGGGACCTGGGCAAACCCTAGATTCTTTCTTACTGTCAGCACCCAGGGTTATATAAAATGTTTTCAGTGAGGATTGTGTATTTGATCATAACGTACTTGTTTAGAAATGGAGCATCCTGTGGATAGTAGAGTAAGTGTCTAGCTTAAATACATGACAGTTCCTGTCAGTATTCCTAAAGTCTGATTCAAGAAGCGGTGTGCCCTGGGTGAACTTTAGCAGAGCAGGTTCCAGACACTCTTCACTAAGAGAGTTGGCAGTTTACTTCCTGTAAACTGCTAATACTGAATAAAGAGTAAAAGTATTTTAAAGAGCAAAGAAGGAGGAAGTGAGAAGCTATCTACCTTAGCGGCCCCCAACCTTTTTGGCACCAGGGACCAATCGTGTATATGGAAGACAATTTTTCCACAGACGGGGCAGGGGGTGGGGGGTGACTTTGGGATGATTCAAGCTCATTACATTTATTATGCACTTTATTTCTCTTATTATCACAGCAGCTCCACCTCATCAGCATTAGATCCCAGAGGTTGGGGACCCCTGAATTACCTGATGGTTTCACTGGGGCTTGTTTAGTTAGACTTAATCTGCTTGCTTTTATCCCACAATCAAGTGTTGGTTTATTTGTGTTTAGGTTTTGTACAGTACTAGAATACTGTGAGGGAAATGATCTGGACTTCTACCTGAAACAGCACAAATTAATGTCGGAGAAAGAAGCCCGATCCATTATCATGCAGATTGTGAATGCTTTAAAGTACTTAAATGAAATAAAACCTCCTATCATACACTATGACCTCAAACCAGGTATGTCTAATTTTTAGGAGACAGTATTGGTGGTATTTCTGTGGTCTTATAAGTAACTTTCAATTTTATAAAGTTATGGGATTTGGTGGGGGCCAAAAAGGCCTAATAAAATTGGACTCTAAATTGCTGGGTAGGTGTGGGAATAAGAGAGTCCTGGCCACACAGCACGGGGTTTAGGAGGTTGGGTCGTATTCAGTGCTCTGGAGAAACAATGCCCTTGTCTAGAGCCAGGGCAGTTCATGATGTCAGTCCAATTAAGAAAGAACTGCTCTGGCAAGCTCGGTTTTGTTTTTCCCCATTACTCACACTATACAGCAATCCTTCTACCCCAAGTCTCTTTGATAAGTGCCCTCACATTAGCAAAGTATTCTCCAAGTATGCCCCCCATTTCATTAAATTCTGAGCAGAGTTTTCCACCTTTTTGTATGGTTACTATCTAACTTTGATAGTTGTTGGCAGGGGAGAGAGCAGTTTGACTTCTGTCTGTTGTCATCCTCAGCTGTTGCTCAGAAGTCTGGCTATGTGCTCTTTAGACCGCTCTATCCAGCTGAGCTTAAGTGTTGGGAAGAGTCCCCTTTACCTCCTGGTGGGGACAGTTAACTTTGCCATCCTCTTCTGATAGCTCCATATTAAATCTCACTATTCTTTAATGACTAAAGTGAAAGTGAGAGTTGCTCAGTCATGTCTGAGTCTTTGGGACCCCATGGACCATATAGTCCATGGAATTCTCCAGGAGTGGGCAGCCTTTCCCTTCTCCAGGGCATCTTCCCAACTCAGGAATCGAACGCAGGTCTCCCTTATTGCAGGCAGATTCTTGACCAGCTAAGTCACAAGGGAAGCCCCTTTAATGACTAAATAAATGACTAAAAAATTCATTACAAGGAAGTGATTTTTTAAAAGATGGCTACTGTGTGATTGGGTTTTCTATTACTGAATCCATTACATTTTCCTGCCCCAGGAGCTGTAGGTGGCACTGTGGTACTAACTTAGATTCCCCTGTATGTTTTCTTTGATTCCATACCACCCTCCCCAAACTACTGTTCCAAACAGGGTGGCTTAGAGATCCGTACTGAAAGTTCAGATGAAAGTTTCCCACTATTTTTGACCAGCCATACAAATGATATTTTACTTTGGCTAGTTAATTATTTTTTTCCACTGCTCATAGTGCTGGTTTTGGCACATTAAGCAGGTGATTCTTGGAAAAGAGAAATTTGCAGCCAGACACTTACGACTCTCCTCTAGCATCCAGAGTCCAGGTTGTTTTATTCCAGAGATTTAAATGTTTGCTATTATGTGTAAGAGTTGGAGTCCAGTTGTCCTCTTCTTGTCTGTTATGACTACCTTGGCTTTTCCTAGTAAGTCTCTTTTTTATTCATGAAGATTTTTCTTTTTAGGTAATATTCTTTTAGTAAATGGTACAGCATGTGGAGAGATAAAAATCACAGATTTTGGTCTTTCCAAGATAATGGATGATGATAGCTACAATTCAGTGGATGGCATGGAGCTAACGTCACAAGGCGCTGGTACTTACTGGTAGGTGTCTGAGAGGTGGAGATGTGACTGTGCTGTGCTGGAGTGTTGGTGATTGTTCATTAGACTATATTCTGTCCGCTTAGGCAGAAATGCTGTATATCATAGTAGAGTTTCCTCTCCAAATATTTGCTGTCTTGTCAGCAGTTTGACTCTTTGTATTTACATGAATTTGTCTTAATTTTTCTTTTTATTCTTAAAAACCATTGAGAGAGGGATTATGCGTGACCGGGCGTTTTGAGTTGTGTGTTTGCTCCGTAGGTCAGGCCCTCCCGTGTACATAGAGAATGAGGTTACTCATGTGTATGTAGAGAATGGCACTCACTTCCTTTCAGAATTTCAAATGCAGGTCTCTCTCTTCCTGAGTTAATGGGATGAGGAAGTTTTTTCTAGAGTTGTCTGAAGATGGTGGACTGAAGAACCCAGGAGTTAGGAAGATTAGGATGTAAAATAAGCACAGCATCCCTTGAGATCTAAACAGGAAAAAGTGAGCATGATTTGCCAAGAATTGTATCCATTTCTGGCAGCCATGCTCCAAGAGGTTTGAGCCGCATTTCTTCCCCTCTGCCGTCACTCACCCACCCCTGGCCACTCTGCCCAGCTGGTTCTGCCTGCCTGTTCTGTGCCCTGTCTTACTCCATCTCCTACTCCTTTTGACAGTAAGCACCATGAAAGATACCTGCGGCTCAGGCATTTGACTTTGTGATTGTAAAGGTGTTAACAGAGCTTCCTTTTCACATCTGAGGTGGTAACACAAAGCCACACATTGGAATGTTTGATTCTGAACGTGGAGAAGCCTCCTGTAGCGATAAGGGAGGGGAAATGCATGCAGTTAAATCCCAAGGTCAGTTGTCCAGATCACTGATGTTTGAGACTGGAGGGCCCTGGCCCTTAGCCAGTTAGTGACTGTCTGGGAATGAGGGTGTTGATGGGAAGCAGACAGAGAAGAGGGGGACATCAGCCCTGTTATCACCCCCACCACATTGAAGAATTGATCATATCCTGCTAAAAGCCCTGTGTGCATACAATTTCAACTTTCCTTTGTTCCTTATTGTTTGTGGAGCTGGTACCTATAGTGAAAATCAGTCCCTAAATTAAAACTTTGAGATTCTAGGTTTAAAATAGAAGCTACACTTACAGTGTTTATTCACTTGGTGGTTTTTGTGGGTTCCTGTCAGTAAATGATACAAAAATGTCTGCTGTTGGAAATTCTGGAAGCAGGTCTATACCTCTGTTTTATAAATTCACCAGAACTTGAATTTGAGCTTTTTCATTTGATAGCTTGTTCTTTGTTAAAGGTGAAGATTTTTCACATTTAAATTAGTTATCTCATTGCTGCCTGTTGCTGTATTTGCTAAGCTATAAAATTCAGTAGTTTGGCATTTACATAAAAGTATGTAATGTTTGGGATTTGCTTCAAAGGAGTCTGGGGGAGATTAAGAGGAGTGTACATGAACAAAGATTTGCTATGTTGACAGTTACTGAAGCTGGATGATGTTTACTTGGGGGTTCATTTTATGATGTTTTTCTACTTTATATTTGAAGACTCTTTTTTTTTTTCATGGTAAGAGTAAGGTAGAAAGGAAGCTACTGAGAAAATTAAATTGTTTGAGTTTCTGTGAAGATTTAAAAAGTAAAAATTCTCCATATTGGTGTTTCTAATCACCATCCTCACTGTCATCCTCATAGTATGTCCCAGAAAGATACAGACAGAATGTGAGGACATGACAGATTTTAAGTGAGCATTTGCAGCATTTGGTTGTTCCAGAATTCTTCTACATGGAATACTGCTTTTAAACAAGTAACCCGTAGACTAGGCCTTGAGAATCATTTTTCTCCACGAGGATTTTATCATGATGGCATATGCAGTTATGTTTGTTTTTTAAACATAATTTAGTGCAATATCTTAGAACCCTCTTCTATTCTCCCTCCCAAAGTCCTTGGTAGGGACTTAGAATGCTTATTATGTGGGTGAAGAACTAGTCTGTTTCTTCATTTATAGATGGGGAAACTGAGACCTAGGTGATATGCTAAACTTAAACTATTAAGAGACAGTGTCTTCTGTAGTCTCATTATTTGACCAAATTATTACTTTGCATTTGGATAAGTCCAGCAATCTCCATTTTTCCTCACCACAAACAAGAACTTACTTCTTCCCCACCATTACCACAAAAAAGTTATAAGTACATTAAAAGATCTTTGTAGAATCAAGATTTTGTTATTTATCCAAGCTCATATTTAAATTATATATATTAAAGAATTAAGAACCATGAAAACCTGGGATTCAGAGAGATTTTAGTGGCATTTAGATGAGCTGTTCTTTTTATAGATTCTTTCATCTATATTTTTATTTCTTTACCTTTCTCTCCCCATGCTCCCCTTGTGAGTTTTCTTTCTATATTTTCATTTTTCAGTGTGTGTTTTGGCTAGACACTTTCATTGTGAAATAATAATCTAAGTCAATGGTGTTAATAACTTTAAAATGACTATTAAATAGCGTAAAACTAAACTTCTTTAAAAAAAAAAGCCCATCATCTGAACATTTTCTGCCTCTCAACTCTTATGATCCCCTTTCAGCTGTACATTTAGGTTTTTACATCAGAAGCACAGCAGGGTTTAAAATAGTTTTTCACAAAACTGATTTTGCCAGCATGAAATCTGCAGAGGTCGATCTGTTATCTTTAGATTTCTGCCTTCCAGCTGTGCCAATGCTAAGACTCCAGGCAGTGAGGAGAGGCATATTATTTGGTTTCCTAAATGCTAAGAGGCACTTACCTTCCACACCATACAATTTGGTGTGGTTGGCTGTCCAGCTAGTCTTTTTAGAGGTCAGGAGTGGGTGGGGAGGGAAGGAATTCAGATGAGGATTGAGTTGGGCCAACAGCTAGTAGTTTATTTGGCTTTTAGGCACTATTTGTTAGTCTTCCATAAGCCCCTGATCATCCTTAAAGTAGGAAATATAAACTGTCCCTTCATAATTTGAACTTTAATGTCACCATTGATTATAATTATAGTCAGTCTAGATTTCCAGAAGAGGCTACCTTAAGAAGACACTTAATAGCCACTCCCCTCAGTGATTTATACTGGATCCTGAATTCATTTGGATTTTTACGAGTTATTTATTTTAGAGACTGTTTCTTCTTCTGTCATCATGAAAGGAAATAACACCACTTGTATTTTAATTTTGTTGCTACAGCTATCATAAAAGGAAATGCACTTCTGTGTTTCCCCACTTTTAAATACTTGCTGAATGACATTTTACACTAGGCACATGCCTGGAAAAGAATGCTGGGGTTGGTAAAGTAGGAACTAGGGAGAATATTTATCTCTCTCAGTAAATAAGAAATAGGACATGACCACCTCCTTAACTTAGAGTGTCTTTATCAGCTGGATTTAAGTTGGCTTTCAGATGTTAAGATTCAGATATTTTTATTTTCATCAAAGTCCTTAGTTTGCCTTTTTGTACATGTCTTAGATTTATACAGTTGTTTTTCTAAGAATTTTTATTTCCCTTTTGTCCAGGTATTTACCACCAGAGTGTTTTGTGGTTGGGAAAGAACCACCAAAGATCTCAAATAAAGTTGACGTCTGGTCAGTGGGTGTGATCTTCTACCAGTGTCTTTATGGAAGGAAGGTAATGAAGACGGCTGGGCGTGGTGTCTTCTGTCTTGGCAGTGCATGTACACAGTGGCACTGTGTAGAGTATTCCCTTGGAATTAATCATTGGGTTATACAGAATGAAATCCTGAAAGTTGTGGTTTGAAGAAAATACAGACTTAATTATAGAAGCTTTATGCATATAAGCAGAAATTTTCAGTTCCAGGGCATCTAATGAATTGTGCCAGGCTGTTGAAGACATCCTTTTCTTGCCGTTCACTGTTAGATCTAGAGAGCCCATGTGCCACAACAAGAGAGCCCATATGCCACGAGTAGAGTCTCACACACACACACACCACTCACTCACTCACTCACTCTTCCCAAGATCTATTCTTAACGGTCGCGAGAACTGAAACTTGAAATACCTGCAAGGCTTCTTATTCCCATCCACCCCATTAGCATAAAGTGTGCTTTGTATTTCTATACTGGGGAACTGGTGCCAGAAAGTACTTATTTTCTGTTGCTTCTTTTTTATTATTATTATTATTTTTTTACTTTATTTTACTTTACAATACTGTATTGGTTTTCTCATACATCAACATGAATCCCCCACAGGTGTACATAAGTTACCAATCTTAAACCCCCCTCCCACCTCCCTTCCCATACCATCTCTCTGGGTCATCCCAGTGAACCAGCCCCAAGCATCCTATATCCTGCATCTTTCTATTACTTTTCATAAAGGTAATATATTATTTGAATAAGTGAAAAGCTAGGTAGTAAACTACACATAATGAATTTTCACATTTATGTTTTCCTTGTGAGCATAATATCTTGTGTATACTGGGATCCAGTTGTATATTTATATTCCTACTTCTGCTACCAGTGCATTTGTATGTTTCAACGTTCCCCATTGGGCTGTGGGTATAAACCATTTGGGAGTTCTGCAACTCACTTAGATTCCTAATACTTTGATTACAATCCCCAGACCAAACTCTTAATTCAGATTTCAGCTTAGTCTTTAACTTCGCTTTGGTCTTTGTTTCTTTATTGTACCTATCAAACATTCAGAAACTATCCAGAACTAATGGGGTTAGTTATTATTTATACTCTGATATTGTAGAAGTGCTGCCGATAATGGTGGCAGAGGTTATCTAACAAGAACTGTGATCTCAGTAGAAACACTATAAAGATGACACTAGGTGTGAACTTCTTTCTTAGGAGTTTATTAGAAAATAGCAATTTGTGGCACAGATGAAGCCACTCACTGAGTAGCCCCAGCTCTGACCCACCCCCACCAACTATGTCCTGATCCCTCTCCTCTTTCACTTCCTTCCCATCTTTTTATCTGCATCTTGGGTCTGTCCATGGCACACATACATATTACTTACCACTTTGGGCAAAAGAGTTTGCTGGTTCCTGTTCTGAATCTTCCTTATCTTTGCTGTAAGCAAAGCTTAGCAGAGGCACTATGCTATAGCAAATGCTGCTTCTGGTCCCAGCTTTACATTAACCTAGATGTTGGAACTTGAGCAAATTACTTCAAAAGCAAGTTACTTCAAATCCACGTCTTTCCATGCTTTATCTATAAAATGAGAGAATTAGAGGAGATCATCTCTAAAGTTCCTTCTAGCAATTCTTGTGGAAATATATGTTTACCTTTCCCTTCTCTTTGTTTTTGAATTGTGTTCTCTTTAATTTTAACCAGAGGCCTGCCTTTGTTTGTTTTATTTTATAGCCTTTTGGCCATAATCAGTCCCAGCAAGACATTCTACAAGAAAATACTATCCTCAAAGCTACTGAAGTGCAGTTCCCGCCAAAGCCAGTAGTAACACCTGAAGCAAAGGTAGGTTTTGACCCATTGGCCAGCAGAAATGTCTACTTTGTTTTCTCTGTTATTTCTCTGGGTAATTTCTCCAACCTCTATCTTCTTCTCCCTGTCTCTTCCCACAACAAATATTCATTAGGTACCTAGTATTAGACAACTTCCCAGGTGGCACAGTGGTAAAGAATCTGCCTGCCACTGCAGGAGAAGAGGGAGACGTGGGTTCAGTCCCTGAGTGGGGAAGAGTCCCTGGAGTAGGAAATGGTAACCCCTTCCAGTATTCTTGCCTGGAAAATTCCATGGACAGAGGAGTCTGGCGGGCCACAGTCCATGGGGTCACAAAGAGCTGGACGTGACTGAACGACTAACCACAAGTGGAAGCACTAGACACTGTTCTGAGTAGTGGAGAGAGCTGGACCTGCAAAGCAGTGAACTGCACAGACAAGGTTTCTGCCCTTATAAAGTGCATGTTTTACTAGGTGAGAAAAACAGTAACTCAAAATGAACACCTTTCAGATAGTGATAAATATTATAAAGAGAAGAAATCAGACTAACGGAAAGGGAGAAGTGGGAGCCTCCTTTTTTGATGTCATGGTAGAGAAGGTCTTGATGATGAAGTGACTTTTTTTGAGCAGTCTTGACGGATGTGAAAGTGGGAGCCATGTGTAGATTTGGGAGAATATTCTGAACAGAGAGAAGAGAATGAAGCTCAGATGTGAGTGTGAGCTTAGCCAGTCCCCAGAGCAGGCAGAGCAGAGGAGAGCGGAGAGAGGCAGCAGGATGGACTTAAGCTTATGGGAGGCAGTTGAAGGTTTTTGTCCAGCCAGCCATGTAATCTGATTGCTCTTTCAAAAGCCTACCCTGGCAGCTGTGTAGAGGGAAAATTCAAGGCAAAAGGAGTGTATTTGAGTTGGTATCCAAGCCAAGAAAACCATCCAGGTCCAGATATCTCACTAAGGAAGCTTCATTTTTAAAGGTCAAGGACCACTATGTTCATTTCTGTGAATTTGTTATCTTCCAAATGCTTTAATAAAGCAACTGCCTATAGATGTCTTTGCTTTTGAAAAACCAGAAATTTTATCAATTAAACATGGAAAAATAAAAAATCAGTAGTTCATTTTATGTTTTTAGATATATTAAAGTAGACTTTACTTTTTAGAACAGTTTTAGACTCACAGCAAAACTGAGTGGAAAGTAAACATTTCCATATACTCGCTGCTGCTGCAACCCCTCTCCCCTTGCCCTGGCACACTCCCCCAGTGCACAGCCTCCTCCACCAGAATGTCAGCAACCTGCACCAGAATGGTACATCTGTTACAATCAGTGGACCTACATCCAGGCATCATTATCACCCTAATGCAACGTATAGACTTTGGATGATACTATTTTAGAAATAAAAAAACTGATTCAGCTGTTTAAATAATTTTATTTAAGGTTTTATTAAATAGAGCTATCTGCTTAAAAAATAGGACAAGACGGATAATGTATGTAAGGGCCTCTGCCAATGCAGGGGACACAAGTTCAGTCCCTGGTCCGGGAAGATCCTACATGCTGTGGGGCAGCTAAGCCTGTGTGTCACAACTGCTGAGCTCACGTACCTAGAGCCTGTGCTCTGCAACAAGAGAAGCCCCTGCCGTGAGAAGAAGCCTGTGCGCCGCAACTAGAGAGTAGTCCCTGCTCGCTGCAACTAAAGAAAGCCCTTGCACAGCAGTGAAGACCAAGTATAACCATAAATAAACAAAATAAAAGATAATTGTAGAAACTGAGGCTATGTAGCTCTTCATACCCAGCACAAAGGAAACGTCCATGTTGGGAGTAAATTAGGAATCCAAATCAAACCCCACTCACAGTAAGCTTGTATGTTTGCAGAACTCTTGGGGGAGACAAGTCCTGGTCAGATTTTCCTTCACTTAGATGTGTGCCTGATCATTTGTTTAACGACTTTTCAAGGGAGAATAAGATACACCAAGAAAGCACTTGCCAGCGTGTGGCACACGGCAGTGTTAGTGTCATCTCATCACCTTTCATGTGGTGATAGTTGGTAACTATAGTTTTCACTTACTCAGGAAGTTCACATGAGGCCAGATGCAGAACTATGAAGTTAGGCTGTGCCCATGCATACCAGCCAAGGCAGAGAGAGATTTTTCTTTTGGTCTTTGTGCTGTGGGGCCAGAGATCTGTAGAGGTCATGCCGCATTCCCCCTCGGGAATGGCTCAGGCACCTGTGCTGGAGAAGGAGTCAGTGGCCACAGAGCACTGCTGCATCTGGCACGTCTTTTCTGGGTCCACCTAGTGGTTTCCAGGCAAGGCCCTAAGCCCCTTCTCTTTAGCAGACTTTTTCTCTGGGCCCTGGCAGCTGCTACAGAACCTCCTGGGTTCCCTCTTGGGGTGCCAAGATTATCTGCTTCAGGCTTCTTCAAGAAACTTTCCTTTCAGGCATTTATTCGACGATGCTTGGCCTACCGAAAGGAGGACCGTATCGACGTCCAGCAGCTGGCCTGTGACCCCTACTTGCTTCCTCACATCCGGAAGTCGGTCTCCACCAGTAGCCCTGCTGGAGCTGCTATCGCGTCAACCTCGGGGGCGTCCAATAACAGTTCTTCGAATTGAGACTCACTCCCAGCCACAGACTGTTCGACACACACAGAGTGGACAAATGGCGTTCAGCAGCGGGTTTGGAACATAGCGAATCCAAATGGATCTCATGAAACCTGTACCAGGTGCTTTTATTTTCTTGCTTTTTTCCCATCCATAGAGCATGACAGCATCGATTCTCATTGAGGAGAAACCTCGGGCAGCTCTGGCCAGGCCTCGTAGGAAAAGGCCCCGCCCAAGGTTCCGGCGTCAACGGCCACTGCGTGTGGCTGCTCTGAGTGAGGAAAAAATTAAAAAGAAAAACTGGTTCCATGTACTGTGAACTTGAAAACATGCAGACTCAGGGGGGTCCCTGATGCAGTGCTTCAGATGAAGAATGTGGACTTGAAAATACAGACTGGGCTAGTCCAGTGTCTATATTTAAACTTGTTCTTTTCTTTTAATAAAGTTTAGGTAACATCTCCTGAAAAGCTTGTAGCACAAAGGCTCGGCTGGGGATGGTGTTTGACTTCGGAGGAAAAAAGTTGCTATTGCCCGTTAAAGGCACTAGAGTTAGTGTTTTATCCCTAAATAATTTCAATTTTTAAAAACATGCAGCTTCCCTCCCCCCTTTTTTATTTTTGAAAGAATACATTTGGTCATAAAGTGAAACCCGTATTAGCAAGTACGTGGCAATGTTCATTCCAATCAGATGCAGCTTTCTCCTCCGTCCGGTCTCCTGTTTGCAATTGCTTCCCTTGTCTCAGTAGGGAAAAAATTGAGTGGGAGTACTGAGATGTGTGGGGTTTTGCCATTGGACAAAGAATGAGGTTAGAACTCTGCAGCTTGGAGTCTCTCTAGGTTTTCAACTATTTCTTCACAATTTGAACACTTGACGGTTGTCCCTTTTAATTTATTTGAAGTGCTATTTTTTTAAATAAAAGTTCATCTGTCCATGCAGTCCTCTTGGATTCTCTGAATGTAGTAACCATTGAAACTGTTCCAAAGGTAGGCAGAACTCAGGCTGGGGAGCCAGTGCTGCAGGGAGCAGGAGTTCCCACCCACACACCCCGTGTACTTGCTGAAAGGTGTGCATTTCTTGTTACAGTGATATTAAAACTTGATCAGCACATAAGCTTTCCTCTGTTAGCTCTTTTGACAGGAAACAACCTCCAGCTACCTGAATTATGCGGGTGTGTGCTGGTGTGTGTTGTTTCTGAGATGGATGATCAGTTGAAGATGGAGCTGAAATGGGAGCTGCGTTGCCCCACCATGCCCTTGAAACAGCAGAACACTCGACAGTAGAGGGGGAAGGAGGCCAGAGTCTGAACATGTGGTAGCCAGCTTGGAATGTTACTGACATATGTGGCAAGAGGGCTCAGCCAGAAATATTTAAAGATGCAGCACTCAGGCATGCGAGTTGCCTGGGCAGGGGGCAGGCTGGGGGGCGGGGGGTGGCAGCGGTCAGGAAGGGTAGAGAGCACTCAGATGACTCACAGCTAGTATTTCTCTTACATGTGAAGAATGCCAGTAGTGACAGGTTCTCCAGGACCTTTATGGACCTGCCCCATTCCCCAGTGTCAGGCTATCTTAAGGGAGGATGGAGTGTTCCAGATTAGAGGGAGGCTCGTGGGCAGGTGTGGTCCTGTGGAAGTCTGAAGGGAAGGAAGTCAGCTCCTGAGTGCTTGTTGCCCCCTAGCTTTCCAAAGCAATCTTACTCCAACATATATATTTACACACGTGTGTATAGTATCTTTTTCTTCTTTAACCATTACTTTCAAGCTGCCAAGCAGAGTACCCATGGGCTCTCAAAGGTTGAGCACAACACTGTAAGGATGGTGTCTACATGGGTTGAAGAGATGGATGAAGTTGAGACCATGTTTAAACTTACTCAAGACAATAAGTTCTGTTCCTCTTTTCTTCTCTCTCATTCAGTGATCTTGAAGAGTTGTGTTTTGTTTAATTTCTAACTCTTCATGTTGAAGGGATGCTGCATCTTTAAGCCTTCCCTCTCATTTCCTGCCTCCTTTCCCCCAGGTTCTTATGAGCCAAGGTGTAGGACTGTATTTGGTGATCTGTCTTTTCTGCCCTCATCCTGAAGAAGGGGTGCCCTCTCTTCGTGCTCTTATTGGGCCTAGGGCTTGGCTGGAACTGCCTGGCCTTGGTTGAGTCTGGGCACGGCCTCTTTCCAATGCATGGATAAGCCCCAAGGAGCAGGCAGAATGGTGACCTTTTCTAGACTTGTAAGTAGCCAGTGAAATCACTAAGTGGAGTTCTTCCATGACATATTTTGTTAATATGGGTTTCACTTTTTCCAAGGATAATCCCTCCTTATTGCCACAATGTTGATTTCCTTTAAACAATGACCAAAAAAAAAAATGTGTATTAATTTGTAATTAAACCCAGCCAGACTGTTTTGGCCTTTCCCAATTTGGGGGGTGGGGAGGATATTAAAATAAGTTTTAAGAAGTGACTTTCCTAGCCTCTTGATTTTACTGTAGTTCTCCAGCTTCAATCAGGGCCCTCACTACCTAGGGTGTAGCTCAAGGACTCCTGGCAGCCGGCAGAGTCCCAGTGGATGTCACAGTCGTGATGGGAATGTGTGGGTTCATGTGACATCTGTCAGCCTGATGTGCCAACAGCTAGAGTTGTGGGTGGGAATACCCACAGTGAACAGAACGGGGAAGGCCTGGCCCTGACCGTGAACTCATAATTCAGGGCTGGAGGCACTGGGCACAGGAAGACATGAAATGCAGAGGTCAGAGAGAAGGAACTGGGCTCTCCATCTCCCATCACGGCACAGGCAGCTTTAAATGGAGTCTCGCCAGGCAGAAACATGCGATCCCCACTTGAGTGGCTGGCCTGGACGGGTCTGCTGTCTTTTTTAGAGGGCTTGTTTTTTGCTTGCCTTCTAGTCCAGGAAGGACAGGTTTTCCTCCAGCTGCGAAGACTAGCAGTCAAGGAGCTCTTGAGTTTCTTAATTTAGAAAATAACTCCCTTTCAACATAGTTATCTCCTAGAATCCTAGAGCTAGAAGCAAGCTTTGGCCTAGCTCCTTGCCCCTAGGAAGGCGAAGTTTACAACTAATTTGACTCACCTTTGGCAGTCTTTTGCTTTCTGAGAATCTTTCCTTCTCTCTAGCACGCATCATTCCTGTCACTCGAGCCTTCTTCGCCTGTAGTTAAAATCCACCTGGGGTAAGTGGGGGAGAGACAGGATGCACAAACGAGCTATTCTGTTTTAGTTTCTGAAGGCAGAAGTTAAGAGCCTCACCTAGAGAGATTAAGAGCCTGGGTTTTAGAATTAAGTCTGGTTCAAGCCCCGCCTCCACTGGCTTCAAGAATTTCTCCTTGCATGGTTAGAGTAAGGAGTAGAAGTAAGGTATTTAAAGTACCTGGCACACAAGGGGGGAATCAAGAAGTGTGATTTTAAAAAGATCACAAGATTTAGTGAGACCAAGACTGCTGGTTGAGGCTCAGAGCCTTTCTACTCTCCAGGTTGTCAGGAGGTTTTGCCTGGGGTTAGGATGCAGACCTTGGGGAACCTTCCTCTCAATCTTGAGATTCACTGTCAACCTCTGTCCTGCAAGGTCAGCAGTCTTCTCTTACCCTGCATTCAAGACTGCTCTGGGAGGAGGCATCTTACAAGCCAGTGTGGCCCCTAGGCCAGCAGCAGCAGTATCACCTGGGAACCTGTTAGGAATGTACCTTCTCAGCCACCCTCTCCCCTTATCTGTCTCCCAGATGGCATGAGCACTGAAGGTCACAAGCCCTGCTGACCGTCTCATCCACCCCAGCCAGGGGGCAGTTGGAGGGTGGCTACCACGGCTTGTCTAAACTCATCCAGCTGGAAGACAGAGATGGCTTTGTTTTACTTTTTGTGTTGGGGATAAAGATCTGCTTTAAGCTCCAGGCTGTCCCGAGACCAAACATCATACTGCTAATCATACTTCTATAGCCTTTTACAGGTGCCTTGCTACCTAACAGTATTCTCAAGAGTCATTCATTCCTTCTGGCAAAGCTTCTTACCTTTGGCCTTGTCTTTAAAAAAAAAAAATTGTGTGTGTGTGTATGTGTGTAAACTTATCCTTCTTGTGAATTAGTTTATCACATTTTTCTCTTTACATGACGTTCCAGGGCTGCTGGATGATTGAGATCTGGGTCTGCTTGTGAGTCTAGCCTGGCAGTTGGGATCTGAGCCGAGGCAAGTAGGGCTGAGCTACAGTTCCTTGGAAGGGGCTTGGGGAGGAGCGAGCTGCAGAGAGGTCGTGGGGAGAGGAGGGGGTCTCTGTGGGTGGTTTGGGGGAACCTGCCAGAGGCTGACAAGACAGGCAGGTCTGGGATATGGTGGGGGCACGGAATAAAGAGACTTATTGTGTTGGGGAAGCTCACAAAGCTGGAGATAGGCTGGAGTCAGCAGAGGGGGTATGTCTGGTGTTGGGCAGGAGACCCCATGGTGTGAAGGGGTCAAAGAGCTACAGGCTGGCTGACTCAGCCCCACCCATCCCTAGCCACCAGGCAGGCATGCTGGGTGTGGTGGGAAGTGCCCGGCAGAGAACTGTGGGAACCTCAACCTCCTTGGCCTCCAGGCACTGCCTGCAACTGCAGTGGCGTCTGGTGCTGTCCCAGCCTTTTCACCCTGAAGGCAGCTTGGGGTGGGGGTGCCAAGGGCAAGATTCACAGGGGGGAGGGGCTCTCTTGCTTTAATTGGCAGAGAAGTTCCTCAGCTGTGTGGCTTCCCAGCCTAGGGTGGGCAAGGTAGAAGCATCTCATTAATTCTATGTACGAGGAACCCCAGATAGATCTGGTGACTGCTAGGAAGTAGAGGGGGGCTTCCCAGGTGGCTCAGGAGTAAAGAACCCCCCTGCCAGTGCTGGAGATGCAGGAGACACGGGTTTGACCCCTGAGTCAGGAAGATCCCCTAGAGGAAGGCATGCCTGGCGAGCTACAGTCCATGGTGTCGCAAAGAGTTGGGCACGATTGAGTGCTGAGCACTAGGTAGAGGACTGCAGGGGAGGGACTGCCGGCTTGAAAATTTTAAGAGGTGGTTTCTCTGAGTGCCATCCTTGGGCAGAGTGCACCAGAGGTGAAGGCTGCACCCGGGCCCCCAGCCAGAGGCATATGTTGCTCTAATCTGGGGCTCCCCCCACCCTGCCCGCTGCCTCCTTTCCTGGGTCCTCCTGCTCCCTCAGGGTCGGCCCTTAGAATGGAGGCTCAGCTGGCCTGGGCAGCAGCCCTGCCCTCTGCCGTCCTGAGCTAGAACTGAAGTTAGATGGGAAGATGGGGCCATAGTTTCACAGAAGATTCCTGCCTCAGGTTCCCAAGCCCTCTCCTCGTGTCATCTCGCTTTATAGATGAAGGAGTGAAAAATCCTGTCTCACTCCGCCTCTCCTTTCTTTGCTTGCTTGCGCACGTGCGTGTGTATGCATGTGTGTGTCAGATGCAGGTCTTTTGTCTGGGAGTGAGCAGTACTGGGCAGGGACAGCCAGGGAGCCTGTGTAGCTGGTTCCAGGTCTTCAACAGCAGTGTTTTCCAAAATTTTTTCATGGCAGCATCTCAACCCAATGCACATTTCAGAGACTAAAATTTTTAGCTCGTGTGCAGTGCACTGATATTTACTCTTTTACTTCATCTTAAAAATGTTGGTCACTGGGACTTCCCTGCTGGTCCAGTGGTTAAGACTCCGTGCTTCCAAGCCAGGGGCATGGGTTCAGTCCCTAGCTGGGGACCTAAAATCCCACATGCCCCCATGGTACAGTTAAAAAAAAAGTGTTGGTCATCGGCCAGTGGTGCTCCCGTCCACTTCTTGCTGCATCACTGGGGGCTGTGGAAGGTCTGGAGAGCCTCTTGAAGCTGGAATGCAGACAGTGAGCCAGCTGGATGCAGCCGCCTGCATCCAGGGCTCAATTCCACCAGGGGAGGCTCTGTCTCCGGCCAGGGTCCTTGAGGGTCACACACGACTGTGGGCAGAGCCTTGTACTCAAGAGGGTCAAGTTCTGAGACTAGAGAAAGCCTAATGCTGCCTGTCCTTCGTGAGTTAGGAATTGGGAGTCGGGACCTCCCTCTTGAAATTTCAAGTGACTTCTTGAACAGAGGGATGCAGAAGCTGCCAGCCCAGCCAGAGCTGTGGACCAGAGCAGGCCTCAACTCCTGGCTTGCCCACCCCTCCGTGCAAGGACAGGTTAAGAGGACCCTGTAGAGCAGACAGGGTGAGGCGACATCACACCCTGCCTGCCCTGGCCCCAGCTGGGTGGGGCGGCAGAAGGAAGGTTCTGGGAACTACATCCCACCCAGTTGTAGCTGGTTCTGCCCCTCAGCTCTGTTGCCCTCTTTGCCTCGGGTCAGCCTCTGCCCCTCTCTCAACCGCCATTGGCCAGCTTGTTTCTGACCTGCTAAAGCCCAAGTAGAAATAGGAACCAGTGAAGATCCCCCTACTCTGAGCTTGCCCTGGGGCCCTGCTGATAGCTGTGGGCATCGCTCTGGTGACTCCTCCAACTGGGAGGCCATATCCAAACTCTGGACACACAGGGAGAAGGTCTGCACGTCCTGCTTCCTGATAGGAAGAGTCCTGAAGTAACTATCTCCTGTTCCCCGGGGACGACAAAGCTTCCCTTCAAAGGAAGTCTTCTTATCCCCTCCTTGGGCTGAAAGTGAGTGGATACAAACCCAGCAGTCCCTCTGGGAGTGGGGAGCCCTGCTGGGTGTCCTCTAACCAGAAGAGAGTCAGGGAGAGAATCTGGGGAAGGTGGGCAGACTTGTTTTTGCTTATATTTTTGGCCCTGATGGGTCGACCAGTCAGGAGAAGACAGCCAACCATCAAATTCCCCAGTAATGTGGACGTGGGAGAAATATTTATCTCAGGCTAACTGTCGCAAGATCACACAACCTGGAAGAGGTGGAGCCAACCCTTGAAACTTGGGTCCATCTGAACCCCAAGCCTGCCTCTTCTTTCCATCTCAGGTCCTCAGTGCTGCAGACAAGTAGGGGACTGCAAGGGCAGACTGCCTGAGTAGAGAGTCAAGGGCTGGAGTCCAGAGAGAGGGCAGAGGGGATGGGATCCACCCAGACCAGCCCATGCTTGGCCAGACTTTTCCCCTGGCTAAGAAGCATGCGGGTGCCCCTTGGGATTCGTGCCCCCTTGTCTAGTTGCCACAGGTGAGGACTAACCTCGTCTTCCCTTACTTAATGTTCTGTCCTACCTGGCCATCCAGCTGCACTCTCCCTGCCTTGTGCTCCTCTTCCCTAAGCTTTCCTTGTAGGCCCGGCTGCCAGAGTGTCCACGGGCTCTGCTCCCCCAGGCACCCTCTGGCTGGAAAGGCTGCTGAGCTCCAGAGCCAGGGAGGAGGAGACCGATGTGAGAGGAGCCCTAAGCACGGTGAGTAATGATATGAAAACTTGTACATCAAGGGGCCCCCGAGACTCAGAAGGGAAGTGACCTGCTGGAGGGCACATGGGTGGTGGATGGCTGAGTTGGAATTCCAGTCCAACTCTGTCCCCTGTCCCATCTTCCACTACTTATGGACATGAGTTCATTAGCCAGCAGAAGTAAGCAGAGAGCTGCTTCTACCTGGCTTACTTTACACTTTAGAACACCATTTTTGTGTACAGTTAGACATGGAGATGTTGAGAGCAGGAGGGGAGGTTGTACTGTTCGCTCAGGCAAAGGAAAACACCCAGTTTTGCAGTCCTCATGAAACTGACCTGTGCAGATCTTATGGTCGGTAGGGTGGGGTGGAGAGGCCGGCAGAGGGCAGGGTAGGAAGTATGGGAGACACCTGATGGCCACACAACAAAGGATGATGGGAGGCAGGGAAGGAACTTGCGTTCCCTGAACATCTTTATCCAGGGGCTGTGCCTCCCTTTGCGCAAAATATTTCATTCTCACGAAAAGATAGGAATTGTTACCCTGTATACCAATAGGAATTGTAACCTCAGCGAGAGCTTCAGTAGCCCGCTGCATGTCACAAACAGGTGAGTGGGAAGTCGAGATTCTAACTCGGGTCTCTCTGGAGTCTGCGCATCTTCCTCTAAACTGGTTCTGATGAAATCAGGAGCCCCACAGCACCTTTGCTGGCTCACAATGTCAGAAGGAGAGCCACTTCTCAGAATAGACTCCATTACAGTGAATATCTTGACAAAAATCCCCTGGACTGGCTAAGAGTCCAGCACCTAGCCTGATGTCTGACACATAGTAGGCCCTCAATAAATGGCTGTTTGAGCTTTAACAGGAACGGAGGAGGCAGCAGGCACAGAGGACACTGACCCTTCTTTGGAAGCAGATGAGGTTCTGATGAGGGGCTCCCCAGGAAAGCCCCAACCTCCTCGCAACACCCAGCACTCCTGCAGACTGGGATCACCTTTCGCTGACAACTGACCCTGCACATGGTCTTTAAGCAGCAGGGGACTGAGCTGGACTCTCCACAGGGAGAATTGCCCAGATGTCACCGGTTCCCTACCCTGCGAGCTCAAGATCTAAGACAGATGGTGGCCGCGGATGTGACCTGGACATTCCGCAGAATACAACGCGTAACCCCTAGCCCACTGGATAGAGCGGGAGGCCTCACCCTTGGCAGAGACTAGGGCTTTAGACACTGAAACAAACAGCTGTCCCTGCTAGCAGAGCGCACTTCCGTGCTCCTTAGCCCTTTCGTGGCAGCTTCTCTGCCTGGAATGTGGCAAAAATTGTGTCATCTTCCCCACTGAACAAAACCTCCTCTAAGATCATGACTCCGCTCCTGTTTGTTCCCCCAGCACTAGCCACCAGGGCTTTTGAAAGCCTGAACGAAGAAACGAGAGCATCTCCTGTGGACTGGGTGCTCAGGGCACTGTGCTGGCCAGTGGTGGACCTTCTGGACTCACATGACTCACTGTCAGCTTGTCAGTTTCTGCCCTGCTGATGGGAGGAATGCCCAAACCACTTGAGCTAGTGGGGAAGGGATATCCAACCCTGTTTCAGAACCTGGAGGGCGCCCTGGGAGCCCTGCCTGAGTTCCCTTCCAGAGGCCGGCCAGGGGGCTCCCTGGTGAGAACTGTGGCTGGCACATCTAGGGATAGGTAAGCAGATAGAAGCCTGTGAGATGACTTTGAGAAGAAGCATCCTGTGTTTTGGCTGCTCAGACAGGAACAGAGAGAGGGCAGCTTAGCTGAAGCTGGCGGATTCTGAACCTCCTTGAAAATGATGTGAGAAAGGGGAGGCCAAGCGAATGATTTCTGAGGCAGCTCAGTGTGGTCAGAACTCTGGGATCCCAGTGAAGGAAGTCACCAGCAGGGACTTAGCTCTGTCAAGCAGCTAGCTGTGGGGTGCCAGGGACTTTGCTGGCCTGACTGCTAACCATTTTTTAGGGCCAAAGGGTGGATAGTGGGACTCATTCTAGGGGACTCCAGGGGATTTTATGGGGGCTCACTTTGGGGTCCTGCAGCCTCTGGATTGATACTTTGGTAAGAATCTCAGCCCAGCAGAGATGGAAAGCACCAAGTGAGCATCTCTGGCCCCATACCCTCCTTGCAGCGATGGGGAAAGATTTACCCAAGGCAGCGTTGAATTTGTTATTTCCAAAAACAGCACTGAGGTGGACAGCACAGGAAATAATAAAATTTAAATTACCGTTTCATAGTGTTTTTATTTGATTACTCGTGGTGGCAAAACGTGAATCTTCTTTGCATTAGGGTCTAAATGTCTCCGTCCAGCTTTGAGTCCAGACGTCCCAAGTAACTTTTCTAAGGTCGCTCGGGAAAGGAGAGATGGACGTGGGCCTGGACTCTTTAACACCCTCTCAGTCCAGTGCTCTGCGCTGCGGTGACCTGTTGCATAATACGGAATAACTGTGGCTTGTCTTCTCTTTTTTGAAATTTCCATTTGATCCTCTGAGTCCGCCAGCAGTCCGGTTGCTGGTGAGAGTGATGCTGTCTTCTGGGACGTCCAGGGACAGATTTTCCCTGGCTTTCTGGATACAGCCCCCATCTAGCAAAATCACGACACCCCTCTGCGACAGGGACACTGACACGGGATTCACGCAAATGCTAAAACAAGACTTGGAAACGTTGGCGCTCCGCACCAGGCACGGGGGCCCTGCCTCCCCCTCCCCCATCTTTGCCCGGGTGGCTGAGCCCTGGGCTCCGCCCCTTCCCCACCCGGCCGGGGGAGGGGTCCTGCTCCGCGTGGAGGTAGCGGCGGCTGGAGACGCTGGCAGAAAGAGGCTGGACGCAGGGGGCGCCAGTGGCCCGGGTCTGGCCGGCTGGGTCAGCCGTGCGCCCCCGCCCCGCCACGCGGTGAAGTTTGCGGAAAGTTTTGCACAGCCAGCCGGGGAGTTGTGACGCAGCGTCTGGGGCTCCAAGCCCGGACCGAGAAGCGAGGGAAGGCGAGGCGGGGAGAGAGGAAAGCGGAGAGCGAGAGAAAAAGTGCACGCCGGGGTCCTCCTCGACCCCACGGATCCTCCTCTCCCGCTTCCCCTTCTTCCTCCCGGGCCCCGCGCCCGACCGCTCTTCCTCCCCTTCCCCTCCCACGCTGCCCGCTTCCCTTCTCCGCTGCCCCTCCAACCCTCCTCCCCGGGTCTGCGCTCCTCCCTCTGCCCTCCCTCCGCACGGCCTGCCTCCTTCCCTCCTCCTCCTCCCCTCCTCTCCCCGGGAGGCATCACTTCGTCCCGACCCGGAGGAAGACGCGAGCCCCTCGCGGGCGGTCACCACAGCCCAGCACCCCTGCAGCCACCGCGCGCCGCGCCCGCGCTCCCTCGGTCCCCGCATCCCCCGAGCGCCACGCCGCGGGCATGGGGCCCGGCCGGCCGATCCTCGCGCCCTGGCCTCATCACCTGCTGCGCTGCGCCTTGCTCTTCGGGGGTCTGCACCTCGGTCGCCCCGCCGCCGCCGCCACCGCCCTCCCGGGTAAGGCGCTTCCAACGTGGTCAACTTCGGGGGCCGGGCGGGGGGAGCGCCGGGGAGCGGGCCTCTCTCGACTTTTCCCTCCTTTTTTTCCCCCCACTTTGCAGGACGTGTGTGCGTGTGTGTGTGTGTGTGTGTACGTGTGTGACTGGGTTTTAAAAAATCGTCTCCGCTTTTCTGAAAGCGGGGCGAGGGGTTGGGGGGGAGGACAGGGGTGAGGGAGGAGGAGCGCGCCTGGAGGTGGGGGAGGACCTGAGTGGAACCAGATGTGGCGGGCGGCGGGGGAGGGGAGCCCAGGGGTCTCGAGCCGCCTCGGAGGAAGAGGGCGGGCCCCGGGAGGACCCCCGCGCCCGCCCTCTAGGACCACCCGGCGCCTGCCCTGCGCTGGGCCCGGGGACCTTCAGGGCGCGTCCGGGGAAACCAGCGGAGACTCCAGGCCGGGCTCCTTGCTTTTCTTCGGGACCAAAGCGTTGTTGTTGTTTTTGAATTATTCGTGAGGGCTTGGTTGCCCTTCCTGGCACCTCGGGGGTGTTGGTATTTTCTTTTCCACACTTGGTCTTCAAAGGACAGCCCGTGGCAGGCGGCATCCGCATCAATTGAACGGAGCTCTGTGGGGCAGTTTTGTGTCATCAGAAGGATGTAACAGGCTTCAGCAAGGGTGTGTGTGTTTGTGTGTGTAGTGAAGAGAGTGTTGTGTGGGCGGCTCTGACCCAACTGGCACCCCTCCAGAGTGGACAGATATTGGATGGCCAAAGAGCTGCTAACGATGCACAAAGCCGACCAGCAGAAAACAAAAACCCAAAGCTGTGTCTTCTCTTCCTGCTGCTCTTTCAGAGGGTGACAGTGAAGTGTGGGGACAGACAGACCCCCTCAGCGGTAATCCCAGGGGAAAAGGGGAAGATCTGCTTGCTGGGGGTGAGTGGGGGGCGGTGGTATGCAGGAGTCAGAGCTGGAACTGCCCGGGAGTGTGGTTGTTACAGCCCAGGTGCTGGGACTATGGAAAAGGCTTGGCCTCGTTTTAGGTTTAATTTAGGGATGAGGCTGAGTGAAAGGGGACAGTCAGTGCAGCGTGTGTAGTTTTGTGCAAAGCCCAGACAGCCCCCTGGAGGATCCGGGACCTCTAGCCATGGCCAGTGCTTGCTGAGTTTGCCTGCCCGCCGGTCAGGGACCGAGACACGTATCTGCCCAGATTGTGCCCAGCCACTGCGTGAGGTGGGGGCCGGGGTGACGCATATTCATGCCAAGCAGACCCCGCCTGCCGAATTCCAGACCCACCTGGAACTGAATATCAGACACAGAATCCAGGCAGTCACTCCCCACCCACTGCAGGTCAAGGCCCCCAGGCTGCCCCCTGCCTTGCCTTGCTGCTCTTCGCCCCCTGTGAAGGCAGGCCCGGTGGGAGGGGTGGAGGAGCTGTTCCCAGAGCCCCACAGCACACTGTAAAGCCAGGCAGGCCCTGGGAGGGCTGTGGCCAGAGTGCTGACTCAGCCTTTTCCCCTGTGGCGCCTTTGACAGAGTGAGCTTGAAATGCCTGGGGAGAGACTGGGTCAGGGGAACCGCCTGGAGTGGCCCTCTGCCTCTGGGTCTCCTCCTGGCCCCCCTTTGCCCTTCCTCGGGCTGTGTCCATGGGTTTGAAGCCCCCAGAGCCTTGGAGGGGCCTGTCCCCAGTGGCACTGCATTGCTCACTCTCGAAGAAGCTTAGGTGTGAGCAGGGGTGGATGGAGGGGACATGGGGTGGAGATGGCCTGGTCCCCAGAGCAGCAGTTGAGCAAGACGTTGCAGGGCCTTCCCTGCTGTGTTCCCTCTGCCCAGAATACTCCTCTTGCACCAAATTCCTTCTCCATCCCCCTCTACCTGACGAATTAGGTGGTCCTGGGAAGAATTTACCAGCAAATAGCCCCAGGAAATGCTTGTGGGAGATAGGATTTGGTTTGGCAGGCCAGCGCTGCTGGGTGAAACTTATCCTGGGGGCAGGGTGCTTCCTGACCACCAGGAGGGGAAAGGATGGGACACCGCAGAGCCCCTTGGTGTGGGGTGGTAGAATCCATCTTTTCTCCACCATCCCCTGTGGAGTACCCAGAGGAGTACCCACACAGCTTGTGGCTGGAAGACTCTCTGTTAATTGCAGTACTGATGCATTTTTGTAGCTTTTACTGCTCAGTGCTGAGCCAAATACTTGGGGAGGAAGGAAGGTACAGAGGAGTTTAAGTTGCATCCTCAGAGAAAGAAAATTTTGTTGGTGGCAGAAGAAACTGTGAGGCAAGGGGTCACCAAGGCCCCCAGGAGGGAGGCAGGGAGGGGAGCAGAGCAGGGAGACCGGGAAGGCAGGCTGGGCTGTGCTGGAGAGGCTGTGGAAGCTGGCCGGGCTGGGGTGGAGAGATCCTGAGTAGGGTGGGGGAAAAGCTCGACTGAAGAGGAAACTGGCCAGGCTTCCAAGAGGCCAGAGTGGGGGAGCGACTTGCTGGCTGGCGGTGGGGAGCCCTGGAGAACCCCTGGGAGTTTCTGAGCAGAGGAATGAGGTGCGGATTAGAAAGAGGGCTGCTGGGAGCCCCAGGGATCAGGTATCCAGGGGCAGGAGCGAGAAGACCTTGGGAAATCTTTCTATGGGGACAGACTCTGCTGTCTAAAGGACAGGGAGGGAGGCATTCCTTTGGAAAGGCATCAGGTACTTGCTGCTACTGCCAGAGTCAGCCAGACAGGTCGCCTGCCCTTCCAGCCTAGGTCCTGGTGAGTCATGGAGTTCAGAGCCTTCTTACTGCCCACAGCCGCCCATCCACCTACAAAAGTCAGTCTTCCTTGCACCCCCGACCACTCACCTTCTGTGAGCTGCCGGGGCTGAGACAGTGCCCAGCTGAGCTGTGGTCAGTGCTGAGATCCGGCCCTCCCCTGGGGTGATGTGAACAAGATGAAGGCATAGGCAGCGGCGGCCAGGCTCTTGGTCCCCACTGCACACAGGAGAGAAATCTCAGCTTTCTGAGGCCTGCAGGGTGTGGTTGATTTGGGCCGATGAGAGGATTTCAGAAGCCCCATGAAGTTCTCAGAAGGGCACTCACTTGGATTCACCACTAGTTTCATCACTGAATAGGAGCCCCACTGCGCCCTTCAGCAGGGTGAAGTGGTATCGCAGTGGCTACTACCGTTCTTCAAGCGTTGGGCGTGGTGCTGCACGCCTGCTGTTCGGGCAAGGGTTCCTCCAAGTCTCGTAACCTCTCACACGTTCGTTGGCTGTCAACAGCTGAAAGATGTTAGGTTGTTTGCACAAGACCCTATCTCCACGCTGCTGGAACGTGGTGAAAGAGATTCGAACCCAGGTGTGGCTGCTCAGCCTGAGCACTTCACTACCAGACCTCGCTGAGAATCTGTTAAGATGAACACTGTGAAATAGGTATGTTAGGAAAGGCTGGAAAATTCTGTGGTAGAGGGTACTCCCCCCGCAGAGCTCCAAGTCCTCTGGAACGTCCTCTCCACATGTCCTCCAGAGGGGAGTCCCAGGAAGGGGTGTGCTGAGAATCTGTTAAGATGAACACTGTGAAATAGGTATGTTAGGAAAGGCTGGAAAATTCTGTGGTAGAGGGTACTCCCCCCGCAGAGCTCCAAGTCCTCTGGAACGTCCTCTCCACATGTCCTCCAGAGGGGAGTCCCGGGAGTGGGGGTGTGGGCATCCTCTGTTACCCGCCAGTTGTCCGGGCGCGGGTCTCTCCCCGCGTCCTGGGGACCCCAGACTCAGGTCCGAGCCCCCCTTGGTGTCCTCGGGTCTGAGGTGCCTGCTCCCGAGGGACTGAAGGGATCCAGTGGAGCAAGAGCCCCACTGGGGTCAGGGGTTCATGTTCATTCCGCCAGTCTGTCAGAGGATGTTTCCTGAGCCTGGGCGGTGCTGCAAGCAGGAATGACCTCCGCCTGTTCTTGTGAGCCCACCTCCCCTGCACCCCCAGTGGGGGTCCCTGGGCTGGGAGGGCCTTAGCATTGCCAACAGGAAGTGTCCTTCCTGTTTAGTCCATTTTGCGATGGGGGGGGGGGCGGCTACTTTCCCATAACTGGATCCTATAAATCTGGGTGGGGTGGGCCATCGAGCGGTGACGCAGCTCTTGGACCTCACCCTGGGCCCTGCAGATCCCAGTTACTCCTCAGCAGGAGCTGGGTCGTCAACAGGCGGGATGAAGGCTGCGCATGGCATCAGCCAGCTCCAGCTCCTCAGAGGACAGGCGAGGCCGGGCCCCCGCCCGCAGCCCCACGTGGAAGCCAGTGGTTAGGTGCCTTCCTGCCCTTCCCCCTCTTTGGACCCTCTGTCCCCTCTTCCGAGCCGCTTGACCATGTATACCCCTCCCATCCTGCCTGGCTGGGCGCATGCTCTCTGCCTCTCCTCAGCTCTGCCCTCCCCCAACTTGAGTTCCCCACCCTAAAGAAGCCCTGGTTGTGTTGCTGGATGGCGGCTGGGAACCCTCAGCTTCTTCTCAGCCCCCCACGCATTCCCCCTGCTCCCCTCCTTCCTCCCTGAACCTTCGCCCCCCACCTCATCCCCTGCCATCTTCAGGCCTTTGCACACACCCTTCCCTCTGCCTGGCATGCCCTCCCTGTCTTCTGGCCTGACTGCCGCTGCCCTTCCTTCAAGACTCAGGATTCTCAGAAGGACCCCGAGGGGTCCCGGTCACTGCCTCTTGGGCTCGCCTGGGCTAAGGAGACACGCTCACAGAGGGCGAACACAGGGATAAACGCCAGAATGGAGGGGTGGCCTTTTTTTGGGGGGGCGGGGTCATCTCTAGAAGGACACTGAGAAGCTGCTGTAGTGGGCTTGGAACTCCTACAGGGAAAGACAGGAAGCCCATTGCCCAGCCTCTCCCGACATCCTCAGAAGGTGTGTGGAATGGGGGGCAAACACAGCTCACCCCAAGGTAGACTGAGGCAGGAGGGGGTTGGCTGGGAGCGCCTCGCCTCTGCTTCCTCTTAGATATAAATCAGCACAGCTGTGTGAACTCGGGCAGAGGCTCCCGTTTCTTCATCTGTAAAAATAAAATAATAGTCCCTCATAGGGGTTTCGTAAGAAATGATATAATAGATGTATGAAATACATGGAACAATGCTGGACAGTCATGTCTTAGCAAATAATATTAAATTAGTGCTATTTTTTATTATGGGGGAGAAAACATGAAAAAACACAATCCTCAACAAAGTTCTAAATAACTGCAGCCACTTTTTTAATCAGAGTAGGTCTTTGATTATCCATTATTGCTCGGTGACACTTTGCTAACTACCGTTAAGTGCCTAAAAGTAACCATACTTTTTTTTGAAAGTAAATTTAAATCCTAAAGAAAAAAAAAAATACCCATCCTCAGTTGTCTTTACCCCTTAAGCCTCTCAGTATACTCCCCTCCTGCTGCTTCTCTTTATAATGAAGCTTCTTCAGCTAAACTTCCCTTGGAGCCGAGTTCCTGGGACTCTGCATTATCTAGCCTTCTTCCTAAGAAGCTGCCTCCCAGGGGTTCTAGTAATTAGGCTTCCTAATTACTAAATCCCGTGCCCCTGCTGGCCTCACCTTGTAGCATACGTGCTGCTGATAGCCTGTTTTATAATACATGCTGTGTGGAAAATAGCCATACAGGGGTAAAGTTTTAACGATTTGAGGTCCTCACTTCCCTTGACCCGCAGCCTAACAGTAGTCACTGTCAGTAGTTGGGTTGATCTTCCCTTTTTTATGCATATACACACATACAAATACTCCTTTTACACAAGACCACGTTTTATGCTGTACAATACATTATTTTGCAATATTCGTGGGCTTTCCACGACAGGCTTCAGAGCTGTGTCATTCTTAACGGTGCTCAGTAGTCCATTGGAAGGATGTACTGTCTATTTTAGGTTTTTTGCTGCTTCCCTGTTGATGGGCACTGTTTGGGAAGTTCTCTCTCCCTCTGGCCTCTGCGATGCGGTTTGCATCCGGGGTCTCCGCCTCCTGGCTTCCAGCCTCAGTCCAGAGTCCACATCGTTGCCAGACGTATGATTCAAAAGGGCCGCTTTTATCGCCAGGCTCAACTTTCTGAACTGAGAATTTGAGGCCTTCCATGGTCAGGTTCTCGGAGAAGGCAATGGCACCCCACTCCAGTACTCTTGCCTGGAAAATCCCATGGGTGGAGGAGCCTGATAGGCCGCAGTCCATGGGGTCGCTAAGAGTCAGATACGACTGAGCAACTTCACTTGTACTTTTCACTTTCATGCATTGGAGAAGGAAATGGCAACCCACTCCAGTATTCTTGCCTGGAGAATCCCAGGGACGGGGGAGCCTGGTTGGCTGCCGTCTATGGGGTCGCACAGAGTCGGACACGACTGAAGCGACTAAGCAGCAGCACGGTCAGGTTCTAGCCTTTCTCTTCAAACCCTTGAGCAAGTCGCATTCGGATGCCCTGAGTGTCCTGCCTGTGAAGCCCTTGCTTCTCTCTCAGCCGCCAGGAGGGCGTGGCTCCCAATCCCGCTCTGACCCGCAGCTTTAACCTTCTAGAAGGAGTCCCCAATTCATCGCTGCCGCCCGCCAGGTGGAGACTTCCCCGCTCTTCGCCGACTGGAACCTCCGGGGCAAGGCTTTGTCAACCCGGCATAGCCTCCAACCTTGGACACGGTATCCTTTAGTAAATATTAATTGAATCAAACGAAGCGGACAGGTGTTCCAAAGAGCTCCCCTCACAGGTTTTATTTAGTGTAATTGACATATAGCATTGTATTAAATTTAAGGTGTACACATAATGATTTGATGTTTGTGTATATTGCAAAATGGGGCTTCCCAGGTGGTGCAGTGATAAATATTCCGCCTGCTAAAACAAGAGACTCAGATGTGGGTCCCATCCCTGGGTGGAGAAGATCTGCTGGAGTAGGAAAGGGCAACCCCCTCCAGTATTCTTGCCTGGAAAATTCTGTGGACAGCCTGGCTGGGCTACAGTCCATGGGATTGCAGAGTCTGACACACTGAGCAACTTAGTACACACATATTGGAAAATGATCTCCACATAAATTTAGTTATCATACTGTCCATCACCATGATTGTAAATTTATTCCTGTGATGAGAGTTTTGTTTGTAGTAGTAGAAAGGCAATGAAGAGAGTTGCCCTTCCAGAGTTTTAGGTGATGTCACAATCGTCAGAAACATATGGCATTGAATTAAACAGAAAAAGAGTCCAGTAGACTGGAGTAAATTTCAAACATAGACCTAGACTGTTACAAGAACTAGTGTGAGACATGCCAGAAACAACATCCTGATATGAAAAGGAATCTGTACTTGTATGGGACAACTGGATTATAATTTTAAAATTTTAGTTTCAATTTCTAGCTGATTGCAGCTGAGAAAATTCAGCCGGCAAGTTTGTCATGTAGAAAGTGCAAAGATCACTAGAAATTAACTTTCAAAAATACATAATTAAGCTAGTGAAAACAGAAAACCTAATAATGGCAGATCTGTGAGGAAACTCATCTGTATGCCTGCTGCTGCCAAGTCGCTTCAGTCATGTCCAACTCTGTGCGACCCCATAGACGGCAGCCCACCAGGCTCCGCCATCCCTGGGATTCTCCAGGCAAGAACACTGGAGTGGTTTGCCATTTCCTTCTCCAATGCATGAAAGTGAAAGTGAAGTCGCTCAGTCGTGTCCGACTCTTTGCGACCCCATGGACTGCAGCCTACCAGACTCCTCTGTCCATGGGATTTTCCAGGCAGGAGTACTGGAGTGGGGTGCCATCACCTTCTCTGTCTGTATAACTGGGGCATGTAAATTAGTTCAGATTTTCTGGATTTAATCTTTCAGACAAGATGTAAGAAACTAGATAAGTAAGACTTCATATCCTTTGACCTCGTAATTCTGCTTGGGGAATTTGTAAGTCATTAACCTCAAAAAGGAAAAAAAAAATGGTCATAGAAGGACTATTTGTAGTAGCAAAACAAGTTAGAAACCATCTAGAAGCCCGATAGCAAAAGCATAGCTAATCAAACCAAGATATCTTAACACAATGGACAACTTATTTAGTGCTAAACAACAAATATAGAATTAATGCCAGTATGTGGAAATCTGTCTAAGAAGGAAGCTTCTCATGACCACAAAACAAGCTTACAAAATAATTTGTAATTACTCTGGTAGTAATTAAATGAAGGTACATGCCTGATCCCTGACAAGCAGTTTCTCATTCATTCGGTTACCTGTTTTGTTTTTGTTTCCCTGAGCACTGACAATGTGCTACGTGTAGTATTTGATGCTGAAGACACCATGGTGATGAAGACACCATGGTGAACAAACCAGGCATGGCTCCTGCCTTCCTTAAGCTTACATTTTAAGAGCAACACCCCATCCCCAGCGGAGAGCAATGTTCCAGAAGCAAATGTGCACTGATTTCATTTTAGGTGCAATTTTAAGTTTGTTAGACGAAAGATGGAAGCAATAGACTGCTCAGAAATGTCAGACACAGGGTCAGGAACCTTTCTGACCACAAAGAGAACAGCCCCGAGTCAGAGCAGCCTGGTCAAGTAGGAATTCAATAGGAAATGGCCTTGTAGTCAGTCTTGGTCCCCAAGGAAAGGATTTCCTAACTTCACAGATGCTTAACCTCATTTCTGAGGATCTGAGGAGATAAGAGTGGTTTAGGAGCACTGATTTACCATAGCCAAAGCAAAACCAAAAATGCACCTTGAAAGAAATAGGGATAATTATAGAGTATGAACACAATGAAATATAATGCAGTAGTGCACAGACAGACCTCAATACATGCATCAACATGAGTGATTCTTAGAGACAAAATGTTGAGTGTGAAAAAAAAACTCAGAGGACTACATTGGTATTACACTCGGTCTCAAACGACTAGAAGAGTTGAGGGGAAAATGCAGTGAGCATTCGTATACTCTCCACCTGGAAGCACCGATGGTTAACATTGGCCACATTTGCTTTACCTCACTCTGTGTCTGTGCGTATGTGTGTGTGTGCTGAAGCTTTGCGTTAGTTGTAGACATGACATTTCACATCAGTATTTCACCATGTATCAACTAAAAACAAAAACATTCTATAAAACCATAATCACATTCAAGAAAGATAACAGATGCAACAGTTCTTTTTTTCTGATATGCAGTTTGTGTTTGAATTTCTCCGGTTGTCCCCATGATATCAGCTGTTATTCAAGTCCAGGACTCAATTTGATGTCGTGTCTCTCAGTCTCTTTTAATCTAAAATAGTTGGTCTTTTTTTCCTTTATGACATTGCATATTTATTCATTTGGCTGTGCCAGGCCTTAGTTGTGGCACGTGGGACCTTCGAGCTTCATTGTGGCATGTGGGATCTAGTTCCTCGATCAGGGATTGAACCCAGGCCCACTACATTGGGAGCTTGGAGTCTTAGCCACTGGACCGCTAGGGAAGTCCCTATGACATTCCATTTTTGATGACTTCAGGCCAGTCGTTTGCTAGAACGTTAGCAGTCATTTTATCTGATTGTTTAATCATTAAATTCATGCTAAACATTTTTGGGAGGAAAACCACAGGTGTGGGGCACAAGTGTGTCCTTTCCATTGTGTCACGTTGAGTTAGTTTGTTCCCTTATTGGTGTTGCTGACTTTGATCACTTGGTTCAGGTGGTGTCTACCAGATTTCTCCACTAAAAAGGTACCTTTTCTCCTTTTATTTGGTAGATAATTTAAGAAACTAAACGATATTCTTCAAAAAGCAAAGTTGCTCCTAGCAGCACTATTCATAATAGCCCCAAACTGAAAACTACCCAAATGCCCATCAACAATGGAATGGTTAGGTTGTGGTGGCTCCACACAGGTCAGTAGCACACAGCAGTGGGAATGAATAGCCTACAACACATGCGACAGTGTGGATGAAGCTCACAAAATTGTTGAACCAGATGCAAGGCATTCGTGCCATATGATCCCATGTATGTGAGGTACAAAAAAGAGGGTAACACTGACCTATGCTGCTGCTTGCAGACAGCGCTTACCCATAGTGGAAGAAGTTGTAACCAGAGGGTGTCCCAGATAACATTTAGAAGAAAAACGGGAGATATCTGGAACATTTATGGCAAGAAGCTCCTATAAACCAATGAGAAAAATACAGGAACCTCCACTAGTTTTTTTCTAATTATTATTGAATTTCTTGATTTTGGCTCTACTGGGTCTTCATTGCGGAGCGTGGACTCTAGAGTGATGCAAGGGCTTAGTTGCCCCTTGGTGTGTGGGATTTTAGTTCCTGGACCAGGGATTGAACCCATGTCCCCTGCATTGCCAAGTGGATTCTTAGCTACTGGACCTCCAGGAAAGTTCCTCTACTAGTTTTAAGGCATTTAAGATAAGCCAATAAGGGCTGGGAACAGAGTTCACAAAGAAGAAATACTGATGTCCAATATGCTTTGGAAAATGTTTTAAATCACTAGCAATTAAAAAAAAGATACCCTTCTCAGAGTACCATCAGAGTACCAACAAAGAGTGATGTAATAATACGTTCAATATAATATTATTTATAATTGAGAATCTGCTTACAAATTGAAGACCAGTAATAGCTAGAGAATGAGTAAATGAAATGTATGCTGTCGTGGAATAGCATACAGCCGTTAAAATGGTTTTTACAAAATTAAAAGACACAGTCCTTTTTCTAAAATGTTAAGTGCAAAACAAGACTCAGAAGCATTTGTTTGGGAGTGTAGTATATATCAATAAATGAACATAACTTGTATTTGAAGTAAGTAGGCAAGATAAAATTGGTAAAGATCACACCAAAATTTAGCAGAAGTCATATGTGTCAGAAAACTAAGATCCTGGCATCTGGTCCCATCACTTCATGGGAAATAGATGGGGAAACGGTGGAAACAGTGTCAGACTTTATCTTTGGGGGGCTCCAAAATCACTGCAGATGGTGACTGAAGCCATGAAATTGAAAGACACTCCTTGGAAGGAAAGTTATGACCAACCTAGACAGCATATTCAAAAGCAGAGACATTACTTTGCCAACAAAGGTCCATCTAGTCAAGGCTATGGTTTTTCCAGTGGTCACGTATGGGTGTGAGAGTTGGACTGTAAAGAAAGCTGAGCGCCGAAGAATTGATGCTTTTGAACTGTGGTGTTGGAGAAGACTCTTGAGAGTCCCTTGGACTGCAAGGAGATCCAACCAGTCCATTCTGAAGGAGATCAGTCCTGGGTGTTCATTGGAACGACTGATGCTAAAGCTGAAACTCCAATACTCTGGCCACCTCATGCGAAGAGTTGACTCATTAGAAAAGACCCTGATGCTGGAAGGGATTGGGGGCAGGAGGAGAAGGGGACGACAGAAGATGAGATGGCTGGATGGCATCACTGACTCAATGGACATGGGTTTGAGTGAACTCTGGGAGTTGGTGATGGACAGGGAGGCCTGGTGTGCTGCGATTCACGGGGTCGCGAAGAGTCGGACGCGACTGAGTGACTGAACTGAACTGAGAGGTCACATTCTGCTCTATTATGTATTTATAGTTATATAATTTATTTATTTTTGGTTGTGCTGGGCCTTGGTTTCTGTGCACTGGCTCTCGCCTGTTGTGGTCCCTGGACTTTGCATCATGGTGGCTTCTCTTGTTGCAGAGCATGGGCTCTGGAATCGCTGGCTTCAGTCGTTGCGGCTTGTGGACCCTAGAGCTGGGGCTCAGTAGATGTGCTGCACGGGCTTAGTTGCTCTGGGACAGGTAGCCTCCTCCCAGACCAGGGACTGAACTCGTGTCCCCTGTGTTGACGAGCAGATAATTACCCACTTGGGAAGTCCTCTTTTGTGTACTGATTATTTGACAGAGGTGATTTTTTTTTTCTTTTAGCATGTCTATAATTGGCAGCAATGGGGTGGCAAAGGACAGCTTTCTCCCTGTCCTACGGGGAGATTCCCATCTCACCCATGCCCATTCCCAACTCCTAACACGGCCACACCCACAGCACGTGATTCCACAGGGCCAGAATCTCCTTGTAGGGGAAGATCTCCCAGCGCTAAGGGAGCCTTGAGAGTCCCTTGGACTGCAAGGAGTTGCAATCAGTCCATCCTAAAGGAGATCAATCCTGAATATTCATTGGAAGGTCTGATGTTGAAGCTGAAACTCCAGTACTTTAAGGCCACCTGATGCGAAGAACTGAAAAGACCCTGATGCTGGGAAAGATTGAAGGCCGAAGAAGGGGATGACAGAGGATGAGATGGCTGAATGGCACCACTGACTCGATGGACATGAGTTTGAGTGAGCTCTGGGAGTTGGTGATGGACAGGGAGGCCTGGCGTGCTGCGGTCCATGGGGTCACAAAGAGTCGGAGGCGATTGAGCAACTGAACTGAACTGAAGGGAGCCTTGTCGGGTGGGTCCGGCACAGAGGGGACCGCCTGGCTGCAGAAGGGAAGAGTGGACACTGGGTGCAGGGTGGGTGGCCCCTGGGACTGAGACCCAGCTGGCTGGGACCTTGGTTAGTTTTCCCAAGCCTCTCCTCGTCTGCCCGTCTTGTTTTTTTTTTTTTTTTAAATGATGAGTTGGAGCTGGGCTTCACCTACTGGCCAGCAAGGAGGCCGGTGTAGGAGGGTCACCCTCTGAGCTGGGTTCCTGAAGGCGCACTCAGGATGCTCAGGAGCAAGAGCTGGATGATGGGTGAGGCATCGGCCTCGAGCTATTTCCATTAACAGACCCTCAAACATAAACCCCTTGTTCTTGGCGCTCATCAACCGAGTGTTTACGCAAGGGACAGCCGGAGAGAAGGCAAACTCAGTGATACATGTACTAAGTGGTGGTCCTTACGGACAAGATTGGAGTGCATATCAGATACGTGCCAGTCAAGGGACAGGCTTTTGGAAGGCTTCCTCCTTTTTGAAATCTTTAACAAATGAGAGAAAAAACCAGGTTAATACTGAGCACGTCTAATCTGCCAGGGTCAGTATTAGGCAATTGCACATGCCCCATGTTTTTAATCCTCACATTCCTCCGTTTCGTGGATAAAGGAATTGGGCCAGCAAGGCTGTGAGCCGGATCACGCAGCTCGTGAGTGGCAGAGTCTGTGTCTGTTTGGCTTCCTGCGTGGTCTTGTTTTATTTTTGTAAACAAGTAAGTATGTGTTATAATATAATGGACATTAGGCAAGACAGAGCAAGAACTTTGCAATACTTACGTTTACTCATGACCTTCTCTCTCTCACCCTGTTCCTCCCACCCAATTTCTTATTTTGTATTTTCCATGCTTTGCTCCTAAAGTTTTTCATTCTTGGTGTACTATATAAATACAGGAAAGTGAACACCATAAATGTTCAGCTCAATGAATTTTCACAGACTGAACACACCCATGTAGCCAAGGATTGGATCCAGCAAATAAATAACATTACCAGTATTACCAGTGCTTTCAAATGCTTTTACACATTTTTCTGTAACTTCATTAGATGTGTATATTTCTTCTTCGTGAACTGCCTGTTCAGACGTATTCTTTATCATCTCATCTCTTCAGGTCTTAGGGGCTTAAAATTACTGGATCTCTATATTTTTCTCATTGGCTTATATGAACTTCTTGCTGTGTTTGTTAAAAATATCTTTCTCCTGTTGGTTGTTCATTTAAATTTTTTATTTTGGGGGGAATTCTCTGGTTGTCCAGTGGTTAGGGCTCCAGGCTTTCGTTGCCAAGAGCCTGAGTTCAATCCCTGGTCCAGTAAATAGAGTCCCATAAGCCATGTAGTACATACAGTGTGTGTATATATATGTGTGTGTGTGTTTGCGTGTATGTGTGTGTGTGTATCTTTTTTAATCCCCCCCACCCCCCCCCACACACACACTTGTTTTTTTTTTTTTAGTAAAGTTTACAAAACCCTTGGGGTTTCTCTTCTTCATTGAAAGGCTTCACCCTCTTATGCACCAACACCTTTCTGTTGCCCTAACTCACTCTCTCAAGACCCTCGGCAGCTCATCTGAACTTGTGGGCAGCTTCAGTTAGCAAACTTGAATAAAGCTGCAGAAGGACAGTATTACATATATATTTTTTCAGAATCAGAATACATTTTGGTGATTGTAAACAAATAGTACACGATTCAAAATTTGAAAAAGTTACAAAAAAAGACAGGTTACTTAAAATATCACAGCTAAGAAACACTATTAACAGTTTAGAGACTATGCTGTCAAACTGTCTCCTCACCTCTCCTCCCCTCTCTCTCTATAAAACTTGACATAAAGGTTTCAGTGTTGGCTTCTAACATTTTTTCATATGCCAATGTGTCATCAGTGTATTTCCATCCAGTGCTTCCATTGACTGCGTAAGATTCCATTGTACAGATGTACCATAACTAGCCCATGTTAGACATTTGGGTCATATCTCTTTTTTTTAATTTCCAAACATGTAAATTGTGGAAAATACAAAGAGAAGAAAATAAAAATCACCAGCTATCCCATATGTCAGTAATAACCACTGTTAACACTTAGGCATGTTCAGTGGTTCTGAGATTCTGGTGAGCCTCAGAATCACCTGGGAGTCTTATTCCTTCTTTCTGAGCTTCTAATTCAGTAGGCCGGCTGTAGGGCTGGGGCTTTCCAGGTGGCGCTCATGGTAAAGAACCTGCCTGCCAAAACAAAAGAGACTTGGGTTCAATCCCTGGGTCCAGAAGGTCCCCTGGAGGATGGCACAGCAATCCATTTCAGTATTCTTGCCTGGAGAATCCCATGGGCAGAGGAGCCTGGTGGGCTACAATCCACAGGATCGCAGAGAGTCAGGAGTGAAGCAGCTTAGCATGCACGCACACTGTAGGGCTGGGCACTTGCTCTGTAAACAAGCACGCCTGGAGATTTGAACTCCCCAGTTTAATAAAAAAGCAGGCACAAAAGTCTTTTCAGACTTTACTTGATTTAAAAGTAAATAGAAACAAGGTCATATTATATACCCAGTTTTTAAAAATCAGTTCCAGTGTGAACGTCTGTTCATGTCAGAATACTCCTGCAAGTTGATTAGTGTTGTCTGCGTAGTTTCCCATTGCATGAATGTATTTCATTTGGCTCTGTCAATGCCGTATTGTTGGACATTAATTTTCACCCAGTCATTGTTATCAGTAATGCTGTGTAGCAAAATATTTGCATAGATTCTTTTTTTAAATGTATTTCTTTTTAATTGGAGGATAATTGCTATAGAGTGTAGTGCTGGTTTCTGCCATACATCACCATGAATCAGCTGTAGGCATACATATGTCCCCTCCCTCTGTCCCCACCCCATCCCACCGTCTAGGTTCTCGCAGAGCACTGGATTGAGCTCCCTGCATCACACAGCAGATTCCCGCCAACCATCTGATTTACATATGCTAATGTATATGTTTCAATGCTCCTGGTCTCTCAGTTCATCACACC
Source organism: Cephalophus harveyi (assembly GCA_006410635.1). NCBI lineage: Eukaryota > Metazoa > Chordata > Mammalia > Artiodactyla > Bovidae > Cephalophus > Cephalophus harveyi. The sequence goes on along the minus strand of SJYT01027621.1, from coordinate 6,920 downwards.
CTCTCCTTGCCCTGCTGTGTCAAGTCTCTTCTCTGTGTCTGCATCTCGATTCCTGTCCTGCAGATGGGTTCATTGGTACATTTTTCTAGATTACATGTATATGCATTAGTATACAGTATCTGTTTTCCTCTTTCTGACTTACTTCACTTTGTTTAATATGCTCTAGTTTCATCCACCTCACTAGAACTGACTCAAATTCACTTTTTATGGCTGAGTAATATTCCACTGTATATATGTACCACAATGTCTTTGTCCATTCATCTGCTGATGGACATCTAGGTGACTTTCAAGTCCTCACTATTGTAAATAGTGCTTCTGTGAACATGAGGTATGTGTCGTCTTTCGAATTGTGATTTTCTCAGGATATATACCCAGTAGTGGCACCGTTGGGTCATATGGTCGCTTTTCCCCCTAGTTTTTAAAGAAATTTCCATACTGTTCTCCATAGTGGTTGTATCAGTTTACGTTCCCACAAATAGTGCCTGAGGGCTCACTTTTCTTCACATCCCCTCCAGCATTTATAGTTTGTAGATTTTTTGATGATGGCCATTCTCAGAGGTGCAGATGACACCACCGTTAAGGCAGAAAACAAAGGAACTAAAGAGCTTCTTGATGAAAGTGGAAAAGCTGGCTTAAAACTCAGCATTCAAAAAGCTAGGATCATGGCATCCAGTTCCATCACTTCATGGCAAATAGATGGGGAAACAATGGAAACAGTGACAGACTTTATTTTCTTGGGCTCCAAAATCACTGCAGATGGTGACTGCAGCCATGAAATTAAAAGACACTTGCTCTTTGAAAGAAAAGCTATGGTAAACCTAGACAGCATATTGAAAAGCAGAGACATTACTTTGCCAACAAAGGTCCGTTTAGTCAATACTATGGTTTTTCCAGTAGTCATGTATGGATGTGAGTGTTGGACCATAAAGAAGGCTGAGTGCCGAAGAATTGATGCTTCCAAACTGTGGTGTTTGAAAAGACTCTTGAGAATCCCTTAGACTGCAAGGAGATTAAACCAGTCAGTCCTAAAGGAAATCATTGGAAGGACTGATGCTGAAGCTGAAGCTCGAATACTTTGGCCACTTGATTCGAAGAGCTGACTCATTGGGAAAAAAACGCTCTGATGCTGGGAAAGACTGAGGGCAGGAGGAGAAGGGGCCGACAGGATGAGATGGTTGGATGGCATCACTGACTCAATGGACATGGGTTTGAGCAAATCCTGCAAGATGGTGAAGGGCAGAGATGCCTGGCGCGCTGCAGTCCATGAAGTTGCAGAGTCGGACATGACTGAGCGACTGAACAATAATTCTGACTAGTATGAAGTGATACCTCTTTGTAGTTTTGATTTGCATTTTTCTAATAACAAATGCTATTGAATATCATTTCATATGTTTATTAGCCATCCATATTTGCAAAGATTCTTAATTATTTCTTCAAGCTGAATTCCTAAGAAGTGAACTGTGGGTCAAATGTCTATTTTTGAAGACCTTGGACCTTCTTCTCCAGAGGTGTTTGCCTCCAGGGCTACTGCCACCACGCGCTCACTTGTGTGGGGCAGCGAGGTGGATCAGTTATTCTGTCCCTCGTCTCAGCGAGTCCTGCCAGCCGTCCAGGGGGCAGCACCAGCATAGCTCCTGGCACATTCCAGGCGCTCAGCACTTGTTCTGTGCAGTAAACAGGAGTATGGGCACTGAAGGATGAAGAGGTCACGTGACTAGTTCAGGAGCAGGAATGCAAACCCAGTGAGGACACCAGAGGCTGAGCTCTCTTAACCGTGCTGTTGGTTTTTAATTAATATCAGAGAGGGAGGAAATGTGATGGTTGTGGGAGGAGTACTCTTAAAAATATGGTCCTAAAATTATACTGACAGAATCAGAAAAAGGGAGTGAAAGGGTGGGGAGGGAGACAGATTTGGAGGACCCTCACAGACATTCCTCTGTCGGTGAAGTCTGTTGTGTCATTGGAGGCCTGGGTGCTGTCACAGTGCCGAAGGGTGGTCACGTGTGTATATATGGTGGTCTTGTGTACGTATGTGACCCTTTGTAGCTTCCAGGGCAAAGCAAGTCAAACTCCCCAAACACCAAGTCGGGTTCTGTGGGAAATGCAGAGAGGTTTGGTTCCTTCAAAGATCTTAAGATGTCCACTGTGTCTCTCTCCCCTCAGTTTCATTTACTTTAGAAACATTATAATAATATAATAGAAAGTTATGCATAATTCCAACCTCCTGGCAACATAGAAAAATACTTCTTTTGCCATCAGGCCCCAATTCCAAAATTCACAATAACATGTTTCCTTGTACTTTCAGAGCTGTGTAAAGACACTCCTAGGACACTTATGTACCTTTCCATGAGAAAAAAGAGGTCAGGGGAATGTGTGCCGTGAGTGCTGACTGCCATACATGTTGTTACCCTGATTAGGTGAAATGGTACTGTCACACAACAGATAATTTCATTCCCTTATTGTCTTCTATTCATTGTCCACACGTGATCTTTTAAAATTATTAGTATTTACGTATTTGGGGCTGCCCCGGGTCTCCGTTGCTGCACTCGGGCTTTCTCTAGTTGCGGTGCGTGGGGGCCGCTCTCTAGTTGCGGTGCATGGGCTTCTCGGTGCAGTGGCTTCCCTTGTGGTGGTGCACAGGCTCCAGGGCACGTGGGCATCAGTAGTTGTGGCACGTGGGCTTAGTCACCCTGCAGCATGTGGGATCTTCCCGGACCAGGGATCAAACCGGTGTCCCCTGCATTGGCAGGTGGATTCTTAACCACTGGACCACTAGGGAGGTCCAAGATCTTCTGTTAAAGGAGGATGTAAATTCAGAGGATGTTAAACCTTTGCCTGTGGGACACAGGGCAGCTTGCCTTTCCACTTCCCCTTGTCTAGCTCATTCAACACACATGTATTGAGCATCTGTTGTATGCCCTGAACCAAGGGGATGGATGGATAAGACACAGCTCCTGCTCTCCGGGAGCCATTTAGTGGGGAATAGAGACCCTGAAAGAATCATGTCAATATCTGCATATCTCTCCCTGGAGGTCTCCCCAGGAGCCTATGGAGAGGCAGGGAAGGTGCTTTTTCATTCAGTCCACAGGTAAGAAAACCGAATCCCCTCAGATCATTTACATTGTAATAGTAGAATCAGCGGAGAAGGCACTGGCACCCCACTCCAGTACTCTTGCCTGGAAAATCCCATGGCTGGAGGAGCCTGGTAGGCTGAAGTCCATGGGGTCGCTAAGAGTCAGGCACGACTGAGCAACTTCACTCTCACTTTTCACATTCATGCATTGGAGAAGGAAATGGCAACCCACTGCAGTGTTCTTGCCTGGAGAATCCCAGGGATGGGGGAGCCTGATGGGATGTCGTCTATGGGGTCGCACAGAGTTGGACACGACTGAAGCAACTTAGCAGCAGCAGCAGCAGAATCAGAGCCAGAACTCCTAGATTCTCAGCCTGTGCTGCCCACCCCTTTCCTCGCATTCTTTTTTTTTTTTAATGATTTGCTTATTTATTCATTTATTTGGCTGTGCTGGGTCTTAGTTACCGCATGGGGGATCTTTAGTTGCTCTTTAGTTGAGGTATGTGGGATCTAGTTCCCTGACCAGGGATGGAACCTGGGCCTCCTGCATTGGGAGCTCAGAGTCTTAGCCACTGGACCACCAGGGAAGTCCCTCTCCCCCCATCCTTGGAGCCCTACCGCCATGTGACTGCCTGAGTCCCAGCGAGGGTCCCTTGCAGACTCTGTCCGCTGCCACGCCAAGTAGTGGGGGCCCTGCACCACCTCCTTCCACATTCCCCTCCAGCTGCATTTTGTGACCTCATTTTCCCTTTACAGCTACATTTGGATTCGATTTCTGCAGCACCAGAATGAGGTGGGGAGAGCAGCTCGCCCCATGCTGCCCCAACCTCCCCAGAAATCCCCCCTCTTCCCCCATCTCATCGTTCACAGTCTTTTCTCCTTGCATCTCCCTTGCACGCGCACCTCAGGAGGGTCCCCCAAACTCAGAGGTCAGAAATGAACAATAGTTGCCAGGGACCCACCCATGGGAACTTGGGGAGGACTCTGCATCTGGACAGTGGATTTATTTTTCTTTTAATTCTTCTGAAGAACAGCTTTAAGCACTCGAGTCCTTGGCTTTATTTATTCTTATCATTTCCTCTTATCCAGATTGCAGCGTCTGCTGAGGCCTGGTTCCCAGGCTCTCTGCTGTGAAACAGATTCTGGAGCTCACGGCCCCCACTGGGGCAGAGGCTCCTCAATGTCAAAAAACAGTAATGGCCTTCCATTACCAAGGGCTAAAGGTACCGACCATGCGTAACATCCTCTTGCTTAATCTTCCCCGAAACTCATGGGATGGGTGATACTGGTGTCTTCCCCTCAGTGAGGCTTGCAGCTGGCCCCAGAAGGGACTGGGACCTGGGTGGGTCCAGATTCCAGAGTCACCCTCCTAAGCCTTCTCCGGGCTTCTGGAGGCAGTGTGGGGAAGGAAGCTTCCATGGGTCTGTCACTGCAGAAGTCAGTTTACTCTTTGGCATACAGTTTTAGGGAGATCCTGAAGGTTCCTGAGCAAAAAAGATTCTGAGTTCATTTAACTTCTTTGTTGAGAAGCTGGAGCTGGTATGTTCGTTAAGGATATGCAGATTAGAGGAGGCACAAGCCACTCACGTGGATTGGGGTCGGTTGGCAGGTATTTCCACATCCACTGAACTCCCACTGTGGGGAAGTGAAAATCCTGGGGTTGCTGGGGCTGAAGGGACAATTTCAGTAAACCAACACAGAGGAAGAAAAAACCAACAATGTGTTGCTTTTTGATCCCAGAAACAGGGTTGAGGGGCAGAGAGTTGGTGGCCCAGTGGGCCAAGGAAAGGGCAGCCCTCAGACACAGGGGGCAAGACAGCAGGTAGGAGGCACCTAGTACTTACAAGGTGGTGTGGGTGGAGGCCACAGTTTTCTCAAGGGCTCAAGTGTTTATTTTAAAAACAGCCCCCTGGAACTTCCCTGGTGGTCCAGTGGTTAAGACTCCACGCTGCCAATGCAAGGGGCCCAGGTTCCATCCCTGGTCAGGGAACTAGATCCCACATGCTTCGTAGCGTGGCACAGCCACAAGATAGAAAAATAAAAAATAAAAGGTACCCCTCAAAAGCAAAGCAGGAACTTACGGTAGGAATCCCAAACACAGGCCCTTATCTAATGTCCAGACTCTGGGTGTGAGCAGGCTTGTCATGCTATAAAAGGCCGAGGCAGCTTCTCAAAAGCTGTTTTTCTCATCACAGCTTTTTAAAACACAGTGCCATGGCTTACTTTGAGAACAAAACAAGTCCTCCTTGAATATTGCCATGTCAGAAAGTCACGGGACTGCCAGTAAGTAAAGCAAAAGCTTGTCATGAAACATGTTACGATTTCTCAGAATCATATTCTGGTGTGTTTCAGACACATCTCGGTGGAGGAATGCTGCCTGTTGCAGGGACTTTGTGGTCGCAGGGCAATGGAGCCTAATTTAGAGGTGCCCCCCTCCCAACACATGTCCTTTTTTTTTTTTTTTCCAGTTTTGAAATAGGTACAGCCCTCTGGTCATTTTTAATAGAGACTGGAATATTGAAGATTGTTTCTCCACTCTCCTTAAAACAGTAGTTCAAAAGTAATAACACGGGGCCATTCCCATTCCACTTCAGTGTTGGGGTGGGGGTGCACAAAGAGTGGGGGGTGCTGTGGCAAACCGGTGAGCCCCTCTCAGATGGGCAGGAACCCCAGAATCTGCAGCTGGCTGTCTACAGGTACACAGGCTCAACATGGACGGGCCTCCCAATGCTTCTGAGAGATGCTGAAGATTCAAATTTTTGTGTGAAATCTCTCCTGTTTTCAATGCTGGCTCATTCTGCTTTCACTTATGGTGAAGGCTGTGTGTGATTCGCCTGTGGGTTATCAGTTTAAAGTCCCTGGAGTAGTCGTGTGGCGCTCAGCTCTGGAACTGACCGGTCTCCCTGGTCTCCCATCTCTGGTCTGCCCCTTACTAGCTGTGTTATCAAGAGGATTGATCTCTGAGGTCTTGAATACCTCAGTTTTCTTATCTGTCAAATAGAGTTTTACCTACTTCTGAGCAGTGCTGTGAGGATTAAGGAGAAAGCCTGGGAAGCCAGTGCCTGGTACCCAGCAAGTGCATGGTAAACAGTCACTCATATCATCATTTGTGGTCTCTTTCTGTAAGTGCTGGGTGACCACGTGTCGTCGTTTGCCTGGGACAGCCGTGCCTCAGGCTTGTTGTTGTGCTGTAATGATGACTGCCTCCCCTTTTCATTCTCAATATGAGGCAGTAAACTGTATGGTCAACTTACATAAGCAAATACTGGCTGATACTCTTCAAGGCTTGCATAAAGTTTCATCTCAATGGAAATGTCCTGGTTCCAGTTGTTTGAATGTTCTTGGACAAATCACTTAACCTTTCTGTGTTTCTGTTTCCACATTCGAAGGGATGGACACGATGACTACTAAGACTTTCTGGTTCATATTCATTCTGTCACTTGGCAAACATTTTCCATGAGGCCAGACTGTGCCAGGCAAATGCCCAGGACATGGAGAGGCCGGGATACAGCTGGGCCCCCAAGGGGCACTTCAGTTCAGTTCAGTTGCTCAGTCGTGTCTGACTCTTTGCGACCCCATGAATCGCGGCACGCCAGGCCTCCCTGTCCATCACCATCTCCCGGAGTTCACTCAAACTCACGTCCATCGAGTCGGTGATGCCATCCAGCCATCTCATCCTCTGTCATCCCCTTCTCCTCCTGCCCCCAATCCCTCCCAGCATCAGAGTCTTTTCCAATGAGTCAACTCTTCACATGAGGTGGCCAAAGTACTGGAGTTCCAGCTTCAGCATCATTCCATCCAAAGAACACCCAGGGCTGATCTCCTTTAGAATGGACTGGTTGGATCT
>SJYT01027615.1:270516-284749 GCA_006410635.1 Cephalophus harveyi | reverse complement strand
ATATTCAAAAGCAGAGACATTACTTTGCCGACTAAAGTCCGTCTAGTCAAGGCTATGGTTTTTCCTGTGGTCATGTATGGATGTGAGAGTTGGACTGTGAAGAAGGCTGAGCGCCAAAGAATTGATGCTTTTGAACTGTGGGGTTGGAGAAGACTCTTGAGAGTCCCTTGGACTGCAAGGAGATCCAACCAGTCCATTCTGAAGGAGATCAACCCTGGGATTTCTTTGGAAAGAATGATGCTAAAGCTGAAACTCCAGTACTTTGGCCACCTCATGCGAAGAGTTGACTCATTGGAAAAGACTTTGATGCTGGGAGGGATTGGGGGCAGGAGGAGAAGGGGACGACCGAGGATGAGATGGCTGGATGGCATGACTGACTCGATGGACGTGAGTCTGAGTGAACTCCGGGAGTTGGTGATGGACAGGGAGGCCTGGCGTGCTGCGATTCATGGGGTCGCAAAGAGTCGGACACAACTGAGTGACTGAACTGAACTGATACATATATAACTATATCTAGAACAGTCCTTGATGCATAGTAAGTCTTCAGTGATTGCATGATCATTATTTCCTACTCTACAGGGACGGAGGAATTAAATCTGTTGACTTTTCTACCATGAAGGATAATGAAATTAGAAGAATTGTCCACTGATAAGCCTCGCATGGTATATTTTGATCATTTAGAAAAGCACAAATTAATACAATATGCTTTTCATAGTAATATATAAATGTACATATTACATTTCATAGTAATATACAGAATAAGGGCATATGAGGGGGTTACCCCTATAATGTTCATTTTGGTAAAATTTCAGAACACTGGGAATAAAAAGATCTCAGGTGCTTACAGAAAAAAATGTAAATGATCTACATCCAAATGATCAGGAAGCAAATTGTGTCAGATTTTCCATGACAACCATAGAATTCTACACACAACCAAATGGGCTGATATCTAATGGTCAGATATGCAAAATATCAAAAAATTTACCTTTCATTTATCCTTTCTGGGGAAACTACTGGAGAAAGTAATCCAGAGTGGGGTGGGGAAGAGTAAACAAAAGAGAAACAGTTGGGATCTAACACAAGACAGAGGTAAAAAGAATCTCAGAAGACAGCTGGGCAGCAAAGCTCAGAGAGTGATCAGCCCAACGTGGAAGACAGGACATCCAGCAAACCTTTCTTCAAAGACTAGAACTGACAAGAAATCTGATGAATTTCACCAAGTGACAAAATAGCATTCATGGTATGTATGCTATTTGTTTTTTTTACACATCAGATGGCATGGTTGGGAACCATGAGTGCTTGCAGTAGAGAAAAATCATGAAAAAAGAGAGGCAAATATTACTCTAGAAAGATACGAAGTTGTCTTGCCTGGAGAATCCCAGGGACAGGGGAGCCTGGTGGGCTGCCGTCTATGGGGTCGCACAGAGTCGGACACAACTGAAGCGACTTAGCAGCAGCAGCAGCAGCAGAAGAGAGGAAACATAATCATAATTAATTGCTTGGTCTGTGGTCATAATAGCATAAACACTAAGTATTGATTCAGTCAGAGTTTTTGATATCACCATGTTGGAAAAATAGGGAGAAAAGGTGGAGTTGGTGGATATTGTCCAAGTACTCATCCTCATCTTTCATAATAGCAAGCCAATAAGTACTGTCTTAAAACAGGGGTCCGCCACCCCCAGACGCAGACTGCTCCCATCTGTGGTTCGTTAGGAGCCAGAGAGCAGAGCAGGTGGGAAGCAGCAGGTGAGAGAGCAAAGCTTCATGTGCCTCTCCCCATCGCCATCTTCATTGAATCATCTCCACCCTAGCCTGAATCTATGGAATAATTGCCTTCCATGAAACCCATCTCTGCTGCAATAAACATTGTGGACTACCGTCTTAAACTGAAAAGTCACACACAAGACATTACTTTAAAACACAGCATACCACGAGGCTTCAAGAATTTGGAAAAGGACATACTTCCCAGGTGGTCCAGTGGCTAAAACTCTGTGTTCCCAACAAGGCTATGGTTTTTCCAGTGGTCATGTATGGATGTGAGAGTTGGACTGTGAAGAAAGCTGAGCGCCGAAGAATTGATGCTTTTGAACTGTGGTGTTGGAGAAGACTCTTGAGAGTCCCTTGGACTGCAAGGAGATCCACCCAGTCCATTCTGAAGGAGATCAGCCCTGGGTGTTCATTGGAAGGACTGATGTTGAAGCTGAAACTCCAATACTTTGGCCACCTCATGCGAAGAGCTGGCTCATTTGAAAAGACCCTGATGCTGGGAAAGATTGAGGGCAGGAGGAGAAGGGGACAACACAGGATGAGATGGTTGGATGGCATCACTGACTTAATGGACCTGGGTTTGGGTAGACTCCGGGAGTTGATGATGGACAGGGAGGCCTGGCGTGCTGCAGTTCATGGGGTCACAAAGAGTCAGACACGACTGAGCTACTGAACTGAACTGACTAGACGGACCCTCATGTCCACCAAAATCTCTTACTGAGTAGCAAACTCTTCATTAAACTCTCATACCCCTTAAAAGTTTTAATTCTTAAATATAAACAAATAATCTTCTGTCACTTTTCATTCCTAGAAGAAATACTGTGAAACGCTGTGTTTAATGGTTCTGGTGGTTACACTCTGATAATGTGCTCTATTTCTTGGTTTATCAACTTTAGACAGTATCAATATAAGTCATGCAGTATTTTAACCTATTTTTATTTATTACTATTATTATTGGTTGTGCCATGTGGCTTGTTGGATTTTAATTCCCTGACCAAGGATCAAACCAAGGCCCTCAGCAGTGAGAGCATGGAGTCCTAACACTGGACTGCTAGGGAATTCCCTAAATCATGCAATATTTATTTACTTATTTATTTATTCATTTATGGCCACACCACAAGGCATGCAGGATCTTAGTTCCCTGACCATGGAATCAAACCTGCTCTCCCTACAGTGGAAGCTCTGAGCTTTAACCATTGGACCATCAGGGAAGTCCCAATCATGCAATTTTTTTTTTTAATCAAAATTAGTGAAGAAAATCCAGGATGAAAAAAAATTAATACACTAAATTGTTTAAAATATGACAATAGCTTTTGCTATGTCCCACATCACCAAACCAATAAAGTTTCTGCTCTCCTAGAAACAGAACCTTATGGTAGTCAATCAGGAATTGCCCAATTAGTACTAAGTTAGATAAGCTGTATGATAGACACTTGCCATTTCCTAAAGGAAACAGCTATTAAGTATAATTATAGTAACAAAAGAAATGGAAAGCAAGTCAAAGAAACAGTTTCCAACATGGAGTCAGAACTGGCTTTTTCTCTGCAACAAAATCATTCCATATCAAACTTAACGGCCCCCATTTCCACTCTTGAAGGAGGCCCATGTGTGGACACCTCCCATGTTGACGGGACTCCAAGAGATTCTCTGGTCAACTTTACCAGTTATTTCTTTAATTATCCAGTAGGTAACTAAAATCAAAATTCCTGAAAAACTAGGACTTCCCTGGTGGTCCAGTGGCTAAGACTCCATGCTCCTAATGAAGGGGGCCTGGGTTTGATCTCTGTTTGGGGAACTAGATCCCACTCACCCCAACTAAGAGTTGGCATGCCACAATTAAGACTCAGCACAGCAAAATAAATAAATATTTTTAAAAACCAAACTGTTCTTGTATAACAAATTGAGTCTTTACAAGAACTGAAATGTATCTCTAAAAGCAATTAAAATCACACTTTTCCTTTCTTCCAATTCCCAAACCTCTCCTATCCATCTTAAAAGGCTTGCAGATATTGTAAAACATCTGGACTTGGGGAACAAAATTCTTTCTTGGTGAAACTTAAATTCTTTTTCTGTGCCACGTGAGATGTAAATGTTCTACCTGGTCTCCTCTAGAAACAAAGGTAATTCTTATCAGAAGGAGTATGGGGGGAGGTGATTTGGAAATTAGTGTGTTAGTTGCTCAGTTGTGTCCAACTTTTTGCAAGCCCATGTACTGTAGCCTGCCAGGCTCCTCTGTCTGTGGGATTCTCCAGGCAAAAATACTTGAGTGGATTCCCATTCTCTTCTCCAGAGGATCTTCCCGACCCAGGGATTAAACCCTGGTCTTCTGCACTGTAGGCAGATTTGGAAATTAGGCCTGGGAAAAAATCTTAAAAATCTTCACCACAAATATTAGTGAAAAGCTCCAGTTATTGGAGAAGGAAAACTTTAGTCCATCTGCCAGAAATACAACTTGGATCCAACTATTTTAAACTAGTCGATTTTGCATCATTGTACTTGTCCCAGATATAGAATTGAAAAACAAAAGCATTAGATCCTATTTGCCTCTGTCTGCATGTTTATGTATGTCTATATGTTATAAATGAGTCATTCTTTTCTGTCTCTGCTGCTGCTGCTGCTAAGTCGCGTCAGTCGTGTCCGACTCTGTGCGACCCCAGAGACAGCAGCCCACCAGGCTCCCCCATCCCTGGGATTCTCCAGGCAAGAACACTGGAGTGGGTTGCCATTTCCTTCTCCAGTGCATGAAAGTGAAAAGTGAAAGTGAAGTCGCTCAGTCATGTCCGACTCCTAGCGACCCCATGGACTGCAGCCTACCAGGCTCCTCCCTCCATGGGATTTTCCAGGCAAGAGTACTGGAGTGGGGTGCCATTGCCTTCTCCGTTTCTGTCTCTAGAAGGTATTATTTATAAAGAGCTCCATTTATATTCATGTGACTAAAATAATCTTTGGTATATAAAAGCTAGTTTGTGTTTTGATGAAAACAGGCATGCCTTTACAGTTATCAAAATTAAATATAATACTGTTATTCTACCTAAGTTTATTAAAAGTCAAGTTAAGTTCATGTTAGTGCTTCCCAGGTGGCTCAGTGGTAAAGAATCTGCCTGCCAATGAAGGAGACATGGGTTCAATCCCTCTTCTGGGAAGATCCCACATGCCGCAGAGCAACTCAGACTGTGCTCTAGAGCCTGGGAACTGCAACTACTGAGCCCAGAGGCCACAGCTACTGAAGCCTGGGCACCCTAAAGCCTCTGCTTCACAACAAGGGAAGTCACCGCAGTAAGAAGCCTGTACACCGTAACTAGAGAGCAGGCCTCGCTCCCTGCAATGAGAGAAAAGCCGCTGCATCAGTGAAGATACAGCATAGCCTAAATAAATAAAAAAGATGTGGGCAATGGCAATCCACTCCAGTATTCTTGCCTGGAGAATCCCAGGGACGGGGGAGCCTGGTGGGCTGCCGTCTATGGGGTCGCACAGAGTTGGACACGACTGAAGTGACTTAGCAGCAGCAGCAGCATATATATATATATACACACACACACACACACAATGGAATACTAATCAGCCATAAAAAAGAATGAAATAATGCCATTTGCAGCAATGATTCTTACAAGTGAAGGAAGTCAGACAGCTAAAGACAAATATCGCATGATACCACTTATGTAGAATCTAAAAAATAAATAATACAAATGAACTTATTTACAAAACAGAAATAGACTCACAGATACAGGAAACAAACTTATAGTTACCAAATGGGAAAAAGGGAAAAACTAACAGTTTGGGGTTAGCAGATACAAATTACTACATATAAAATAGATAACCAACAATGTCATACTGTATAGCACAGGGAACTATATTCAATATCCTATAATAAACTATAATGGAAAAGAATTTGAAAAAGTATAGACTATATACACAAATTACTGAATCACTCTGCTATACACCAGAAACTAACAAAACATTGTAAATGAAGTACACTTCAATTTAAAAAATTCTAAGTGGAGTCTTTTTAAAAAAATATTTATTTACTTGTTTGTGTCAGGTCTTAGTTGCAGCATATGGGATCTAGCTCCCTGACCAGGGATTGACCCCAGGCCCCCAGGATTGGGAACAGAGAGTCTCAACCACTGGACCACCAAGGAGGTCCCTAAGTGGAGTCTTTTAAGCTCAAACTTACTTTAAGGCTTTCCAAAAGGCCCCTAGAAAATCTAAAGTATTTGTCACTCACCAGATAAGATGTTGAGCTAATTACATTTATTTGACTTGTTATATTACTTGGGAAGCATTATCAAAAAAAAAAAAGAAGTGATGTTAAACCTTCTTAGATTACGTTTGTATGATGCATGTTATTAATATAGGTGGTGTTTTAGAAAATCCTAGAAATTTGACATATCCTAGTATAATGTTATCAATCCTAATTCCAGTTATGATCTTAAAGTTTGTATATCACATAAATGACCAAATTTCCTGTTAATCCACTGTAAAAAACTCTCATCAAATCTTTAATCATGGGCATGCTAAAGTCTTTCGGCTACAGACTACTACTGTTTTATTTTGATGTTTTGCAAAGGTCAGATTCAAGAAAAGGGTGCTATCAAGTGCTTTTGATCACTGATACCCCTATCAAATTACAAGGTGTTGAACCTTGGGTGCACATTTCACACCTGAAGAAGGCTCTACCTGACATCTGGTCCTGTACAAACACTGGAGACCTCAAAATCAAACTGACTAGGAGGAGAAGTAGCCAACTGCAAGGCGGACTGCTTCCTCCAAGATGTCGGATCAAGATTATTTCTACAACAAAAAACCAAATAACCCAATCAAAAAACAGGCGAAGTCCTAAATAGTCTGCGTGTGCTCACACTATTTGCAGCAACACGGATGCAATCAGAGATATCATACTAAGTGAAGTAAGTCAGAAAGAAAGATAAGTATCCTTTGCTGAGCAAGGGGGTAACTGTGCTGTGTATAGACCATACCACTTGCTATACTTGGACTGACACTTCTGAGGAAATTAAGACTCAGCTACGTAGAATCACTGGATAAGCCAGCTGACTTTGAAAAGAGACCCTCCTTCAATAGTGTCTTTCTTTGACTTACTTGATTCTGATTGGCTTGGGTCTTGGGGACTACGGCTCTCAAGTGCACTCCAGACATGCCTCCTTATAAAAATCATAGTCGTCTCCTTCATGTGCTGTATTTTATCAAAAGTTTTAAATGCATATTTGCAACTGCTAACCACCAAACCAAGGATTTCCCTAAGAATCTCAGAAGAAAATCAAAGAAAAAAAACCAACTTAAAGTAAACCTGATAGGAATTCCCTGGCAGTACAGTGGTTAAGCCTCAGTGATTTCACTGGCCTCAATTCCTGGTCTGGGAACTAAGATCTCACCAGGTCCACAGTGCAGCCAAAAAAAGTGAGTCCGATATTGTGAATACAACACAGAGACTCATAAAAAAACTGGGAGAATTCCAGAGTTTTGCTGGGAGTAGCACTAAAACTTAAAAAAAAATTTTTTTTAAGTCACATCTCTCAGGCTGAGTCTGATCAAAAGGAGGGTATTGTTTAAAACAAAATAGGCCCCACATGGAGTTGCCTAGGCTGCTTCAGGTCAAAACTCAATTAGTTTTGGTTCTCACAGAAATGGACTCTTAAATTTAGTCAGTCTGGAATCTTCAGTAATCTGCCTGAGAGATTCCTGCCATCCCTTAAAGGAAAGTAACCTTGCAATAGTTAACCCACCTTTTGCCTGGTATAACTTCTTGTTCCTGCTTCCTTTCACCTAGAAAATTCTTCAATTTGGACAGCTCCTCAGAACTCCTTTCTGTCTGCTAAGTCTTGAATGCTGCTGGATTACTGAATTGTTGAATAAAGCTAGTAAGAGCTTTAAAACTTACTCGACTGAATGTTGTTTTTAAACAAAATAATCTCTTTCAACTAACTCTTCCTCTAGCTTTAGGTGCAACATGGCTTGGCTTGGTAAAAGTACTAAGCCCATCTTTATTTAACATTTTAATTTTTCATCTGTTCAAGCTTTTTGCCTTCAAATGGATTTTTAATAAATTGCACTAAAAAGTTATCTTGATTACTTCTTGAGTTTTCTCACACCCTTAAATTTTGCTTCTTCTCCTAGTGTGCTTCCAGTCTTTCTTCCCTCCAGTTTTCTTAGTTTATCACCTGTAAATTTTCTGACGGTTACATTTTTTTCTTTCCACCAGCACAGTGCTAACATGTGGGATCCAGTGCCCAGACCAGGGATCCAATCTGTGCATACCGCAATGGATGCATAGAGTGATCCAACCACTGGAAGGGTCACCAGGGAAGTCCCTCTGAAGGTTATGTTAGTATTTTAAAGTTCTATTTCTTTTTCCTTCGCCTTTTGACAGTGTCTTCCTTCTGTAGGATGAAGACTTTATTATAACTTTTACTTTGAGAAACTTAAAACATAAAACTTTGCCCTGTTCCGATCAAGTAGGACTTTGGATAAACAGCACTACACTTCTATCTGTCTTGGTTAGTCTTTAAATGCTTCCTCTGATGATGATCAGCTCTTCAGGAAAAAGAACTCTTCTCCACATTATGAGGACAAGGGGTTTGCACCCTAGAAGGAAATGGCAGCCCACTCCAGTGTTCTTGCCTGGAGAATCCCAGGGACGGGGGAGCCTGGTGGGCTGCCGTCTATGGGGTCGCACAGAGTCGGACACCACTGAGGCGACTTAGCAGCAGCAGCAGTGCATTCTAGGCGGGGAGCCCCACTCCCACCCCCCAGCCCCAGCAAGTGTAAAATGTAAACCCTGCAAAAGCAGGAACAAATTCATTTCTCTAGAAGCAGGTCTCCCAGGTCATCTCAGCCCTCGAAACCTAAGTCTAGTCACAATGACTCAGCGAATCTGAGTCTAAAGAACTGCAGTCCTTCGCCTTCCTCTCTCAGACAGGCCCATTCCATTCAGAGCCATTTCCCGGGGCTAGGAGTGGCCTGGATAGCGTGCCCAAAGGAACCCCGGACTCCACGGACACTTCCTCCTTTTGTCCCAGGGTGGTTTCAGAACAGGGTCCAGAAGACATGCCTCCCACACCCACCCAGACTCATGGGTTCCTTACTCCCTATCCCCTAGGAACCCTTCTTCCACATGGGTCCTTATGCTTGCACTCAGACTGCCAGTTCTTCCTAGAACCTCAGCCAAGGCGTGCTCCGCCCTGCACCTCAGGGCCTGAGCGGCGGCTCCGCCTTTGCTGCCTCCCTAGTTTATGGGCCGGGCCAGCCAGACTGGGTATAAAGTAGCAGGCGCTCGGCGGCGGGCAGCACTCTTCTAGGTGGCAGCTCGCTAAGCAGCCTGAGGACCTTGCCTTCCACCCCTCCCCAGCTTGAGTCACCCGGCAACCAGCAGGCCAGCCAATCAGCGCGCCGCCGGAGCCATGGCCGGTGAGTGTCCGCCCCCCGCCCGCCGCCCAACCACTCCAGGAGCCTTGCTGTCCCCAGCCCTCGTTCCTCGGCAGGAGCTTATAGTTTTCTTCCTCGACTTAAAACTGGAAACGTGGAGGCATTAGAATCGCCGGATGAGCCCTGACAGATGCCGGGAGAGAAGGGGCTCCTGTTTCTACTCCACCCCCAGAAACTACGATGGGCGGTTAGGAGAGAATTGACCTTGGAAACAAAAGGTTCCTTCCCTCTGGGGTCAGAATCGGCTGTCGGAGACCAAATTGGCCAACTTGCACACCCTGCTTGACCTTATTAGTATTTAAAATCTTTTGGAAGAAGTTGCTAACATTTAAAATAAATATAGGCAATTTCACTTAAAAACGTGGGTTCCCAACTTCTGGAGGAAAACTGGAAGATCTGGCAGTGGGGGTGCTTGAGCTGGGGAAGCTGCTTCCTTTAGTTTGATGGACATCAGACCCAGCTCCAGGCTGCTGGGCCAGGAAACTTTTCAGACTGTGACCCGTGGAGTGGGCAAACCTGATCTGGGTGCCCCTCTAGTGACAGAGCCTCCCTTCTCCACCGTCAACTGTAGGGGGGCTTTGGAGGTCACCACAACTTGAGTCTAATGTGTGAATGGCCTCTCACACATGCTGGACCAGCTGCAACACCTGCTGGGGCTGGAATCCCTGTTTTCCAGAGAGCCTTACTCTGAGATTGGATAATGAGCTAAAATCTAGATATCTATTTCCTTCATAGAAGGCAGAATTCTACCTTTTTGTAATTTCCTTCCCTATGAACTTAGTTCTATCTTCTGAAAACACACACACAAACACACAACCTCATCTTGCTAAAAGTAAGTGGGTGAGGGAAGACATTGCTTTTGGAGCTGACAGACTACTTAGGTGCTCAAGAGAAAAGGGCTAAGCTGGGGGCTGGAAGCTCACCCAAGGTTTCAGGGCCTAAGGGGTAGGGCTTGGCTGACAAGGCTTCTGCATGCAGATTAGTGGCTGTTTCCCTCTAGGTTATTTGTACCCCAGTTGTCTGGAGGGCATCAATACCCCTCTTGAAATACTAGGGCAAGAACTATTTCCCCATTCTCCAGTCCTATAGAATGTTCTGTATCTATGTGTAACAGACCAAAAAAAAAAAAAAAGGGGGGGGGGAGGCGAGTTGGGGGAGCTAGTGAGGGAAAATGGGAAGATTTAGATCTTGTATAACTAGTATTAAGCTTCCTAGGTAGCGCAGTGGTAATGAATCCGCCTGCCAATGCAGGAGATATGGCTTCAATCCCTGAGTAGGGAAGATCCTCTGGAGTAGGAAATGGCAAAGATTTGTTTTGTATTGATATGTTGGTGTATCCCAAATGCCTAGAGAGGTGCCAGGTGCATCCTAAGTGCACAGTAAACCGAGGTGGGGAGGCTGGGTCAGTGAGAACATTAGCATTTCAAGGTGGGGAAAGAAGGCTGGCTGGTGTGGATGTGGATTGGAAATAGAAGGTGTAGGATGATGAGGACACAGAGAAATGAGGATGGACTGGGAGCATATTGCTTAGGGATTGAGACCTGAAAAGGAACTGGTGCGGCGAGAGAGAGGCATTAACAAGATGTGCTTAGCTATGTTACATAGTCGCTTCTAGCAGATGGGTTAATCATGTGCAGGACAAGCAAAGTGAAGTGAAGTCGCTCAGTCGTGTCCTACTCTTTGTGACCCTATGGACTGTAGCCTACCAGGCTCCTCAGTCCATGGAATTTTACAGGCAAGAGTCCTGGAGTGGGTTGCCATTTCCTTCTACTGCATGGTAAATTAGAGGTACTGATAATAACCCCATTTGTCTTCCAAGACTCAGTTCAAATGCAGCTCCTTCTCAAGGCCTTTCCTGAGGGGCTGGCCCTGAAGTGAACAGTTTTCCTCTGTTAGTTACTTGTGTACATGTCTTATGCCTTTCTTTGAGTAAATTCTGATAAAGTCAAGCTTGTGTAGCTAGTTAAATGGCAGGAAGGGAAACTGAGCCCTCTAAGTCCAAAAAAACTCAGAATTGGCCATGGAAAATGACCTGAAAACTGGAGAGGTGGGCTTATCTCTTGCTTTACCCTTACCGCTAGCAAATATGCACAACTGTTCTATTGATTGCCCATTTATAACCTTTGACCATTTTTCTACTGGGTTGTTTTTAAGAAATCTATATATTTCAGATTTTGAACTCTATTGGTTATATTTCTTGTGAATATATTCTTCCTGGTTGAGTCTCAGCTTATTTTTTTTTTATTTTTGAAGGTAACAGTCATGGCTGTACTGTAGTTAGTAGATGTAAGCTCTTTGAGAGCAAAAGATAGATGTCTTGACTTACTCATTTTCGGGGAATCACCATTATGTTTTACTACTTATAAAATGTTTGTTAATGTTGGTAAGAAGTGAAACTATATATATATAAATTTAAAAATTAAAATATACATACGTAGGTAAGAAGTAAGCCAAGAGAATAAAAACTGACAAAGCAATACTTAGTAAACTGATATGACTAATGCAAAGATAAGTCACAAAGAAAATGCATGTTAGAGTTTAATATACTCACATTGCTCTCAGTGGTGTTCAGTCCATGAGTTGGTAAGATATCGGGTGGGAATTCGTTGAAGCAGCCTCAGGAATTCCTTTCCATTTTCCCAGGCTACATCAGAAGAAACTAAATCACTTCTGTAGCATTTAAATCATCACCAAATTTATACCCCACCGAATCTGAGTTTATGGAGTCCAAAAGGCAAGGCAAAGCTTGGGAATCCTCTTTTTTGACAAGCGGAACCTAAAGCTTACACATGACTGAGTTTAAGCCAATGGGCGATGCCTATACCAGGTGTGGTTAATACAGAAATCAGGGAGAGAACTAAAGGCTTACAGGTGCCTTAATTTTCTTCAAACAATACTATAAGAAGTTGCAGGTGTACTCTCTGCTCAGTTCCACCCACAGTCCCTTTTAAAGTGCTTTTAAAGAGTTAGTAAGGTATGAAATTGTAGCTCCAATTTCAGGAGGATGGTGGTAGTAAACTTCCTTTCTCTGGTACTCTTCCCCATGCCCTGCATGTTGTTGTGTGGATTTCTCTCTATATATTTTCAAGTTATTCCAGCTTCACCACTTAACAGGTAAATTTGGGTAACTTGCTAAAAGTTTCTGGGCCTCAGTCTTCCCATCCCTAATGATATTCTGTTTACCTCACAGGGTTGCTATGACAACTGAAAAAATACAGAGTACTTAGAACAATGCTCAGCATGTAGTAAACACCCTTTACATGCTCTTGTTGCAGAAGCAGGCATGTTATAATGACTTTATTAACACAAAGGATGTCCAAGAAAAAGCTCATCTTCCCCTCTGCGTCTACCCCCTTGCCACCTCTTACTTGCCTAAGAAAACTGTGCCATATCTTTTTCTCTTCAGAGCAATAGACTGCAGCTACCTACAAATATGGAGTTTCTTTCTTTTTTGTAAAAGTAGATTCACATTCACGTTATAAAGATTTTTAAAATGTGGACCATTTTTTAAAGTATTTATTGAGTTTGTTAGAATATTACTTGTTTTATGTTTTGTTTTTTTGGCCACAAGGCACATGGGATCTTAGTTCCCCCACTAGGAACTGAATCCACACTCCCTGCATTGGAAGGAGGTCTTAACCACTGGATCGCCAGGGAAGTCACCATTTTATCATTTAATGATATATCCCGGATATCTTTCAGGGTGACAGTATATCAATACATGCAGCAAACTCATTCTTGGTAACAGCATA
Organism: Cephalophus harveyi; assembly: GCA_006410635.1. Taxonomy (NCBI): domain Eukaryota; kingdom Metazoa; phylum Chordata; class Mammalia; order Artiodactyla; family Bovidae; genus Cephalophus; species Cephalophus harveyi. The sequence continues at coordinate 271,790 of SJYT01027615.1, read as the reverse complement.
ATATTCTGTTGAGTTCAGTCACTCAGTCGTGTCTGACTCTTTGCAGCCCCATGGACTGCAGCACACCAGGCCTCCCTGTCCATCACCAGCTCTCGGAGCTTATTCAAACTCATGTCCATTGAGTTGGTGATGCCATCCAACCATATCATCCTCTGTCGTCCCCTTTTCCTCTGGCCTTCAATCTTTCCCAGCATCAGGGTCTTTTCAAATGAGTCAGTTTTTCACATCAGGTGGCCAAAGTATTGGAGCTTCAGGATCAGTCCTTCTAATGAATATTCAGGACTGTTTTCCTTTAGGATGGACTGGTTGGATCTCCTTGTAGTCCAAGGTACTCTCAAGAGTCTTCTCCAACACCATAGTTCAAAAGCATCAATTCCTCTGCGCTCAGCTTTGTTTATAGTCCAACTCTCACATCCATACATGACTACTGGAAAAACCAAAGGTTTGACTAGACAGGTCTGTCACTGTTTCCATTGTTTCCCCATCAATATGCCATGGAGTGACGGGACCAGATGCCATGATCTTATTAGTTTTCTGAATATTGAGTTTTAAGCTGACTTTTTCACTCTCCTTTCTCACTTTCATTAAGAGGCTCCTTAGTTCTTCGCTTTCTGCCATAAGGGTGATATCATCTGCATATCTGAGGTTATTGATATTTCTCCCGGCAATATTGATTCCAGTTTGTGCTTCATCCAGCCCAGCATTTCTCATGATGTACTCTGCGTATAAGTTAAATAAGCACGGTGACAATATACAGCCTTCAGTTCAGTTCAGTCGCTCAGTCATGTCCGACTCTTTGCGACCCCATGAATCGCAGCACGCCAGGCCTCCCTGTTCATCACCATCTCCCGGAGTTCACTCAGACTCATGTCCATCGAGTCCATGATGCCATCCAGCCATCTCATCCTCGGTCGTCCCCTTCTCCTGCCCCTAATCCCTCCCAGCATCAGAGTCTTTTCCAATGAGTCAACACCCCACATGAGGTGGCCAAATTACCGGAGTTTCAGCTTCAGCATAATTCCTTCCAAAGAAATCCCAGGGCTGATCTCCTTCAGAATGGACTGGTTGGATCTCCTTGCAGTCCAACGGACCCTCGAGTCTTCTCCAACACCACAGTTCAAAAGCATCAATTCTTCGGTGCTCAGCCTTCTTCACAGTCCAACTCTCACATCCATACATGACCACAGGAAAAACCATAGCCTTGACTAGACGGACCTTAGTCGGCAAAGTAATGTCTCTGCTTTTGAAAATGCTATCTAGGTTGGACATAACTT
>SJYT01027615.1:218563-270344 GCA_006410635.1 Cephalophus harveyi | reverse complement strand
TAATTTCATGGCTGCAGTCACCATCAGCAGTGATTTTGGAGCCCAAAAAAATAAAGTCTGGCACTGTTTCCACTGTTTCCCCATCTATTTCCCATGAAGTGATGGGACCAGATGCCATGATCTTCGTTTTCTGAATGTTGAGCTTTAAGCCAACTTTTTCACTCTCCTCTTTCACTTTCATCAAGAGGCCTTTTAGCTCCTCTTCACTTTCTGCCATAAGGGTGGTGTCATCTGCATCTCTGAGGTTATTGATATTTCTCCCAGCAAACTTGATTCTAGCTTGTGCTTCTTCCAGTCCAGCGTTTCTCATGATGTACTCTGCATATAAGTTAAATAAGCAGGGTGACAATATACAGCCTTGACGGACTCCTTTTCCTATTTGGAACCAGTCTGTTGTTCCATGTCCAGTTCTAACTGTTGCTTCTTGACCTGCATGCACATTTCTCAGGAGGCAGGTCAGGTGGTCTGTTATTCCCATCTCTTTCAGAATTTTCCACAGTTTGTTGTGATCCACACAGTCAAAGGCTTTGGCATAGTCAATAAAGCAGATGTTTTTCTGGAACTCTCTAGCTTTTTCAATGATCCAGTGGATGTTGGCAATTTGATCTCTGGTTCCTCTGCCTTTTCTAAAACCAGCTTGAACATCTGGAAGTTCATGGTTCACATACTGTTGAAGCCTGGCTTGGAGAATTTTGAGCATTACTTTGCTAGAGTGTGAGATGAGTGCAATTGTGCAGTAATTTGAGCATTCTTTGGTATTGTCTTTCTCTGGGATTGGAATGAAAATTGACCTTTTCCAGTCCTGTGGCCAGTGCTGAGTTTTCCAAATTTGCTAGTATATTGAGTGCAGCACTTTCACAGCATCATCTTTTAGGATGAAATATCTCAACTTGAATTCTATCACCTCCACTAGCTTTGTTCATAGTGTTGCTTCCTAAGGCCCACTTGACTTCGCATTCCAGTAGTATGTATCATAAAATTTATTCAAATGTGCTCCATAAATAGGCAATTGAGGTTATGACTAATTTTTGCTAATGACTACAAAGGTCCAAGGGTTCAGTACACATCCTTGCTCATCTGTCCTGATGCTTACAGTCTGTAGGACAGATTCCCCAAAGTGGGACAACTAGATCAAAGATTTATGTGTCTTTAAAATGTCTAAAGATTCAGCTTGATTACTCTCACCAAAGGCTGAGGCAATGCATTTTCCCACTGGCAATGTGCCAGTTTTCCTGCACTCTTAATAGCCCTTGATGTAATTTAAGTTGTTTTGCCAATCGATCAGTAAATAATGATGTCTCATTTTAATCTGTTCTTCCTCACGGGCCTGGCAGGGCACCTTCTCATTTATTGTTTTTTTGTAATTTCCTTCTCTATCCTTATTTTTCTATTGCATTGTCTTTTTCTAATTATTTGTAGGCATTTTGGGGGCATCTGGTCCCATCACTTCATGGGAAATAGATGGGGAAACAGTGGAAACAGTGACAGACTTTATTTTTTTGGGCTCCAAAATCACTGCAGATGGTGACTGCAACCATGAAATTAAAAGACACTTACTACTTGGAAGGAAAGTTATGACCAACCTAGATAGCATATTCAAAAGCAGAGACATTACTTTATCAGCAAAGGTCCGTCTAGTCAAGGCTATAGTTTTTCCTGTGGTCATGTATGGATGTGAGAGTTGGACTGTGAAGAAAGCTGAGTGCCGAAGAATTGATGCTTTTGAACTGTGGTGTTGGAGAAGACTCTTGAGAGTCCCTTGGACTGCAAGGAGATCCAACTAGTCCATTCTGAAGGAGATCAGTCCTGGGCGCTCATTGGAAGGACTGATGCTGAAGCTGAAACTCCAGTACTTTGGCCACCTCATGTGGGGTGTTGACTCATTGGAAAAGACTCTGATGCTGGAAGGGATTGGGGGCAGGAGGAGAAGGGGACGACAGAGGATGAGATGGCTGGATGGCATCACGGACTCGATAGACGTGAGTTTGAGTGTACTCTGGGAGTTGGTGATGAACAGGGAGGCCTGGCGTGCTGCGATTCATGGGGTCACAAAGAGTTGGACACGGCTGAGCGACTGAACTGAACTGGGGGATTTTAACTCTTTTTGGTAAGAGTTGTGAATATCTTCTCCTGGTTGTCTTTTGACTCTGTTTCTGGAACCTTTCATTAAACACAATTTTTAATGTTTCTGGGGCTTTATCTGTCAAGTTTTTCCTTCATGGTTTCTGAAGCTGTAGTCTTTCTTAAAAAGTAACCTCTGTCCAGAGGTTATACAACTTCTCCCTTTTGTCCCATACTTTTAAGGTTTTAAAAATAACATTTCTTAAAAGTTAACATATGCAATAATAGGAAACCAAAAAACACAAGAAACAAACAAACAAAAGTTATCCATAATCAGTTTACCTTTTGATGTGTCCTTTATAGGTCCTATTTGCATATTTATACAATTAAACATCCATTTTTTAATAATTAAGATCATACAGTTATGTGTCATGCTTTTTTCACAAATCGTGAATATTTACCATTTCAAAGTCCCAAAGCTATGAGTATTCTGATAACCAATGATACACTACACCAACTCAGTCTAAAAGAGAAAAATGTAATCCTGCCTTTCTTGGCAACAAAAATTTCATAAAAGTCAAAAATGACAAGCCTCTAGATAAAGGTATTGGCAGAGTTTATAATTTAAATACTGTAGTCCCTTGATGTTCAATTAAAAATGAGACATAAAGCAACAGAGTACGTACAGCATCCCATCCTAGTCTAATAGTTTCAGTTTTTAAAATTTAGATCTTTAATCTGCCAGTAAGTTGTTGCTGTATGTGGTATGTTAGTGGGAAACTTGTATTGAATATAATAGACACACTGGAAAGTGCACAAGTTCTAAGTGAATTTTCACCAACTGAACACACGCTTGTGTAATCTGCATCCATTTCAAGACACAGAACAGGGGACTTCCCTGGTGGTCCAGTGGCTAAGACTTTGCTCCCAGTGAATGGGGTCTGGGTTCGATACCTGGTCCGGAAACTAGATCCCACATGCCCCAACAATCCTCCAAGCTGTAATGAAGATCATAGATTCCCAAGTGCTGCAGTTAAGACCCAGCAAAGCCAAATAAATATTAAAAAAAATAGAACACAGACAGCACCCCAGGTGCTTTGTCTCCTTCCGGTCATTATTCCCTGCCAGAGGGTAACCACTGTACTGACCTCTAACACCTTATATGAGATTTCTAAGGGGATCATTTTATGGGGACGACAGAGAATGAGATGGCTGGATGGCATCACCAACTCGATGGATGTTAGTTTGAGTGAACTCCGGGAGTTGGTGATGGACAGGGAGGCCTGGTGTGCTGCAATTCATGGAGTCGCAAAGAGTCAGACACGACTGAGCGACTGGACTGAATTTTATTTTTTTGCAGATGTTTGATTAAGTATGCCAAAACCATTTATTAGATTAGCTACTGTTTTCCCAGTGAGTTAAAAATCGCTCCTTTGATCAATGGGACTTATAAGGAGAAAATATATTTCTGGATGCAGTGGATGGGTTGCATAACCCAGTGTCTAACAAAGTCACCTCTTCCATTGTGGAGCCCAGCTGGGCTCCCCTGCAGCCTGAGCTTTGCTGGTTGGTGACTGATTTTCTCCATGTGCCTTGTGTGTGTCTAAATAGTCAGAAAAGCACTGATCGTACTGGCCCACTCAGAGAGGACGTCCTTCAACTATGCCATGAAGGAGGCCGCCATAGAGGCTTTGAAGAGGAAAGGATGGGAGGTCACTGTGTCGGACCTGTATGCCATGAACTTCAATCCCGTCATCTCCAGAAAGGACATCACAGGTGGGAGCGGCTCTCCCCTTTAATTAGGTCTTTGTGGAACTTCTCCCTTGTGGGCTTTCTGGCCCCGCCTTCGCCCTCTGGCGTCAGCTTCTCTTTTCCTCTCTGCAGGTAAACTGAAGGACCCCGGGAACTTTCAGTATCCTGCCGAGACTGTTTTAGCTTATAAAGAAGGCCGTCTGAGCCCAGATATTGTGGCCGAACAAAAGAAGCTGGAAGCTGCAGACCTTGTGATTTTTCAGGTGTGGTAAGACATCAGAAGGGGTGTTGAGACACTTGTGTTTTTTTGTCCTAGACCTGACACCTAATTAGCTATGTGCTCTTAGGAAAGTCACAGCCCCTTGACCATACTCTCCTTAAAGAAGGATAATTACTTCAAAGGTGCAGGATTACACAGATTTATGGATGTTATGAAGATTGGCTGTGTAGTCTTTGAAAGTATGACTGTGACTGCAGAGATGACATATGAGCCTTGAGTTCTTTTCCCGAGAATGTTTAGTCTTTTCTTCATTTAGTAATTTCTCATGGCATCACTCAAGTTTGCAGTTCTCACCCCATCTCCATAAGCATCCTGAAAACAGTTTGTAGAGGCGTAAGAGCTTGGCTTCTCTGCGATGAGAGCTCCCAGTGCAGTGTGCACTGCCCTGCTTAACGTGTTCTAGCAGCAAAACCATGGCCTTTCTCCTCCTGGAGGCTGTCTCGCCATTTAGCAGTCAGCACAGAAACTGGGTATGCTTCTTGAAAGTCACCTTTCCTGACAATGGTGGACTGTAGTCAGTGACTTTGCTGCTACCAGTCCCAACCAGCTCTTTGGTATTAAACATGAAATGTATGCGACACTGGAAACTTCATAAGTTTGATACTGGTGGTGATTTTTGCAGTTATTCAATCAGCTGCAAAGACTCTAACCTTTGAAGTCCCTTATTCTACCCATTGCTATGAATCAAAGCCACATAACATTAGCCAGTGCCCCAAAGGATCCCTTTTTGGTCTACATTTTCTACTCTCTTGTTGCAGTACAGCCAAGGCAGTAGCAGTAGCAACTTTCAGTTCTGCTTCTAAGAATCACCCTATTTTAAAATTGGAAAGGATGGCCTTTAAATTCAGCTTCTATCCAATGCATATGTTTTCTTTACTACCAGTACAACTGTATAGGTTGAGCACTACAAAATAGCAACACAAGGAAGGGCAATGTAAACTCCACAGATTTGCATATTTATTATATCAGTTTTGCAACAGATGACAGGAAGAGTCTTAGTCCAGCAAAAGCAGTGTGCTAGAAATGATAGTCTGGCAACATTTAAATAAATGTCCTGAGGAAAGACTGCCCGCATTCATACCAACGTGCCACACGGACTAGGCCCTGCTCAGCTGTCTCATTTCTCCAAATGGAACCTGAGAGAGTAAACTTTTAATATCAAGCAAGCCAACCAATTCTATTTTCAGCCCTGTCTGTAGAACATTCACAGGGGACCAAATCTACTTGCTTGAATAACCTACACGTCCTAAAAGCTGCAGATATGCCCTTCACAATTAGAGCACCTTAAATGTGAGAATATGAGAACTACTAGAGACCCCTCAAGCCCCTCTTTTTACGGATGAAGGGGCTTGTGTTGCAGAGGTCATGCCTCACATTATTGGCAGATTCAGGGTAAGAATGCAGGTCTCATTCTCAATCGTGTCCAAAACTTTACTTCCTTACTCTCTTTCCTGTGGGTCAACCATTCTTCAAAGAGAGAACTACCAAGTCCTACAGATTTCTTCTCTGTCCTAGCTTTTTCTTTTAACCTCTGGGCATGTTCCTGTCATCATAGCCTTTAAGTGAGTCAAGAAGAAATACTGGTATGGCCTTGCTCGACTTTTACCAGGACAAGAGCCCCAGCAGGTCTTTCTTGTGAGAATTCCCTGATAAACCTTGGTTACACTGATCATTTGATAGCATTTGTGAGTGGTTCTGTTTATTCTAAATGATAGGATTTTACATCCATGAGCACAAGGTACAGGTCTCATATTTGTGATACCACAGCCACTGAAGCAAGTTCTTGAGAAAATATTGATTTAGGTGTCACACACTGAGGCCAACTTTGCCTCCAATCCTTGCTGTTTAGATTTTGCTGCCAAATGAGATTTCACAGAAACAAGTCTTTATTTCACGTGGCTCTTTTCACACCCACCCGGTATTTGTTATTTGTAAGCAGGAACAGGAGTGTCTAGTTGACTGACCAAGGGCAATGATTTTCTTTAAAATTTTCTTTTCTTGAATGTTCTACCTTCTCCAAGAGGAATGACAGGGCATGAAGAAAGTTTGCCCCTCAGTGATGTCATGGACAGCAGCTAAGCATTGAATCTTCTGTGCTGGGTGTGTTCCCAATCTAACCTCTCTGTCCTCTGTCCCTCAGTTCCCCCTGCAGTGGTTTGGAGTCCCTGCCATCCTGAAAGGCTGGTTTGAGCGGGTGCTCGTAGGGGAGTTCGCTTACAAGTATACTGCCATGTATGATAAGGGGCCTTTTCGGGTAGGTGGATAATTGTTCTTGGTTTTCTTTTTTCTAGTGCCTGGATTTTAGAAAGACTCTGTCTTGATGCAGAGTTTTGAGTACAGTTAGATACCACAATCAGGCTCCAGGTCCCTTTGGGAGAGATATGTGGAGATTAGATAAACCTAGAACAGCAAAATACTGAGAGTTAAAGAGGATGGTGAATGTATCATTATACTATTTTCTCTTTATGTACTGATATGAACTTTATGAACTTGTCCATTAAGAAAAGGAGCCTGTCTTCATTTTCTAGACACCCAAAACTATACAAGAAGCATTTTTGAGACCTTCTAGATCACAAACCTCGACACATGCCTAGTATTGTGAGGAGACAGATTTAAAGAACTCCACCTAGGCACCAGCAGTCAGCACTGATTTTGCATTACTGTGACAGCCTTCACATGCAAGAGTATGGAATCCTGGGCCTGCCCCTCTGCGTACCACTTTCCAGGCTGGTACTTCTGCAGTCATACTGCATGGCTCAGAAGAGCCAACGTATGAAGTAATATAAGGAGCAGATCTAGGCAGCAGGGGGTGGGGGGTGGGGACTTTTATATTCTTTTCCCGAGGGCTGTTCCATTAACTTCTTGTCACCAAAGAGATGTGGATGATAATGACTTTTCTTTTACAGAATAAGAAGGCAGTGCTTTCTATCACCACCGGTGGCAGCGGCTCCATGTACTCTCTGCATGGTATACATGGGGACATGAATATCATTCTCTGGCCAATTCAGGTATCTTGTTTTCAGTGACCCTTCAGGGGGATTAACTGAATTTTCTATTGGGTCCAAATCCTCCAGATAGCATTCAGAAACAGACCTGAGTTATGAAGATCAAAGAACTATAGAAGGGGCTTCCTTTTAGGACTGACCTGTCTTCGCAGGACCCCAGGCTTATAGAATAATTCATGTGTGTACATGGTCAAATACCACTCTCTCCTCCTAGCCAGAGGATAGCGTGGCTGACTCCCCCAGGTTTGTACAGCCACATGACTGGTATCTCTTGCCAATCTCTCTGTCTCCAAGTTGCTGCTACAGTCTCACAGACTATCAGAGCCCAAGAAAAGTTAAAAAATTACTTAGTTCAGCTAATAAGACTGAAGTCTGAAGCAGGTTTTTCTGGTGGTCACTGGACCCTCAGGATAATCTCCTAAGGCTGGCAAGAAAAGCCTGTGAGGTGGCCATCTACAGGATGAGGGAATCAATATTAGTAATAACACTGGAGAACAAATGGCAAGAATACTTTATGAAGACTCGTCTGGTAATGTGGAGAGGCAAAGAAACGCACCTTTGCAGGTCTGGCAACAGTCCTCTGCTGAGAAGCTGAAACCCTCCCTGAGGTAACAGAACTTTGAGCACTTTTGGCAGATAGTGCCAGGCTGGGACAGTTTCAAAGGCTTTATTCATTAAGAGAAGAGTACAGCTGAATAGGCTAAAATAGGTAACAGCTAGCTACAGAGAGTACAAGGTGAGAGGATGGAGCTATGAACTAATTCTCAAGGCCTTCACATCAGGGTGTCCTATTGGGAAACCCAGATTAACTTTCATTGTCTGTGGTACAAGGTGTGTGGCATTTGACCTGTGACTCACCTCCGTGCTTTGTGTATCCTCAGAGTGGCACTCTGCACTTCTGTGGCTTCCAAGTCTTGGAACCTCAACTGACATATAGCATTGGGCACACTCCCAAGGATGCCCGAGTTCAGATCCTGGAAGGATGGAAGAAACGCCTGGAGAATATTTGGGATGAGATGCCACTGTATTTTGCTCCAAGTAGCCTCTTTGACCTAAATTTCCAGGCAGGATTCTTAATGAAAAAGGAGGTGCAGAATGAGCAGGAAAGTAAGAAATTTGGCCTTTCTGTGGGCCATCACTTGGGCAAGTCCATCCCAATGGACAATCAGATCAAAGCCATAAAATAAGATTCACAAGACTGGACTTCCTTCTAAGAATGTAACCTAATGTTGGTTGCTATTTTGAGCTTCCTTGATTTGCTTTAGTTTTAAGATCTGTGTTTTTCTTTTTCCATGAGGAATGAATAGTAGAGAACAGACTCATACGTTTTTGGATAGCTTTATTAAATAATGTAACCAGTTCTTACGATTGCTATCATGGCAAAATCTGATTAGGCTCAAAGAGCTCTTAGGATGTAAAGCCAGACAGAAAGGTAGAAAGATGCCAGACAGTATTCTTTAAGGCCGTCTACACAATTTAATTCCTCTCTCTTTAGGGATAATATTTTTAGGAATAAATCTGGCTAGAGAGCATCCAACTCCTCAATGATCTATTTTTCTTTAATTACCTCTCTGTGGTTTATGGCAGAAGGGAATTGCTCAGAGGAAGAAATGACAGAATCTGTCTGACCTAAGGGACTTGTTTAATAATTGCTACTCTCTGCTTGTTTGTGATATGTATTAGCTTTATTACTACACAATGACTACCATGCCTATATGAATGTCCTCCTTTCTTCAACTTTTGTTAACACAGATACCTTGAAATGAAAAGTTAATAAAAATCTTTTTCACTTCAATCTTCTGATTTAGTATCTGCAAAGAAACCAAGACATCTATAACTACATCTGTTATAATGAATGAATTCACAAAAAGAAATAGTACTCCTAATACCTAAAAACAGCCTTCCACAAATAGTACTTCATTTTTTGATCCATGTAACCAACCTGGAAATTCTCCCCGTATCATTTATAAACTGATGACTTTCCTTTCAAGGATGTGTTTTGGTTCCATGAATCTGGGGGCAAAATTGTAAGCCTCGAGTTTCACTAACTTTGGTGAACGATTTTGGCATTCATAATCTAACTTCCTGTTTAAATAATTGAGGTGCATGTCTACTAAATGTTGGTATAATTCAAGTTGAAAATGATGAAAGAATGCCCTCTTGTGGTCTGGAGAAAGAAAACATGAGAAACGATGCAAAGCAAGGTTGCCTCTTACCTGCCAAGGAAATGATGGCGTCAGGCAGGAGAACCTCATGTGCCAGATGCCAGCAAGCAATGGGTATTCTTTCCACAATATCCACAATGGCAGATGGCTGGGTGTTTCAGTTTGAAAACATGAAAATGTTTTCTTTTGCCTTTATCCTCACTGCAGTTTTATGTATATTTCTAAAAGTTCCAAATAAAATTCATTTCTATAAAACAAACTCAAATTCACTGGTTTCAGGCAAAAGTGGAATCTACCAGGGAAGGGATCAGAGGATTCAGTGATAAACTGTGGCCAGAAGCCTAAACGGTGACTTGGCTTGAGAGCTTGCCCAATAGGGCTGCTTCATTCTGAATGGTAATGGAACCAATTAAGAGTCTCTCAGGGGATTTAAGGGAGAAGGCAATGGCACCCCACTCCAGTACTCTTGCCTGGAAAATCCCATGGACGGAGGAGCCTGGTAGGCTGCAGTCTGCGGGGTTGCTAAGAGTCGGATACGACTGAGCGACTTCACCTTCACTTTTCACTTTCATGCATTGGAGAAGGAAATGGCAACCCGCTCCAGTGTTCTTGCCTGGAGAATCCCAGGGACAGGGGAGCCTGGTGGGAGCCGTCTATGGGGTCGCACAGAGTCGGACACGACTGAAGCGACTGAGCAGCAGCAGGGGATTTAAAGGACATTTAAGATGATCCAGGAAGGAGTGCTTAGTCGTGAAGTCATGTCTGACTCTGCGACCCCGTGGACTGTAGCTGGCCAGGCTCCTCTGACAATGGGATTTCCCAGGGAAGAATACTGGAGTGGGTTGCTATTTCCTTCTCCAGGAGTCTTCCCAACCCAGGGATCAGGAGAGTGGTATAGAAATCAAAAGAAACACAGAATGTAATAAATAAATGCCAAGGGGCAATATTTTTTGTGACTTGACTGAATTATCTTGATTAATCAATGGGGCAGGCATTCTTCTAGGCACTGGAAATATACAACAGCAGACAAAATACCTATCCTCATGGAGGATTGCATTCCATGACAGAAGAACAAATGTCAGTCAGGTGATAAATGCTAGAGAGGAAGAGCAGATAAGAGGGTTAGAGATGGGATCCGAGTTTTATACAGGGTGATCAAGAAAGATCTAATAAGGTTGTATTTGAGCAAAGACTTGATAACGTTAAGAGACTGAGACATGTGGATCCCTGAAGGATAGGCGTACCAGGAGTGATGTGAGCACAAACTCATGAGGTAGCGGCATGATCAGTCTGTTTTAGGGAGGGAAAGGAACTTAGTGTGCCCAAAGCAGAGAAAGCAAGAGAAGGATGGGTCAGACACACAGCTGGGACAGACCACAAAGGGCCTTACAAGCATTGTGAAATGCAGAAACAGGAAGTCAGTCACTGGGTGGCTTTGAGCAAATGTGTAACATAGGACGTATGTTTAAATCTAGCTGGTAAGTGAAGAATCAAGTATGAGGAGCAATGAGAGAAGTAGGGAGAATTGTTGGGAAACTGTTATGACAATCAGGGCAACAAATGCTTTGGTTCAAAGTGATAACAATAGCTGTATTGAGAAGTGACTGGATTCTGGATATATTTCAAAGGTCAGAGTAACATGATCTGATGACAGATTGTATAAAGGTCAAAAAACACAAACCCTCAGCGGTATTTTGGCTTAAACAACTGGAAGAATGGAGATTTCATTTTGCTCAAATGAGGAAGAATCTGGAAAGAATATTTGGGGCAGAAGATGGGGATGGGAAGGGGAGAGTCAAAATTTGACTTCAGACATGTTATGTCTGAGATGCCTGTTGTAACTGTCAAGTAGACAGTTGGGTAATAGGAACTTGTAGTAAAGTCAACATGTAGAAGTATATAAAGCAATGTGACTGTATGGGATCAACTGGAAATTGAGTTACGATAGAGAAGAGATCTAATGATCGACTTCTAGAGGTCTCCAACATTAGAAGGTCAAGATGATGAGAAGAGAAAAGGCCAATGAAGCAAGAGAGATGAGCATCATGTCCTGAAAGCTGAGGGAAGAAAGTGTTTCAAAGACTGTCAAATACTGCTGATGAGTGAGTGAAACAGGCATGGGAATTGACTTTTGAGAGGCCATTGGTGGTGCTGACAAGAGCTATTTCTGGAGAGTGGGGTGATAAAACCTGATTGGAATGGGTTTAAGAGGGAATAGAAAGAGAGGAAGTGGAAATAGTGTATATGCGGGATGTGTGGTCAAAGAAAATTGTTAATTTTGAGAGGAGGAACATTACAGAAAATTCATATTCTAGTGGGTATGAGAAAAGGTTTTGATGCTGGAGAAAGAGGGTAATTATATATATATATAACTGAATCCCTTTGCTGTTTACCTGAAACTAACACAACACTGTAAGTCAACTATACTCCAACAGAAAATAAAAATCAAATAAAAGTAAGAATTAAAATTAAAAAGTAAGTTACAAATAAAGAAAGAGAATAATTAAAGGACCATGTATTTGAAAAAGCAAAAGGATATGGATCCAGTGCACCAGAGGCAGCAGAACAAAGCAGTATCAGGACTAGCATGACTAACACAAAGTTAAAACTTACTAGGCACTTAGCTCCTGTGTACCAGGAACTAAGTAGTTTTATGCTGATTAACTTATGTAATTTTTATAACAATCCTTAGGGGATCATTCTAGTTTTCTTTCCACTTTATAAAGAAACTGAGGAATGGAGAGGTTAAACATTTGGTATAGGAGCCAGAACTTTACCCAAGAGGCAAACTCAAGAGACTATGCTTTTAAATACTATTGTGCCTCAGTACAGGCAGGGACAATGACACCATGAAATAGAGCACGAGAGTGTAATCAGCTGTCTTAAGTGTGTGTGTGTGTGTGTGTGTATATCCCCTCTCTCTTGAGCCACCCTCTCCCTGTCCCCATGCCACCTCTCTAAGTTATCACAGGCCGCCAGGCCAGGCTCCTTGTGCTATATACAGCAGCTTCCCACTAGCCAACTAATTTACACATGGTAGTATATATTTGTCAGTAGCTGCTTTTATACTTGTAAAGTCCCCCTGTGTCCCTAAGCAGGGATAAATGATGTTCAGTTCTCTGACAGACCTAATTATACGTATATGGCTGCTGAGAATTGTTTGCTCCTCATGAGATGACAAAGCAGGACTCTTACCAGCTTGGAGTAAAGCAAGAAAACTCTCCCCCTTGTTCTGAACACTGTAACTTAGATTATGTAACCCAGGACCACATCAGCCTTTCTGGCAGCCACTTGTAGTTCCATCTTCAGATAAAAAATACCCAAATATTTTTGATATTTATACTTACCAAATTTTATCTGGTTACTTCTTTCCAATGTTGCTGAAGTCCATAAATGCTAAAAGACAACTTTTGAACATATTTAGAACAATGGCAGCAGTATTATTACTTTAGACCCCTAAAGTGAAAACTTAGATGGATTATATACATTTGGATGTTAAAAAAAATGCAGTCACTTTCACAGAATCAACAGATACCATCTGTATTTGATAAGAAAGTATAAGAATATTGTTTAAAGCAGCATTATTGAAGCTTCAGTTATTTATACATCACATACACAATATTCATGTATCACCTGTATTAGTATTTATTTAGAATTTTGGCTTTGACTCACATTTCCCCATAGTCTAGTAGGTAAACACATTATATGTTTTTCTAATGTACATCCAAATACACACACACATATATGTTTAAAAATAATGTTTACCCATGTAAATCACCTAAAATCATTCTGAATGATTAACTTACAGAAGAATAAAAAGAGACTGCCTCTGGATGTGGGACTGAGGGCTGGGGAGACTTTGTTTTCATCAAAAGCACCTCCACAATTCATAACTTGTCACCACATGTATGTATTACTTTACTAAACATGAAACACTTTAAGTAAAACAAATAAAAATTCTATCACACTAAGTCACTTTTGTACACTACCTGGTAAAACAGTAGGTACAAAGTCACTATTAAAAATATTTCTGTATTTCATACCTTTTCCTAATGAGTTTAAGTTCAGTCACATATTCATGTTCAAAACTGACATTCTTAGATATGACTTCATTCGCAAAGTCTGAGGAAAGAAGACAGTTAACCACTACAAAATGAAAACTTTCAATGTTTTATTTTTGACTGCAGCTGTTTACAGAAATATAGTTGCGAGTATACAAATGTTCCAATAGAAGCAAAATATCTTTTTAATATTTAACAAGTTATCACAGATAGCTAAAAACATAGATGCAAATGAAGTTCCCCCAGAGAATAAACTGAAGTATCTGGTGTCAGTGCTCTGAAATACCAACTATGAAAGCCATATACACAAAAACGTAACCCTTATATCATTGCAGGACAATGGAAGAAGGCAGCTCAGTGGTTGATCAGTGTACTCAAGCAAATAAAATTAAATAAAAAACTTAAATGGCAGAATAGTAGCTAAACCACTTGAGAACAGGTTAATGAAATAACTGTAGTATACTTATTAAAAGACTAAGTAAAACGAATGAACTCAGTATAAAGTATCCCAAAAAAGTAATAAATACTTGGAGCTTATCAATTCAAAGTAAGGGAACAAGGTGAAGCAGATACATTCATTAGATCAAAAGAAATTAGCTCAATGTCACTGAAGTCAGTTTGTCACTGAAAGTCATAAACACTTCTGTGTAGGACAGTTCTTTAATCTGATTCCAAAGTCACTCTCAAACATCTGAGAAGGCATGTGTGTGTGTTTGTGTGTGCTGTCCTGAGGCTCATTAGCTAAAATAATAATAGTTATACAAACTATCTCAAATTAGGCAAATTAATTCTGGGAAAAGAAAGCATGGTAATATGGTTAAACACAGAACTTTTAAAGAAAATACTAAAAGTTGGAGTTGAATAATATTGTGGTATGGTAGAATGCCTTATGTAATATGAATATAGTATGCAATAAGGTGATAAAGATGGTAACAGAACAAGAAAGCAGGAATGTAGCTAGAGCATCTCCCAACAGTTTGCCTATGTATTTCCAGCACCAAAGTTTATAGAGTAAGCCACTTACATTTCCACTGCTACTATTAAGCAAACACAGCAGTGGTGATTTTTATTTTGAAATGTACATTTTTCTTTCATGAATTTATTAATTGGTGATTTGTAAACACCAGCAATTATGGAGGTACTGAATTATAGAGGGAGATTAAAATGAATAAATAAATCTATTTATCTTATGGTTAGTTGCATATAATTGAAAAGGGAGAAATGCCTAAACTAAATAATACAGTGTCTTGTTTGAAGCATAAGTTCCAACCAAGGGTAGTTATATTTCCAGTGTGTCAGTTTTCATATAAAGCAAGCTATTTTAAAAGAAGATTTATCTATTAAAAAAAGAAATTAAATAAGGTGCTTTGTTGACCTGGCTAGCCATGTTGTTTAATAGCTCAGATACAAATGTAAATATAAGGAATGACAAATAATTTTGTTCTGAGAGTTGGTCTAGCCAGGACAAAACTGTCGTCTGCTGGTAAGGTAAGAGGCAATGAAAATGAAGCTTGTATTATCACTGCCCACAATGTACCCATTTTATGGATAAACAGGAGACTTTAGCACCCGTCAATTATGTTAGCTAATTAAATGTCACCATAGTTAAAATAAAACTATAGACCATTGCACCTATATATTTAAATCAGTCATTTAATGTAAACTTTAGTATGTGGTAGGAATACACCAAACTAAGTTAACTGAATTATCAATAACTGGACTAATTGTATATGTACATAAAATGTATTTCTATAGGTAGTACTGAGAATAAATTATTGTTACCAGTAAATGATTATGGATAACCAGGTTAAACTGAATTGACATTTAGAACAATGTATAATTGTGTGAGTGGGAAAAAAGCCCTTTCTATTAATAAATTTTACTGTATAGACTACAAACCAGTGGTTCTCAAACTTTGGCATCCATCAGAATCACCTTTAACAGAAGGCTTGTTAAAAACAGAGATTGCTGAGTCTCACTCCAGAGTTTCTGATTCACTATGTCTGGAATAAGGCCCAAGATTTTGTATTTTTAACTAGTTTCCAGGTGATACAGACATTGGCTGGTGGGCTGAGGACCACATTTTGAGAACCATTGGTTTATACATACATGTAGAAAACTATATACTATGTTATTAATATGAAACAAAAAATATAGGAAGAAAGCTGGTTAATTAACTCTCAAACATACAGATTAGCAAGCTGAACATTTTAATGTTTCTAAAATGATTTTCTGAAGTGTAATCATTTCCCCTTATAGTCAGTTACATCTCAAAGCCTTAGTAAGTCCTACTATAAGTCATTTTAGAAAATATTCCCATAACATACCAAGTTGGCTATCCAAAACAAAAAGGGATATAAATATTCTAAACAGTTAAAATGTATTCATCGAAAGGAATCATCACTATACAGCATTTTTTTACTTCTTTGGAATGATTAAAGTGCATAATATCATTAGGGTATTGAGAATATTGCATAAAGATCTGCAGTCTTTAGCGCCACCAACAGTAATGGAAATACTCACATAGGGAAAGC
Source organism: Cephalophus harveyi (assembly GCA_006410635.1). Lineage (NCBI taxonomy): Eukaryota > Metazoa > Chordata > Mammalia > Artiodactyla > Bovidae > Cephalophus > Cephalophus harveyi. The sequence continues at coordinate 254,486 of SJYT01027615.1, read as the reverse complement.
AGCTCTATCTCTAAGTCACTACTATCCTGACCTGTTTGCTGCTGATGGCCCTTTCTTTAGGCACCACGAATATGGTGAGGAGCTGGAACATAGGTAAAATTAACAAAACAAATAGAGGGACACCCTATCCAACTCTATCTGGCTGCAAGGAATTATTCTAGTTCTGGGGGACTCAGATATAACTTCATTTCTTTTGCAACTATTTTTCATGTGCAGATTACTAAGGTTCTGATGGGCAAGAGGCACAAACAATGAATTATTTGACTATCATTAGAAAAACTGAAATTACCAAGCTTTACCTAAACTATGTGTTATTTATTTATTTTCATCCATCTTATAATTAAGAGCAGAGCAGGTGCTTCAACTTCCTTTCTGAAATTTAACCATACACATTTGAGCCATAGTCTCACATATAGTAAAATTTTTGACAGTTGGTCAGGATGAAGACAAATTTATCTAATTTATTTAAAGTCTAAAAGAAGATCTTTTACTTATCCTCTTTCAAAGAAACAATCCTAGCTATATATCTTTTCTGTTCTCTTCTGCCAATGGGCATTAGGAAGGTTTGAAACTTTTCTATGGTGATCAAGAAATGGAGAAAAGAATTATCAGAAAGAAAAAATGAAAGTCGAGACTATTAAAGTCATTTGCCTATGTGTTTTTGGCAACAATGAAAAATGAAATTATAAGAAAGGGGCACTATCATGGTAAAAAGGCACTTTTCCATAAGCATTTAATCTAGATATAAAATATTAATTTAAAAAATTTCCTGAAAGAGAAAGTGGAGTAAAAATAGATTTATATTAATAAATGAGGCTAGAATGACACAAAAACAAAGGGGGATTAAAGAAGTAATTAGAATGCTGGGACAAGTCACAAATGATATTCTAGGTATTATTCTGGTATTTACTACATTATGAACATCATCTTCACTATTTAGCTCTAATGACACAAATAAGCAGACAGGAAAACCTCTTTTTAATACGTTATGAGATTATACTACACCATTCACTGGGGTATATATTTATTCCGAGTAATTTTTCTAATAAAGCCACTGAATTATATACTCGTTCTTTTATTAAGTCCCTCCACAAAACAAAGGCATGCAGATATAACATAGCTGTCTGGCTAAAGGAAGAAGCCTGTGGTCATGAAGCAGAATGGTCAGAAGCTAATAGGTCTAATATAATTTTCAATTAGTTAGAAAATAATCAACTGGAAAACAAATACTAACACAGAAATTCTTACCAGAAAGATGAAAAAATTCTCAAGTACTCCCTGTATTTATAAAACCATGTTGAATTTTGAGGCTTTGATTAATTTTAATTTAAGCATTTAATTTCTGGTCTATAATTGCTGATGCATCTAAACAGGTTATACTTTTCCAAAATAAGCATTTATAATGGCTTAAATGGTCAAAAGGAATTATTCTATAGTTTCTTTCTCATTCCCTTTGACACAGTTTTTCCTAGGTGGATTAACTGAGGTTCTGATGGGCAAGAAATGCACTTAATGAAACTCCCAACTACAGCATAAACAATAGTACAGAAAAGAAAGGAAGGAAGGTCCCTCGTAATACTGCTTCTACGATAAACAAAGCCCTTTAAAAACCTGTTCTAGGGAGACTGGCAAAAACAGATTTGCGTTGGTTAAGTAACATAATACTCTAATTACAAAGGTAACAAGATAAAGCTAAGAAGCAAAATACAACTTCTAATTGTTGTATACAACTTCTCCCATGTTGGTGTGGATATATAATGGAATGACAACAGAAAAGAAAGGAAGGAAGGTCCCTCGTAATACTGCCTTCTACGATAAACAAAGCCCTTTAAAAACCTGTTCTAGGGAGACTGGCAAAAACAGATTTGCGTTAGTTAAGTAACATAATACTCTAATTACAAAGGTAACAAGACAAAGCTAAGAAGCAAAATACAACTTCTAATTGTTGTATACAACTTCTCCCATGTTGGTGTGGATATATAATGGAATGACAATAAGGAATAAAGGACAAACACACACATACACACACAATCATGCAGACATACAGATAAGCTCCAAGCATTCATGTGGGTTCCTAAAGGCAAGAACAATTGAATGCAACAATATAAAGGAATAAAATGTGGTTTATAGTTCACTTAAGTCCTTCTGCCATAAGTAAATTTAGTAAATTGTTGTTTCCAAGGACTCTGCTGGCTCTTGGAATCTCTCCAATATATAGATGTAACTTGTAACAGTAATCTTGAATCTGTATTGTTAGCACAAGTATCAACCACTGACAACTAAGCTAGCTCTTCAATAAGAAGACAAATACTTTTTTTTAACCAAATAATATGTTCTGAATGCTGTACTTAACATTGACCTTTTAGCGATAAGGAACATTTAACAATGTTAAAAAAAAAATCATTACTGAATTAAGAATATGGTATCTTAGCAGAGCCCTTGTACAAATAACCACAAAATTTATGAAAATAAAAGTTGGGTTTTCTGCCTCCATCCAATCAAACCACTACAGTTCAGGTGTATGTTCTGTTCTAAATTGAGATAGTACAAAACACAAAATTGGTCCCTGGTGACTTGGCATTGGCAATCAGCATTTTACAATGATAAACTTCTTGCTAAATAACAGAAGTCAGCACACAAGCCAGTCTTCTTGCCACCACTTCATCCATAGAGCAGTGTTAACAGTGGAACTTGATGAACAAACAGACTTTCCTGAGTCTCCTGTGTAATCTCTTGGGAAAAAATTCAGAAAACTCAGAAATAAATTAACAGCATTTTATTTCTACTTATTTTTACACCACTGGATAAGCTTTCTAACATCAGTCAATCCTCTGTAATTAATTATCCATTTTAAAACTGAAGCACTGGATTGTGTGGCTGGTCCTTCTCATAACCTGAACTATACTGGGTAATTTTTCCTGATGGGGTGGGGAGATACATATATATATATATACATACATACATACATATATATATATATATATATGAAATGCTTTTGGTTTAGAGAATTTATAAAGTAGCTCTGGATATTACAAGATGGGGAAAATGTTATTAAAATTACAAACATGTTTTTTTTTAGTGTCTTTATAAATAAAAGGCATAGAATACAGAAAGCCAATTAATAATAATAACAACAATAATAAAATATTAAATATATAGTGAGCAAAGACTGGATGGCTCATTCTTGTGAAACACCATTTGACACAACTGCCTAGATGGGTTTCCTTACTTGAACATTTTGCTGAGTGTAAGATCCAGCGAACACACAGTAAGCTGACTTTAGCCCACTAATCACATCAAGGAACTGCCTGATGGAATGGCCACAGATGAACAGGTCATTTGTTTCAAAAGATACTTAAATACTCAATAAAGACATAACAAACCCCCCCCCCTCACTTTTATCAGACGCCACGTTGTGGTAGAACATCAGACAAACTCACAAATTTACCACAAAAATGTGTGGCAAAAAAAGAATAGTTTATATATATGTATATATATAAATTTCTATATTTATGCCAATGTACTCACTCAGTACAAATAGCAAAATAGTATACCATTTCCTAAATACAAAATATAGCTTTCCAAAAAAATGAAACACACATTAGATATAAACCATCCAAAACTTGAACGATTGAAAACTGTATTCAAAATTAAATGACCCAGAGTAGGTCTCTTTCTGAAAAGTTCCCTTCATATCGGCAAGAAGCCTGTACTACTGAAAACATAATTCAATGCCTCTCAATCAGAGAGAGAAAGAAAGAAAGAAAGGGTTGGGGGTGGAAGGAAGAATAAATGAGACCAAAGAGAAAAAAAACAAAGAAGAGTACATTCAAAGAACCAAGGAAGACCATCACAAAAAGGGGAAAAATCCGGCTGTATAAACAAAACCAACACCACAATTCCACAAAGTTCAACTAAGTGTATAGGATAGAAAAGACAAAAACAAAAAACAGAAATGTAGCCTTGAATGAACAATTAACAGGCTATTTTTTGTACATTTAAAAAAATAAATGAAACGGACAAGAATGCCAAAACATCTTATCTACATATAGAAGCCACACACAATTTGGCCTTAAACTGTATTAACAGCTTTCTACATGCCAAAGGAGAATAAGACGTAAGCATATGTCCAGACAACAGGTTGTAGTGAGAAGCAGGCATCCCATGGGTGGTGAGAACACCCAAATCTGTATAACTAATACTACAACTGCAAGTTCTGGAGTGTGTTATTTTGCTCTCTATAGATGTAACACAAATGAATTCTTCACTTTAAGTCAATGATATGACCCTGTAAAGCCTAAGGCTTGTGGGAACCATCAGGTAAATGACCACTTCAAACTGTAAAGCACTGAGGTGACAAGTGAATTACACTCACTACAGCTCAGGGAGAAGTGATGTTTCAAGAAATTTTAGTTTCTCTCTCTTTTTTAAATTAACATTTACACTGCTTCCTATAAGAGGGAAAAATTTGAAGACTTCAGAACAGCACCGTTCATGGGAAAAAAATGCATTGTTTCTTATTTCTCAGGAGTCAGTTCCCCTCATTCCTGAAAGGGTACCCCCCTGCCTGTGCTGCAGGAATTGTTGGGTAACCTTAGATCAATATGGTCTTTTAATTTAAGTTACTTTAGGGTCACAAAGCTAGTAGCATATTACTAGTTGTCTAAAATAAAGTGAAGAGGGGAAGAATAACATAGATGAACATAAAAAGGGAATACCAGTCCAAGACTGGGATAAGATGAAAACAGACTCAAATTACTGTCAGTTTTAACTACTGTAGGAGGCTATGAGAACATAATTTACCATACATCATCCCCTTCATTTTTTTAATAAAGCAAAATACTTCTTTTTCTATGCACAGTTATGGCTAAAACCCTTAACAGAAACATAGAGAATTAACGACTCTCTGAAAAATAAAATCAATAGCATTCCAGCTGTTCCCTGTTTGTAAGTGTGTTGTCTGTGATAAATAGAGGCCTCTTATCCGTGCAGAGCTCTTAATACAGCCTACTTGTCAGAATGTTATCCCTTCAGTTTCTCCATAAAAACTGAGAAAAGATTCCTTCACTCCCAATAGCTGTGCTTTTTATACTGAAAAATCACAGCCTTAGTTATTATTTGAACTCTTTTTCATAAGCCACTACTTGACTAAACAATACAGAAAAGAAAATACAAATGAACAAAAGTAAACATGAAACATGAATTATTTTCTAATAGCAATAATAACTGAGTGATCCAGCTTGTCAATTTAAACGGTACTTTTAAAGAAAGAGTGCCTACGAAAATAGCAATAATTAATTCTGTCAGCTGGAAACTCAAATAGATTCTCAGTCATCACTGTTATTAGGAACATAAAATAGAAAGATGTTAACAATGGTGGTTAATCACTGCAATAGGTAGCCAAGGTGTGCTCTTTTGCAGCCAGAGTAAAATCTATCCATTTACTCAATCACAGTTTTTCATCTTTTGTTTTCTTTTTAAAGCAACAGTTCGATAATCCTCATGGAATCACAGGATCTCAGGATATCTTGAAATCAGGATTTTCTTCATGGAATTTCTAAAAAAAGAAGATGTTTAATTTAACTCACTAGGGAGGGAAAGCATTTACAAAGTTGCTGTTGCCCTGAATGATCCCAAAGTGTATTACAGTACTATAAATGATACTTTACCACCTTTATACTGTCATATTTTTTCAGATTCAAGGTTTACTTCTTGAGGAAGTGAAATATGAGATATATCCAATATATAGTACATTCAGCAGATGTTCTGTCATTTCAAGGGCAAAGAAACTTAAGAGCCAGAAGGAATGCCCAGTATTAACAATATGACTGTAAGGTATCATTCGGAGCAATCAATTCAGGGTAAAAAAAGTACCATTTTGTGAGAAAGCCATATTTTAAAAGATGAGAGTCTAAACAGTGTTATTACTTAACCCAAATATGCTAAGAATAACAAAATTTACTGATGCTTTTCAATAAGAAAGAAGCCAAAATGCATTACTTACATATCCAGTTAAAAGGAGCCAGTTAAGTTGTTCCCTTGGTTTTGCAATGAAACAAGCAAATCAATCTTTTCAATGTTCTGGTTGGTGTTTATAGAGGATGCCATTGGAGAATTCTCCGGCATTTGCTGAGAAAGAAGTGTTGTCACAGGTGGTTGGCCCTCGTTTTGTGGCTGGCCTGGTGGACTTATGGCCATCAACTGATCTGGCAATGTAGCTGGTCCAGAAGTTAAAAGCTGACTACAGTCTGCAGAGACAGTGAAAACAGAGAAGCTACCTGATTATTTTCTGTTAAGATTCATAAAAAGGTATTTACTAGTGGCTGGGGCATATAAATGCATTATTTTGTTCACTTGTTAGAGGCTTAAAAGTGAGGAACCTGAAAGCCTCCAAAAAGGTTTTCATCAAACAGTAGTAGAATTCATCCTCGGTTTTCTCTAAGCAATATAAAAATGCAACACTGCTTAATTATCAACATAAGTCCTATATAATTTCCTTGGTACATAAACCTTAAAGAAACGTGGGTTTCTACCTCCTTGGAAACTACTTGCTTTAACAGGCTGAAAAATTTTCTGTCATTTGTATTTCATCTTCCTTTCAAGGTTATATCTCAAAATGGCAGACACATATATTTATATATATCACCACCTTTAATTCTCCCAATATCCTTGTCAAGTTTGTAATATTGCCACCATTTTAGATGTGGAAATTGAGGCTCATGCATGTCAAATAACCTGTCCAAGGTCTCAGTCTATAAGTGGTACAGCTGGGACTCGAACTCAATTCTGTCCAACTACAATCTATGCTCTTAAAACCACTGTGCTTTCTCTGGTAACAATAAAGTGACCATTTCAACCAATAACATTTAAGAAATGGGAAATTAGAAAGAGTTTCTTACTATTCTGAATGCCAAATAAGAACATTCCAGATGTCTGTTGAGAAGAGCCAGGAGAATTCTGTAGCTGGTTCATTGTACCTCCTGTAGTGTTGTGAAACAAAGCAGCCTGTGGTTGAGGTGAGGATGTGGCTCCCTGGATTCCAGGCATGTTGTTCTGAGGGGAATAAAGGGGAGACTGTTGCATGTCTTGTTGGTTTATACTGGTCTGCAATGCAGACATGGATGCTGGAGAGAGGAAGAGTGTTACTTGCTGCTCTTGAGAACTGGTTGACCCTTGGACCAACTGAATCTGAGGCGAGCTATGGAACAAGGAGGTCTGTGATGATTCGGGTTGGGCAGGGCCTGGGTTCTGAAGTGAGGAAACTGTGGTCTGGTTCTGAAATTGCATGGGCTGCTGCTCTTGATTCATTGGGGCCATATTACTTTGTTGATGGAAAATTGATTGGTTCTGCTGCTCCTGATTAGCCACTGGATTTTGACTTGGATTGAATATCATGTTTGGTGGTGGCTGCTTTTGAGATGCCATCGGTGCCAAGGTGTTCTGGTTACTGAATAAAATGCTCTGTTGTTGCTGCTGCTGTTGCTGCTGCTGCTGCTGCTCCTGGGATGGAGAGTTACTCTGTATGGCAACTATTGAGTGCTGTGACTGAAAGATTGTTCCTTGTTGGTTTTGAGGCATTGGGTTAGGAGGAAGGGAGCCCAGGGAAACCTGAGGCTGAAATAGACCTTGCTGGGAGGGTTGTGCCTGTTCCTGGGAAAGCATAGGGGTCTGAATGTGTGATATTGGAGCCTGCTGCTGGAAAGCAGCTTGCTGCTCAGTGTTTGATGTTGACTGAAGTGGAGAAATTGAATTCTGAGCTGCAAAAAATGAAATCTGTTCTTCTTGGGCCACTGTGTTAGTTTGGAGATTATTCATTGGACTTTGGGAAAGAAATATGTTGGCTGACTGTTGGTCTTGAGGAACAGAAGAGCCCTGCAGCACAGCCATGGTATTTTGAGAGTGAAACATTGGAGGCTGCATTTGTTCAGAGGAGGCTGTTGAAGTCTGACTGTGGACAATAGGACTTGGACTATGAAAAATAGAACCTTGAGTTTCCTGGGAAAGGTTCTGAGCATCAGCAATAGGATTCTGAGGATGAAAAAGCTGGGCCTGTGAATGAGAAGACTGCTGCAAAAAATTCCCTGATTGAAGAGACATCATCTCATTACCTTGCTGGAATAAACCATTGCCTTGCTGCTGGGTACCACTATTTTGAACACTTATCATACTTTTTGTAGATGAAAAAAGGCCAACTTGAGGCTGACTGTCCCCACTATGTTGCATTTGGACCATGGTCTGAAAGACACTGTTCTGAATCTGTTTTGCTTGTGCTCCAGTCTCTTCTCCATCTCCTGAATTTGATGTCTGAAACAGGGTAGTGCCAGAAGTTGCAACCTGCTGTGTGGTAGTTGTAGTAGTTTCATTTCCAGAAACTGCCGGAGGAGAAGAAAACAATTCACATTGCATTTGCATGTCCTCATTGGCTGATAACGCGCTCATCATATGAGAAGTCTGCTGGTAAACTGGAGACTGCTGAAGGTTTCCATTTGCTGAAGCAGATGAAGGAAATAGCTCTGACTGAATCTGGGCAGCTGCCTGGCAGATACTCTGTTGCATCTCTATCACCATTGCAGCTGAGGATTCCATCACTTGCTGTTGCTGCTGTTGCTGTTGCTGATTAGACAAAGTGTTTTCATTCTGTGGGTGAACACTTTCAGCTCTTCCAGCTATTAAATTATCTGGCCTGGTATGGACTGCTGGTTCTGTTGAGGAAAACATTCCAGGGCTTACGCTATTTTGAATTTGACTGACTTGTTGAAAAATGTCTGCACTAAGCTGTTCTTGAACATTCTCGTTACCATCTGGAGCAGAAAATAAAACTGAAGATAACTGTTGTTGTGCCTCTAAAACTTGTTGGACCAAGTCAACATTTCCATTGCTGCCACTGGCAGTACTACCTGTAAAACTGCCTGCCTGCAAGTGTTGTATCGTATTTTGTAGTTGCTGACTCACACTATTTGGTGATGGGAAAATATTCTGTAAAGTCTGTGCTTGTTCTTGCAGTGGAGACTGCTGCTGTTGCTGTGATGTCTCAGTCAGGTGTGACAAGTTAACCACTGTACCATCTGACTGTAACACCTCTCTAGACTGAGTTTCTCTTGTTTGAAACTGTGTAGCCTGCTGTAGTAGTGCATCACTGCTGGGCAGCTGACTAGACGCAGAAACTGCTGGAAAAGTACCAGGCTGTGAAATGTCCTGTGTTTGGATAGTTGTCAGGGTCTCTGGGTTGTATGCCTTGGGCTGAATCTGTTGTTGCTTTTCATTTTCAGAAGTTAAGTGGGAAGATGATGATGAAAAAGACCCATTTCCTGCTATGTGAGAGATATTTTCTAACGTTTGTTGAGCTGATCCAACTGTCTTTGTAGTCTAAAAAATATAAGCCAAATAATATGTATAAATGAGCTTATACGATTCTTCAAAAATTATTATTATAAAAACATATGCAGGACTAATTTCCCAGTCTATATTATTATTCAGAAAACAAGTGTAAGACTATGATTATCAGTGATAACATATCTTACTGTCATCAGGATTTTTAAAGAAGCATATAAGCAAAGATAGTCAAACAATAGAAGTAGACACAGAAGAATAATCAGCTATTGATATGCTTAGGACAGTAAGTATACATTAATTCTATGGTTCATGAATTACTAGCAAATTTTAAAATATCTCCTTTTGTGCATCACTTATAACATTATTGGGAAGGGGAAATAAGAGAAAAATGGAAAAGGAAAGAAGAATCTTTCTTGGAAAAAGGAAAAAGGAAAGAAGAAAAAGGAAATAAAATGTCTCTAGTTTTGAAAATGTTAAACCTGTACTTTCATTATACCAAACATCACAAAGGTCCAGCTAATTCATTAATTCCTCTCTTGTCAAAAATGTATATTGGAAGTTGCTCTGAAGGCTATTTTATTTGAATATAAAATCATTTACAAAGCAAAATTCATTAAGTGCATCCAAAGAGAAACAGCTATAAAAGAAATAGGAAAAGTAAAAAGCATAATCAGGGAAAAGAAATCAAACTACTCAAAATATAACTATTTTTATATTTTTATATTTGAGGTTAAGATGTGACAGGGCACTCACTAGTCAATGTAGCTCACCTTAAAAAGAGAAGGCGATCTTTTCTCTGCTGTTACTTCCATTGGAGTAATGTCTTCACTCTTAATCATAGTGCTTGATATGAGCGGAGTGATCAGAGCATTAGGAAGCATATTTACCTTATCTAAGTTACATCCAGTAGTTTTCATTGCTGCACACACACCAAAAAAAAAAAAAAGTTGAAACTCACTGAAATCAACTGTATCATTCTACTGTGTACTGATACCTTAGTCATGATTCAAAACATTAATTTTTTGATGCTCTGACAGTAGCATGAGATACAAAATGTGCCCAAAGTGTGTCCTCCCTCTTTTAGGTAGCAGTGCCTTGAGGACTCCTGGCAGTAGCCTGAGACTGTGAGTTAAATATCGACAAGCTTGGGCACTCAGTTATCAAGTTATACCTCTCAGCACTCTTCAAAAGGCCCTGAATTACACTGCTTAACAGGACCATGCAGCCTGGAAATCTCCAAGAGGTTAAAGCTGCTCAGTTACAACTGTTATATTCTCCTCTTAGTATCTGGCTGCCGGGAAATTACAAAGTCAAACTTTAGGGGGTTATAGGATTGCTTGAATATTTCTCTCCTCAACAAAACTCAAGCTTTTCATTAGAATGCCATCAACTGATCAAATAGATTCACTTTTCTAAATTGATGTTTTAGAAAACTTGAATTTGCCTAGTTAACATATGAACACATTTTTTCAAGACAGGACTTAATTTTTTTTCTTTTCAGAAATTTAAGTATGACTGATATTTTAGGTTTACCAGTTAAATTTCCAAAGCAAAACCAGCAAGTATTTTTCTACTTCTACCTACTTCCATTTTCAGAAGTAGTTACAGATTAGAAACCAAGGAGAGGCAATATGTAGCAGATAGGTAGGTTCTACCACTTCATTCTATCTACTTTTCCCCCTTGATTCTCTTTCTTCTTTTTTGTCTATTTAAGCCTGCCACTGGCACTTAGTGGAGCATACTGATGAAGCATCACTGATGGCAGGCTTCTGAATTGAACACATAGCCAAATTCTGAGCTAAGGTTTACCACTACTTTGAGACCCTGTGTAAAGAAATATAGATTCCTCAGAAAGCTTAGCTGTTAAACTTTTTTTTTAGTTGAAAAACACAATATTTTATTAGCTTCAGGTGTACAACAAGGTGATTCAATATTTTAATACATAGATTTCTTAATTTGATATTCAAAAAGAAATCCTGGCTACAAAGAAGGTTTTAAAATGGAATATGGTATATAAGCAGGATAGTTATTTTTGTAAATATTTTGACTTAAAAATATTAGAAATCTTCTGGTCTTTATTCAACCTTTCTCACAGCCAATTGGCTAGAAACAATCACTATAAAAACTGATTATACTGGGAGAGGAAAAAGTGCCCACTTTTGATATTCTGCTTTCATTATTCTAAGAAATCAATCATTTACGTATGAGTTCTCTGGATCTATTTTCACCTATATTCTATCAATACCAACACAATTCAACTTCAATTCTGTCTGAGTCAAAGCTTCAGATAATTTTAAAGACAATTAGTATTGTCTTACGTTGATCCTGTAACATCAACTGCTATTCTTGCTTTTGGATTCTATTAGAATGTGAGTTTCATGAAGACAAGAGATTTTGTTGTTGTTGTTGCCTGGTGCATACTAGGGAATAAATAAATGTTGCTGAATGAATGAAGAAACGAATGCTTTCCACGTCTGTACGTAAGGTCACATTTGTGTATCAAGTTCTAAATCTTATTGTAATTGATGGCTATTTTAAAGGATGTTATATGGAGGATTATGCCACAACACAAATTTAAATCATTTATGTTGCTAAGACTTTATCATTAAAGCATAACTAATTAAATCTCTAAGAAGGACACCTGGGTGTTATACTAAAGCTCTGATTCCAAGGAATCACAAAAATAAGCCATCTGTCAAGGGAAATTCCCTCTTGAAAGCAACTGTCTTTTTAAAACTGATCAGGAATCTCCAATTAATGATGTTGTATTTAAAAATGACAAATGAAAAAATTAAACTGATAAATAGTTTGAAAGTGAGTTGCTCAGTTGTGTCAGACTCTTTGTGACCCTATGGACTATACAGTCCATGGAATTCTCCAGGCCAGAATACTGGGGTGGGTAGCCTTTCCCTTCTCCAGGGGATGGTCCCAACCCAGGGATCAAACCCAGGTCTCCGACATTGCAGGTGGATTCTTTACCAGCGGAGCCACCAGGGAAGCCTAAGAATACTGGAGTGGGTAGCTTATCCCTTCTCCAGCAGAATTTCCTGACTCAGTAATCGAACCGGGGCCTCCTGCATTGCAGGCAGATTCTTTACCAACTGAGCTACCAGGGAAGCTTGATAAATAGTTTAGTATTCAATTTAATATCTTCATAAAATTATTTTACATGATTTCAGCTGATAAAATTGTCAAAATAAGGTCTGAATTGTGAAAAAGAATAATATGTGTGTGTCTGTTTCTTATTAATTTTTTTTAATCTTGTAAGATTTTGATTAAATGACTATGTCATTTTATTACCAAAAATTAAACATAGTGTTTAACACCTTTTAACCTTCAATCTGTAATCCTGTATGAGAAATTTCACATTGGATGAGATTAGCATCTCTGATACTCTAGGAAAAAAGCATCTAGGCATTTTTGGAGAAAAGCATGAACCCATCAAAGCTGGCAAAGGAAAGATCACAAATGTCCCTAACTTTCTTTAATGATTGATTAATTATGCTGTTATTAACCTAATGAACATGGTTTGAATTATTATTGCTTAGATGTTACCTTACACACTACAACTTGATCTATGTTTTAAAATCCTAGCTAAGTGACCTTCAGCAAATTATAGAACCTCTCAGGAATCTTGATTTCCTCATCTGTGAAATGAGAATCATAAATTATCCACCTCAGAGTTTGGCTAAACGAGATAATGCTGGTAAAGAGTGTGGCATGCCGACTAGCACTTAATATATATTCAAGAAATATTAGCCATGGTTATCCAAAGCAGAGACTTGTAAATTGTCCTGTAGTTAAATCAGATAATTATGCACTTCAGTTCAGTTCAGTCGCTCAGTCATGTCCAACTTTTTGCAACCCCATGAACCGCAGCATGCCAGGCCTCCTTGTCCATCACCAACTCCCGGAGTTTACCCAAACTGATGTCCATTGAGTTGGTGATGCCATTCAACCATCTCATTCTCTGTCATCCCCTTCTCTTCCTGCTCTCAATTTTTCCCAGCATCAGGGTCTTTTCAAATGAGTCAGTTCTTCGCATCAGGTGGCCAAAGTATTGGAGGTTCAGCTTCAACATCAGTCCTTCCAAATGAACACCCGGGAATGATTTCCTTTAGGATGGACTGGTTGGATCTCCTTGCAGTCCAAGGGACTCTCAAGAGGCTTCTCCAACACCACAGTTCAAAAGCATCAATTCTTCAGCACTCAGCTTTCTGTATAGTCCAACTCTCACATCCATATATGACTACTGGATTAAAACCCACAGCTTTGACTAGACGGACCTTTGTTGACAAAGTAATGTCTCTGCTTTTGAATATGCTGTCTAGGTTGGTCATAACTTCTCTTCCAAGGGTAAGCGTCTTTTAATTTCATGGCTGTAGTCACCACCTGCAGTGATTTTGGAGCCCAAAAAAATAAAGTCAGCCACTGTTTCCACATCTATTTGCCATGAAGTGATGGAACCGAATGCCATGATCTTCGTTTTCTGAATGTTGAACTTTAAGCCAACTTTTTCACTCTCCTCTTTCATCAAGAGGCTCTTTAGTTCTTCTTCACTTTCTGTCATAAGGGTAGTATCATCTGCATATCTGATATTTCTCCGAGCAATCTTGATTTCAGCTTGTGCTTCATCAGCCTAGCATGTCTCATGATGTACTCTACATATAAGTTAAATAAGCAGGGTGACAATATACAGCCTTGATGTACTCCTTTTCCTATTTGGAACCAGTCTGTTGTTCCATGTCCCAGTTCTAACTGTTGCTTCCTGACCTGCATATAGGTTTCTCAAGAGGCAGGTCAGCTGGTCTGGTATTCCCATCTCTTGAAGAATTTTCCACAGTTTGTTGTGATTCACACAGTCAAAGGCTTTGGCACAGTCAGTAAAACAGAAGTAGATGTTTTTCTGGAACTCCAGAAAAGCAGGATAGTTATTTAACTCACTTTTTTAATGATCCAGCAGATGTTGGCAATTTGATCTCTCGTTCCTCTGCCTTTTCTAAAACCAGCTGGAACATCTGGAAGTTCATGGTTCACATACTGCTGAAGCCTGGCTTGGAGAATTTTAAACATTACTTTGCTAGTGTGTGAGATGAGTGCAATTGTGCAGTAGTTTGAGCATTCTTTGGCATTGCCTCTCTCTGGGACTGGAATGAAAACTGACCTTTTCCAGTCCTGTGGCCACTACTGAATTTTCCAAATTTGCTGGCATATTAAGTGCAGCACTTTCACAGTATCATCTTTTAGGATTTGAAATAGCTCAACGTGAATTCTATCACCTCCACTAGCTTTGTTCGTAGAGATGTTTCCTAAGGCCCACTTGACTTCACATTCCAGGATGTCTGGCTCTAGGTGAGTGATCACACCATCATGATTATCTTGGTCGTGAAGATCTTTTTTTGTACAGTTCTTCTGTGTATTCTTGCCACCTCTTCTTAATATCTTCTGCTTCTGTTAAGTCCATACCATTTCTGTCTTTTATTGAGCCCATCTTTGCATGAAATGTTCCCTTGGTATCTCTAATTTTCTTGAAGAGATCTCTAGTCTTTCCCATTCTATTGTTTTCCTCTATTTCTCTGCACTGATCACTGAGGAAAGCTTTCTTATCTTTCCTTGCTATTCTTTAGAACTCTGCATTCAAATGGGTATATCTTTCCTTTTCTCCTTTGCTTTTAACTTTTCTTCTTTTCACAGTTCAGTTCAGTCGCTCAGTAGTGTCCGACTCTTCGCGACCCCATGAATCGTAGCACGCCAGGCCTCCCTATCCATCACCATCTCCCGGAGTTCACTCAGACTCACGTCCATCGAGTCCGTGATGCCATCCAGCCATCTCATCCTCAGTCGTCCCCTTCTCCTCCTGCCCCCAATCCCTCCAAGCATCAGAGTCTTTTCCAATGAGTCAACTCTTCGCATGAGGTTACTCTCTTGCTTTTTCGATGATCCAGCAGATGTTGGCAATTTGATCTCTGGTTCCTCTGCCTTTTCTAAAACCAGCTTGACCATCACGGAGTTCACGGTTCACGTACTGCTGAAGTCTGGCTTGAAGAATTTTGAACATTACTTTACTAGCATGTGAGATGAGTGCAATTGTGTGGTAGTTGTGTGGACTGCACTTTCTTTTCACACTAGTGCATAATTCCTAATTAATCTATTTTGGAAGTGTTGATGGTCAGAAATTATAATGGCAAGCCATAGTGAACTGTACATGTGAATGCTGAATTTTACTATGACACAGGGAAAAATTCCATGGAATTTGATAAAATGTATTAAGGATATTATGCCCCTTAAAAATGTAAGTACATAAAAATTTTAAATTTAACTCATGAATTTAATGGCAAAAGTGTAAGAAAAAGCTAGAATGATAGAATAAATCAATGACCATTATGTAATTGACATCTTAACATATAATGGCACAAAAGCATCATAATTGAGCGTCACAGATGTATTAGAAATTTGCTAAGAAAAGAGTCTACTCTAATACATTATAACAAACTGAAGATATTGTCATTGTCTGCTTGGAAATAATGATATCAGAAGAAAGAATGGTACCTAAAGCAACTTTTTCAAATGCCAATAGTTCTTAATTTGGTTCTTCAGCCTTAAGTCCTACTCACTGGCCGCAAGAAGCTTTATACAGCTATTTTTCATACCTTATCGTACTCTATTATACTTTTAAGATTTTTAATATTAGGGAATAAAAAACAAAACAAAAACTCCTTATCTGTTAACATATGTTTTTTAAAAAGTTGTTTACATGGCAAATGAAGGGAAATATCAAATTAGGAAGCAAGTCTGCATTCAGTGAAGTTAAACAAGTATTTATTTTACACTATCAAAGATAACCTGCTAACTGTTTCAAGTACACAACAGTAAATAAAATAGTAAGGTTTGTTAGTGAAAATATATAGCATCACTGATTTACAATTTTTGAGAATAATTAACTTGGTACCTTTCATGGCTTCTTCGAAAGAGCAAGGTCTTGCCGGACTAGATATTTCCTTCTTTACATTCACATTCAAAGCAACAGCTGCTGTTATTAAACAAAAAAGATTAATGTATTTATTTAAACTTATCCTGAAAAATATATATCTTAAAATTCTTTAACAGGAGTACTTTCTCACAAAGCATTATTAAATTATTTGTTCAGCAGAAATTCTAGGTTCAGTTGAGTTTTTATAATCTATAACCACCAGTTTACCCTCTAAAATGCACCACTCTCCAAGTGGGCAGAAGCATATGCTGCTTATTAAAACAAAATAAAAATAACAGCAACTTTTAAAACTCTTTCTTGTAACAGTACAACTGAGTAGAAGATTGAGATGAGATCTTTAAAAAGTATTAATACCAAATATATTGTAACACTAGCATGAAAAAAATTTTCCATTCACCTATGTAAATGATTTTAAAAATACTGATTCAGAAACATAATTGAGAATTTTTTTTAAAAAACTGTGCTGAATATACAAAATATATAGTATTTCTTTTTTATAAAGCCTTAGAAATAATAATCTTTGCTATTATTAATGAAGAATTGCTACATTATTGTATCTACACATATCAATCATCATAATGCAAAATGATGGTTACAGAGAATATTAACATAGTTAACTGTGAACAAAGAGACAAAATGTACATGTCTCCTAAGAATGAGGTTAAATTATTTATCTAAGCATGCTGTATATAAGGGCCAACAAATGATAATCTGAATGAACTGTTAATTGAATGAAATTATCAAACTGAAAAGAACTGACTGGAAAAGAAATTCATAGACAATTTTAAAGCATAACATTTATTCTAACAATTACAGATTTAAGAACGGAAACTAATCTTCAAAAAAATTTTAAATTTCTACTTTAAACACAAGTTTTAGTCGTTTTTAAAGCAACAAAAAATTATGAATGAGTATTTTATCCTCCATTTCTTATAGCAATTACCACTGCAGAGTCACTACAAAAAACAACTAATATGATTGTGTCTTAAAAAGATGGAAGTAAAACAAATTAATGGTCAAGCAATGGTTCAGTGACTAGCAATGAAACACAGGTTTTTTAAGTCTGCAAAGTAATGGTCTAAAAGGATGCACATGTAATGTATTTTTGGCAGTATAGACTCAGAGGGCTTTAGAGGGGCTTGTGTCTGGCAAAGCATGCAGAGCCAGTTTATGTTCATTTGAGCCCTTGCTCCAATCCTTTTAGACTACGTACCCTAGTACATAAGATCCCAAAATTTTCTGCACAACTATTCTATAGACTATGTGTGCCGTCTTAAGCCTATAGGGTGAACAGAGCTTAGGAGCATCAGCTGGTGCATCAAGGCCCTCCAGGTGGAAGACGGAGCCAGGAGAGGGAAAAGAAGGGTGGCAGGCTGGGAAATCCTCTTTCTTTGTGTTGCCATATTCCAGTCTGGACCTCCAAGCAGTCTGAAAATCCTAAATTCAAAACTGGCCTTCCAGGTTATTATGAAGGTATCTAGGTCAAATTAGGATAAAATATATTTATTTGTTATTTTTTTGTCTGTAACAAATATTTAGACAAAATGGTGTAGCAATCACCATTTCTACTCTTAACTCACAAAAATGAGGATGGGTCTTGTTTTAGCTGTTATAATTAGTATATGCTAAGTGCTAAATCTCATCAGTCACGTCCAATCTGTGTGACCCCATGGACTGTAGCCCACCAGGCTCCTCTGTTCACGGAATTCTCCAGGCAAGAATCCTGGAGTGGATTCCCATTCCCTTCTCCAGAGGATCTTCCTGACCCAGGGATCGAACCCGCCATCTCTCACATTTCCTGCTTTGGCAGGCAGGTTCTTTACCACTAGCGCCATCTGGGAAGCCCTATAATTATTATATGCCACTGAATATGCAAATCTTTAACCACAATCCACAGCTGAGTCAAAACAGCAACTAGTTTATCATAATGAGACAGTGCAAATTATCATAACCAAGTTTTCCTGAAATATTCTCTCATGTGCACACCTAAAAAGACATTCACATTTTATAAAATACAAAAAAGTGAAATTATGGGAAGATTCTTTAATTAGCTATATCATAAAGGCAGAAACTGAAGCATTAGATCTCACTATAAAATCTGCACAAAATACATTTATTCAAAGAGTTTCTGAGAGCAACTGTTATCTAGTATATATAAAATACAAGGGGGGAAAACATAAAAGAATAAACATATGTCAGTGATGGTCTAAATGTGGCCAAATATAGCCAATTAGTGTAGGCTTTATATCTGGCAATTTATCAAAGGAAAAATTTTAATAATGAGCATTCATCACTAAGAAATGAAGATTCATAGTGCTGATGCTAAGCACTTCAAAGTCCTGAAGTTCTTTATTATTGATCAATAAAAAGAAACAAAGACAACAAAATCTCAGTATTTTAAGGATGGTAGAACTTTAAAGCTATTCCCCCTCCCCCCCCACACACCTCCTTCTCCCCTTCCCATACGAATGTATTAATTACTGTATACCATTTTTCTCTCTCTATGAGCAAGCTTCTCTTCATATAAAATACTAAATATTCTAGCAATTACTAAAATGCTTTAACTACCATTAGTTTTAAATCAAGTTTTCTTGGATTTTTGAGACTTTCCTAGAAAAAAAACAATCAACAGTTTGATTTTTAAGTATAAACCAGTATCCTCTTTCCTAGTTTTGTTGAAGCCAGTATATTATTTCCAAACTTTGTCTTTTTCTGTCTGAAATTTCTACATGTGATCTTTTATTCTGAGAGAGACACTAAATAATTTCGTAAGGGCTATATTATGGCACACTTTTGTAACAAACTGGTGGGAAATAACCAATGTTGTGAAAGTTGGACATGATTTACGAAAGAAAAAGGGAACAGATAACATTAAGTGATAGAGAATAATTATCAAGACTAAATATAACTCTGTCATAGCTACTGTGTTCATCACTTCTGTTAACAGGGCTTTCTTTCCTTGCTATCATTTTTCACTGTGCACCTCACTGAATTCTGAACAATTTGGGAAAAATGCTATCAGTAAACTTGGAGATATGGAAGAACTTCTAATTCTGGAGCATGCCTGAGATATGAATGGAGTAAATCAATGGCAGCATGGCAGCAGCCAAGTCTATGTCAACAAAACATCTGAAACATTTCCATTTCCAAAATGTTTTCTCTACTTTTCCAGGAAAAGGTTTCTCCAGGCAACTAAATGAATGTAGGTAAAAATCTCTTAAAATACTTCTTACCCAGAGATATAAATTTTTAAACAACTGCTCTGGTTTCTAAAGCACCTGTTTCACCTAAATGCTTAAAATTATTTTTAAAATACTTATTCACCACAAGTCTTTGATATTTTTTGACTACACAAATTAGAAAATGTTACAGGCATATGACTCTATTTGTGATATTATCACTTATCTCTCTGAGATTATCTTTCACCTTCCCAAAATGCATCCTGTAAGACAGCCAGACTGAAAACTACTAGCAGTTTCCTAAAGTAGTCACTTTCACCTTTCTGTACATAAGAGGTATTCAATGAATGGTAATTCTTACCTTATCATACAAGGAGTACTTGTATGTTAACTCTGGAGAGCCTGACTTCAGAGAATTCCTAACTTTTCTTTTATTACTAGAGCCTAAGGCAGAAACGGTTCTCTTAACTAAGAGTAAAAGCAGAGTTTGGTGGCCATCTTCTTGGGAAATAATGACATCTCCAAAAAATACTGGTATCAATTTACCTTTGCACTACTTCCTCTTTTAAGTTGGCTGGTCTTCATATTCTTCTGAAGAAGCAGAAATGGATTACTCCTTTTGATTCAGAACTTTTTATTTTTACATACCTGGGTCTGGAGTGTAAGTGAATGGCTGAACATCATGAGATCTTCCAGCATTGGTTACTACATATATTCCCACTGCTACTGGCAAAGTTATATGTTGATCATGATATGGGGGAACCTTCACAATAAGATGATTCTAATTGAAAGAAAATGACAAAAGGCAGAAATAAAGCAATATGTAAATTAAAAATCTGAAATAAAATATTATAATTAAGTACTTTCCTGTTAGCTGTAAAGTTTAAAAAGTTTGACTGGGGGGAAAAAGTATTATTTAAAAGTTTGGGTCCATGGGCATCATGACATTAATCTTAAAATTGCTTTTAAGGTAAAACACCAATATTTTGCAATGGCATAAAAGGTCCCTGTCCTGTCAACTTTATTTCATTCCCATCCTCCTCTAGCTTGTTACACTCCAGTCACACTGACCTTCTTACACTAACACACTAAATTCATTTTTACCTCAGAGCCTTTACAATTTTGCTATTCTTTTTCACTGGAATACTATTCTCCTTTATCTCTTTAAATATCCAGTTCCTTACCCATTTCTAGGTCTTATTCAAATGTCATCTCCTCAGAGAAGCCTTCTCTGACCATCCTCTTTAAAGTGGCACCCCTCTCCAATCTGATCACAGAATCCTGTTTATTTCTTAAGACCACCTGAAATTACTGTGGTTATCTGCTTGTTTTTGTCCCCTCTACAACCACAAGAAAGCAAGTTCCAAGAGAAGCTGGGATGTTCTGTTCTTCATCCTATCTCCACTATTAAACACCTCACACAGAATATACTCAAATAGATTTGTTGAAAAAAAGAATGAATATATTTTCAAGAAAAAAAAAAAAAATGCCCACCAAGCACAATGTCAGTTACCATATGCTTTGTAAACCTTAACGGTGATATGTACTTTGCAGTGCAGTTCACTGCTTTCTAACCACTAACAACTAATTCTCATTTAGTCTATTTAACTTTAAAATATTTCAATTTGTATGTAAAACTAGTAACTAATTCTCATTTAAAGTCAACAGAGTTCAGTTTACCCAAAACCCAGTAAATCAAAGTCATTTTTGTGTGTGTGAAAATAGTGGTAGAAGCATCCTTTTAAAAGCAGGGAAGAATTCCATAAATGCTTCAGTAGCACTTATTTAAGGGGACTACATCTTCTTAGAAGATATCATGAACTGCATCTGACTTATTCTCTTCTTCCCTGCTACGTTATAGTACTGGAAAAGAACAGCCAAAAGGTAGTAACTGTGCTTTTGTACTCAGTATGTAATACGCAGGAGGCCAATGGTGACAGCTGAGGATGAAATGAGTTTAATGTCATTTTTTACTTAGTCAGACTCTGGAAGTTGGCTGACTCAGTTGAACAGAACATGACAAATGAGGCCAAGATTTCGATTTTTGAATACTTAATTTGTTTCTAAGCCATCTTAAAACATGCTCCGAAATAGTAATAAATTTTAAAATAGCTTTTTATTTATGGCAATAGTAGAATGCTTTCTGAGTCCAGTTAGCTATCTCAAAAAAATCACATTTCTAATTCAGGTGGAAAAACATATAAATGTATACATCCACAGGAATTAGGGGGCAAAAATCTGAAAGCACATACTCAATTGTATATGAAGCCATCAAAAAATGTATCTGCATTGACTCAAATTCTAAGAAATAAGAATTTTAAAATCTTGCCCACCTTCATTTTTCCTCCTTTGTTTAAACACTACAACTACATCAAAAGCAGTTCTACCTACAGTTAAGGAGATGGCTGAATGGATGGACTTCTGAAGTATCTTCTCAAGATTATTTGACCAACTCAATAACTGAAATTATTCTTCCAAATAAAAATTTGTTTTTGGTAATTAGTAACAGACTTAGTATCTAAAAGTCAGATAAAAAAAATATATATATATACATATGTTGTGTTTTTTTTTTAATTTTTTACTCCGCTTGTTTTAGAGAGTGTAGTTAAACAAACCTAATTTGAAAGTTCTTAAAAACCAAATGAACTTAAAAATCAAATGAACAAATTATTCACACATCCTCAATCTGAAATCATAAAATTCTACAAATGATTTGAATTAAAAACTAAGTAAACTGTGAGTACTGACAGTAAATTAAAAAAAAAAAAAACACTAATCTCAAAAATTAAGAGCAATTAACTACCACTGAACTAGGATTACAATACACACAAAACATACAAAGGGCTGGGAGGCCTGTGGAGCAGGTAGAATGTTTTCTGAAGTAAAAAGGGAAGAATATCTAAATTTTAATTTCTTAGAAAAATCTGGTTGGATTCAAAACAACAACTTTCTTTATCCCAGCATATAATCTTTTTTCAGAATTTATAAGAAATGGTGCTAGATATTTTTCACTTTCTGAAGGAATAATTTATCATTGTCAAAATTGTCATTTTGCAGTTGGGGATATATACATAAAAATAACTGGAGACACAAAACAAATTCCTAATAAAACCACTTTTATTTTTAACTTCAAAACTCTCAAGTCTTTGTTTAACTTAGTTGTTCCCCCAAATTCTGAGGATCTTTTGGGCATTTCTTCTGAGAATTTTCTTTACATATTTCTACTGAAAATTCCATCTTCTTCAAAGCTCCACCTTATTTTTTTTTATTCTTACTCTTTAAAAAATACAATATAAAGAACCCAGAAGACTAGAAGTTGAGAAATTATAATCTATACATTTTTCCATTTTTAATAGGCGAATGTCTATTTCATGTTCTGTAAAACAAGTTATACTTATTCAAATTATAGATCTCTGATACAAATGAACTTATTCACAACAGACTTCGAAAATAAACTGATAAAAAAAATAAATAAATAAACTAATGCTTACCAAAGGGGAAAGGTGGGAGGGAGGGATAAATTAGAAGTTTGGGAACTTACATATAGGCATTACTATATATAAAATAGATAATCAACAAGAACCTACTGTATAGCACAGGAAACTCTACTCAATATTCTGTAATAACATATACCCATATAATTACCTATATGGGAAAAGAATCTGAAAAAAGAATGGATATATGTATACCTGAATCACTTTGCTGTACACTGGAAACTAACATAACATTGTAAATCAACTATACTCCAATATAAAGTAAATAATTAAATGAAAAAAACAAAAGAAGCTAAAAAAAAATATAGAGCTCTCCTAGGCTCTAAAATACTTCTAGTTTGCTTTTAAAATCACCTCCACATATATTCAAGCTGCTAAACTCTCCTTCTTTCTTTTAAAACCAACTTATCTTTCAAAATTATATATATGTAGAGAAGAGATCTGTCTTTAAGATATGTATCTTATATATACATTTAATAGGCAATTAAGGCCCTACAGAATTCATCTAAAGTTGTTAAAATGGGAGTAGATATAATGACCATGTGCCTATTGCTCTTGATATACATGAGTATGAGATATATTATGGCACTGACTAGAAGAGCCAAATATTAACAAAGAATTATTTTCCCAGACTTTGTTAGCCTCAATTTTCAAGTAATAAAAAAGTTTAATACCTGATGAGTTGATTTTTGGAGTTTCAAATGAATAGCTATCACAATTATATTTGCAATTTGCAAAGTCATCATTAAATGGTCTTTTCTACTGTACCATCTTCTGGTCATTTTTTGTTATTGTAGAGGCTCTTTTAACTTTTCATTATAGGTCTGTTATTTCTTTATTGACCACACTCAAAGTTTCTTTACTTTTAATGTATTTTCTGGTCATACTTTCTTCTAAATGTTTAATTTTTGAGTTTTTTTCTTTAATATAATATAATCTTTAGGATTTATTTTGTATATCTCAGCTCTGATTCCACCTAACACACTTCCTATAAAGCCCTTTAGAAAGAAAGAAAAAAAGAAAAAAAGAATGCTTTCTCTGAAAAAGATCAAAAAATTTTAATAAATAGCAGAACCACAAAATTAATGAAAGATCATATTATGATTTAGCCTGTTTACATACTTGCTTGAAAAACCCCAGGGCTCTATATATAGCCACCAAATGAGGATATAATTCCTTTCCATTCCACCAAATTTTTATGATTATTCTGCATTAATCCACTGTATAACTTGTTTTACAGAGCGTGAAATAGACATTAGTCTATTAAAAATAGAAAATTCCATCTTCTTCAAAGCTCCACCTTATTTTGTTTTTATTCTCTCTAAAAAATACAATATAAAGAACCCAGAAGGCTAGAAGTTGAGAAATTATAATCTGATTTGTGTTCTTTTGCTATAATAAAACTGAAATTGTTAAGCACAGTGCTTTCCTGAGTTCTGTGAATTCTACTAGCAAATCTTTGGGTGTGGTGGAAACCCTTGAATTTGAAGCCAACTGTTCAGAAGTGAGACCTGTTCAGAGGACCCCTGAACTTGCAGCTGGTGTCTGAAGTAAGGGCACTCTTAGGCAGCACTATATCTTTAGCTTTGAGTTTGGCAATATATTGGATATATAATGTTAAATTTCTTTATTTTTTCAGAACACAAAGGAATTAAAAAAAATTTTAAACCAAAACTGAATATATACCAAGGTCCTACAAATACAGACTCTAAGTGTAATAAGTAGTGCTTCTGAGTGCAAAAGGTAAGGAACAAATATAAAACACTTGACACATAGCAGGTACTCAATAAGTAAGTTTCTCTTATTAAAAAGTAGGTGAAGATAATCCAAAGATAATCTAAAGTAGGTAAAGACAGCAAATAAATATTAGGAAAGACATGTTTCATTTATTAATAATGGTGATTTTCTCATGTTCTTAACTTTTCAAATACAGAACTGTAATTTCTAGCATCAGTGGAATAAATCTATTTCAGTTAAACTCAGGAAAGAAACTTTAAATGATTTACATCAATTCCATATAAATAAGAAATTTAATCTGTTGATTTAGGAAAATCTTGGAGCAAAACTCAAGTTTCTCAGAGAATAAGCAATCAAACTATAAAAAGTTTAAATTATACCTGATGAAATAATTCCATATCAATTTCAGCTTCTGACTTCCAAGAGTTTTCATCTGATTGAAATAAAAAACAGTGACTTACTAAAATTATGAAAAAATTTTTACTTTGTAGCTACAACTGTATCTTTATAACAAAATGAAACACCCAACAATTTCTAAGGCAGTGTTATGCCTACTTACCAGAAACATTTTCTTGGAAAATAACTTTAGTTCCTTTCAGAAAGTTCTTGCCAATTAAAAATACTTCTTCCTCTCCTTTCACTGAACAGCTATGCAAGCTCTTCTTTAAGATTTCTGGCACTCCTGCTGGTTGAGCTGTAGGTATATATAAGCATTCCATAAGAAGAACCACCAATACATTTCTTACCTAAAATCAACTCTCAATTATTCAGTTCTGTAAGTTGTCTTTGTTGACCTCTGAATTTGCCTTCTTTTACTCTACAATGCAGGAGACCCTGGTTTGATTCCTGGGTTGGGAAGATCTGCTGGAGAAGGGATAGCCTACCCATTCCAGTATTCTTGGGCCTCCCTGGTGGGTCAGAGGGTATAAGAATACCTGCAACGTGGGAGACCTGGGTTCAATTCCTGGGTAAAGATCCCCTGGAGAAGGGAATGCCTACCCACTCCAATATTCTGGCCTGGAGAGTTCCATGGACAGAGGAGCCTGGCAGGCTATAGTTCTTGGGACTGCAAAGAGTTGGACACAACTGAGCAACTTTCACTTTCATTCTGCAAATTAAAATTTACCATAACAGAAAGCAAAGTTACATGTCATCTTTGTTTTCTCATTCCATGAAAAAAAAAGGTGTAAAATATGAACTTGGTCATGTTTTTGTTTTAACATTCAAAAAAAAATCAATTTAATAACAGACATCTCACAATCCTAACCTTAAAAATGCTAGCTGTGCTACACCTTCACAAGACTTCTGAGGCAAAGGGAGCCTCTGGGTGGTATTAAGAGTATCTTTAAGGATCCAGATCTAGGACTCAGAGGCTCTAAATGAAAAGAACACCTGAAAACAGACTGAATCCATTTCAGGATAATTCTTTCTACCAGAGGATCTTCCTGAATTAGGATACCTTGAGGATAAAAATAAAACACACTAGTTTTTCAATTATAAAGACTAACCACTAGTAAATTAACAAAGAGATAGAGAAGTACTGAGGAGGAGCCAGATCTAATAAACTATAACTGGCTTACTAATCTTCCTGATTTTCTTAAGAAAATTCAATATGTACTGTTCAGTAAAATAGGTTCCAAAATTTCCCCAAACATTTCACATTCTGATGTACACTATAAATATCCAAGAACTGGGTGTAGTACACAGTTTTCTCAATATTTTTGACCCCAAAAACATTCTTTCACATTGACACCCAAGGACTAGGTTTCCACCAGAATACTCCTTGGAATACTGGTTAATGCAAATACATACCTTTTAGGTACTCAGAAAACTACTCCCTTAAGATTAAGCACTCTGAAATAGATTACACTATTTGTTGTTTTAGTAAATCCTAGTAACATACTAATTATATAATATATATAACATATAACAACACACCTAATAACATACTGCAAAAGTAATTTTAAACATGGCTGTATAACTCATCAACTTCTAAATTAATGAGATAGTCTAATACATGTTGAATGTTAGAAACCTCTGTCCATAGTTCTTCAGGCATTCTGTCTATCAGATCTAATCCCTTGAATCTATTCGTCACTTCCACTGTATAATCATAAGGGATTTGATTTAGGTCATACCTGAATAGCCTAGTGGTTTTCCCTACTTTTTTCAATTTAAGCCTGAATTTTACAATAAGGAGCTCATGATCTGAGCCACAGTCAGCCCCAGGTCTTGTTTTTGCTCATTGTATAGAGCTTCTCCATCTTTGGCTGTAAGAATATCATCAATGTGATTTCGGTATCGACCATCTCGTGATGTCCAGGTGTAGAGTTGTCTCTTGAGTTGCTGGAAGGTGTTTGCAATGACTAATGTGTTCTCTTGACAAAACTCTGTTAGCCTTTGCCCTGCTTCATTTTGTACTCCAAGGCCAAACCTGTCTGTTACTCCAGGTATCTCTTGACTTCTTACTTTTGCATTACAATCCCCTGTGATGCAAAGGAAATCTTTTTTAGGTGTTAGTTCTAGAGTCTTGTAGGTCTACATAGAACTGGTCAACTTCAGCTTCTTTGGCATCAGAAGTTGGGGCACAGATTTGGATTACTGTGATGTTGAATGGTTTGCCTTGGAAACGAACTGAGATCATTCTGTTGTTTCTGAGATTGTACCCAAGTACTGCATTTCGGACTCTCTTGTTGATTATGAGGGCTATTCCATTTCTTGTAAGGGATTCTTGCCCACAGTAATAGACATAATGGTCATCTGAATTAAATTCGCCCATTCCCATTCATTTTAGTTCACTGATTCTTAAAACACCAATGTTCACTCTTGCCATCTCCTGCTTGACCTTATCCAATTTTCCTTGATTCATGGACCTAACATTCCAAGTTCCTTTACAGCATCGGATTTTACTTTCACCACCAGACACATCTACAACTCAGCAATGTTTCTGCTTTGGCCTAGCCTCTTCATTCTTTCTGGAGCTATTTTTCTGCTATTCCCCAGGAGCATGTTGGACAGCTACCGACCTGGGGGACTCATCTTCTGGTGTCATATCTTCTTGCCTTTTCATACTGTTCATGGGGTTCTTGAGCAAGAATACTGGAGGGGTTTGCCATTTCCTTCTCCAGTGGACCACATTTTGTTAGAACTCTCCACCATGACCCATCCATCTTGAGTGACCCTGTACGGCATAGCTCATAGCTTCGAGTTACACAAAGCTCTGATTCATGTGATGATTTTGGTTACCTTTCTGGGATTGTGGTTTTCATGCTGGAGGTTGTGGGACTGTAGTTCTTGCTTCTTCTGTTTGCCCTTTGATGGATGAGGCTAAGAGGCTAGTAGTGCAAGCTTCCTGATGGGAGAGATTGGCTGTGGGGCAAGCTGGGTCTTGCTTTGGTGGGCAGGGCCATGCTCAGTAAATCAAATCCCTTACAATTATACAGTGGAGGTGACAAGTAGATTCAAGGGATTAGATCTGATAGACAGAGTGCCTAAAGAACTATGGACGGAGTTTTCTAATACTATAGAATGCAGTGACTAAAACCATCCCAAAGAAAAAGAAATGCTAGAAGGCAAAATGGTTGTCTGAGGAGGCCTTACACGCTGAGAAAGAAAAAGAAGTTAAAGGTGAAAGGGAAAGATATAACCAACTGAATGTAGAGTTCCAGAGAATAGTGAGGAGAGATGAGAAAGCCTTCTTAAGTGAACAATGCAAAGAAACAGGAAAAACAACAGAATGGGAAAGACTAAAGACCTCTTCAAAAAAACTGGAGATACCAAGGGAACATTTCATGCAAAGGTGGGCACAATAAAGGACAGAAACAGCAAGGACCTAACAGAAGCAGAAGAGTTTAAGAAGAATTGGCAAAAATACACAGAAGAGCTATACAAAAAAGGTCTTAATGATCCAGATAACCATGATGGTGTGGACACTCACCTAGAGGTGGACATACTGAAATGTGAAGTCAAGTGGCCCTTAGGAAGCATTAGTATGAACAAAGCTAGTGGAGGTGATAGAATTCCAGCTGAGCTATTTAAAATTCTAAAAGATGATGCTGCTAAAGTGTTGTACTCAATATGTCAGCATATTTGGAACACTGAGCAGCGGTCACAGTACTGGAAAAGGTCAGCTTTCATCCGATCTCAAATAAAGGCAATGCCAAAGAATGTTCAAACTACTGTACAATTTCACAGGCTAGCAATACTCAAAATCCTTCAAGCTAGGCTTCAGTAGTATGTGAACTGAGAACTTCCAGATACACAAGCTGGATTTAGAAAAGGCAGAAGAACCAGAGATCAAATTGCCAACATCTGTCGGATCATCGAAAAAGCAAGGGAATTGCAGAAAAACATCTACTTCTCCTTCACTGACTATATACTAAAGCCTTTGACTGTGTGGACTACAACTGTGGAAAATTCTTAAAGAGATGCGAGTACCAGACTACTTTACCTGCCTTCTGAGAAACCTGCATGTGTGTTAAGAAGCAACAGTTAGAAATGGACATGGAACAATGGACTGGTTCAAACTGGGAAAGGAGTATGACAAGGCTGTATATTGTTATCCTGCTTATTTAACTTCTATGCAGAATACACCATGCAAAATGCCAGGCTGGATGAATCACAAGCTGGAATCAAGACTTCCAGGAGAATTAAACAACTTCAGATTTGCAGATGATACTATTTTAATGGAAGGAAATAAGAGGAACTAAAGAGCCTCTTGATGAAGGTTAAAGAAGAGAGTGAAAAAGCTGGCTTAAAACACAACATTCAAAAAACTAAGGTCATAGCATCTGGTCCCATCACTTCATGGCAAATAGAGGGGGAAAAAGTGGAAACAGTGACAGACTGTATTTTCTTGAGCTCCAAAATCACTATGGACAGAGACTGCAGCCACAAAATTAAGACACTTGCTCCTTGGAAGAAAAGCTATGACAAACCTAGATAGTGTATTAAAAAGAAGAGATATCACTTTGCTAGCAAAGATCTGTATAGTCAAAGCTATAGTTTTTCCAGTAGTCATGTATGCATGTGAGTTGGACCATAAAGAAGGTTGAGCACCAAAGAATGGATGCTTTTGAAATGTTTTGCTGGAGAAGACTCCTGAGAATTCCCTGGACAGCAAGGTGATCAAATCAGTCAATCCTAAAGGAAATTAACCCTGAATATTTTACTGGAAAGCCTGAGGCTGAAGCTGAAGCTCCAATACTGTGGCCACCTGATGCAAAGAGATGACTCATTCAAAAAGACACTGATGCTGGGAAAGACTGAAGGAAGGAGGAGAAGGAGGCGAAAGAGGATGAGATGGTTGGATGGTATCACTGACTAAAT
The DNA here is from genome assembly GCA_006410635.1 of Cephalophus harveyi. Taxonomy (NCBI): domain Eukaryota; kingdom Metazoa; phylum Chordata; class Mammalia; order Artiodactyla; family Bovidae; genus Cephalophus; species Cephalophus harveyi. The sequence continues at coordinate 224,424 of SJYT01027615.1, read as the reverse complement.
GGACAAGAGTTTGAGCAAACTTTGGGAGAAAGTTAAGGACAGAGAAGCCTGGCATGCTGCAGTCCTCAGGATCACAAAGAGTCGGACACAACTTCGCAACTGAACAACAATAACTAAACTTTAACCAAAGTTTTTGAGTTTTTTTCTCCTTAGGTACTTATATAGTTGATAATCAACTTTATCTTTACAAGAAAGTAATGTGGGAAATTACTATTGTCAAAGTATCTATTGCCCCGTTTTCCCTAGGCCTGCCCTTTCTGTCAGGAGATTCTTGCTCCACACAAGGTCATTCTTGCCGCACTCATTTAAGGATTGGCCACATGACTTGTTTATATAATGAAATGTGAACTGAAGTAAATGTGCCACTTCCAGGCTTTACCATCTCCACGTGGTTGCACCATCTTTTTTTCCTCCACTAAAAAAATAGCAATATCCCAGAAAAAGGCAGCTTATAAAGCCTGGTTCCCACAGTGAAGAAAATGGAGCTGTTCCTCAATTGCAGCCAATATTATCATAAAATGAGGGAAAAGTAAAACTGCATTGTATAAGCACTTAGATTTTTTTGGGGTTGTTTATTTATTACTTTTAGCATCATTTAGTTTCATTTATTGATACAAACAAGTATCTTATCCTAATTAAATGCCAAATAATATTTTCAGCAATGCCTAAGAGTTTAAAAAAATTGTGATTGTATATACACATATACTGTCTAGAACCACAGGGTCAATGTATGAACAGATGGAAACAGTTATCAGTCATACACTGGTAATCATATACCCTTTTAAAACAAAGAACTAACTGAATTAATTTATAACTTTTTGGAGTAACAATGGAACTAGATACTTGTTTTTAAATGACATTCAAGAAAAATATGATAAATATTATTTTGATTAGAAAACAGTAAGAGGTTCAAAATTATATGAATATATTATAGTAACAAAATGAATGGAAAGTCTATAATCTCCCCCTGCTGCTGCTGCTAAGTTGCTTTAGTCGTGTCCGACTCTGTGTGACCCCATAGACGACAGCCCACCAGGCTCCCCCATCCCTGGGATTCTCCAGGCAAGAACACTGGAGTGGGTTGCCATTTCTTTCTCCAACTACTCACTTATAAAATACTATATGGAAACTCCACTTTGCTCATGATTATCAAAACTTTTTCCTATCTCCTTTTTCCCTTTTATACATTAAAAGGCATAAGATGGCCAAATGAGGCCCCTCTGAAGGTACAATGTTTTATTTATTTGTATTTACATTACACAAAGAACTAGTCTGCTCAAGATAATTTAACTTTTGACCTTAAAAAGTCTTATCTGTTTAAAAACTTGGTGGTTACCTAACAGGACATACTCTGTACCAAATAGAACCAAAGTCAGGATTATTTAAGCATTAGCTGTTTTATTTTTACCTTTAAGAAATTAGTAAGCTGCCTCTTGCAAGGGATCACATTGCTTTAAAAAATTATGACTGAAAAAAGCAGCCACTTTTCTGGTATTACTAAAAAAAAAATGTGCTTTTAGATGTTGTTCAAATAGAAGCCTCAAAAATAAAGCTAAAGAAAATGAACATTTGAATACTGAAAAATAACAAAACAAATATTTCAACCTGTCAAAAGAATTAGAAAGCCTTTTTAAGGTCTGTGAAGAAGGGCTGCATATTGTCACCCTGCTTATTTAACTTACATGCAGAGTACATCATGAGAAACGCTGGGCTGGAAGAAGCATAAGCATCAAGATTGCCGGGAGAAGTATCAATAACCTCAGATATGCAGATGACACCACCCTTATGGCAGAAAGTGAAAAAGAACTAAAAAGTCTCTTGATGAAAGTGAAAGAGGAAAAGTGAAAAAGTTGGCTTAAAGCTCAACATTCAGAAAATGAAGATCATGGCATCTGGTCCCATCACTTCATGGGAAACAGATGGAGAAACAGTGGAAACAGTGTCAGACTTTATTTTTTGGGGCTCCAAAATCACTGCAGATGGTGACTGCAGCCATGAAATTAGAAGACACTTATTCCTTGGAAGGAAAGTTATGACCAACCTAGATAGCATATTCAAAAGCAGAGACATTACTTTGCCAACAAAGGTCTGTCTAGTCAAGGCTATGGTTTTTCCAGTGGTCATGTATGGATATGAGAGTTGGACTGAAGAAAGCTGAGCAGCGAAGAATTGATGCTTTTGAACTGTGGTGTTGGAGAAGACTCTTGAGAGTCTCTTGGACTGGAAGGAGATCCAACCAGTCCATTCCGAAGGAGATCAGCCCTGGGATTTCTTTGGAAGGAATGATGCTAAAGCTGAAACTCCAATACTTTGGCCACTTCATGTGAATAGTTGACTCTACTGGAAAAGACTCTGATGCTGGCAGGGATTGGGGGCAGGAGGAGAAGGGGACGACAGAGGATGAGATGGCTGGATGGCATCACCGACTCGATGCACATGAGTTTGGGTGAACTCTGGGAGTTGGTGATGGACAGGGAGGCCTGGCGTGCTGCAATTCATGGGGTCGCAAAGAATTGGACACGACTGAACGACTGAATTGAACTGAACTGAAGAGAACAAAAGTTTACTGAATGATATTAGTCATTCCCTAAAGTTGTGGAAGAGACAGAAATAAGTAAAGGAAGAACTTGTTAATTTTAGTAAGACTTAATACAGTAAGTATTAGTAAGATAAAACATTATATTGAAAGCTATGATTAATTTTGCCACATTAAAAAGTATTATAGAAGGGTAGATACTAAAAAAGTATGAAAATTGATATTTTTACTTTGATCTAGTATATATATATTTCCTGGAGAAATCTAAAGGTGTGAAAGGAAAGGATTCTTCTACCCCCTTAAAAATAAACAAAGAAAATGGATCCAATGGCCACTGTTAAACCAACAAGTAGAAGCAGGATTGTTTTTCTAAGGTCACAAGGCACAGCTTGAATTCTGGCATTAGGCCTTCTTTCCACTGAGTGCCTCTAGAGGGAAGATCAATTATCTGTTTCCTCTCCTCCCTTTCACCTCTAGCACCTTTTGGCCCCTCTTCCTTTCTACTTACCTCTCATCTTCCTGTTTCCTTCTACCTCCTATTCCATTTCTAACGAATTATTATTGCAAAGTTTAAAAGAAAGTATTGCTCAAGTTTATCTAATTCAATTTCACCAAGCAGATGGCAAAATAAATGCCAAATAGTCAACTAAAGGAGTAAAAATACATATCCTACACCTCCATAATAAATGACATTTACAAAAGCAAATGGAAGGGATAATATAGGTATTCAAGCAAAATCCCCTAATATAAATTGAGATCTATTTTCTAAATTCATAAAAAATCTATAAATTACACAACACAAATCTCTTAGGTAGAGGAAATGGTTTTCTAACATAGTTTCATACTGTAACTATAGTCCTAACCATCCAGAGGCTATAGCTGGGGTAAAATGAATCATTCAAATTTTGTTTTAGCACTGCTAAATTTTAAGTGACTGTGGTGGCAACACAGCACAATGGCTAAAAAGGAGGCTTTTAATCCTGATCTTACTATATACTAGCTATGTGACCTTGAGGAAATTATTTAAGTCTCAGTTTCATCAACTGAGAACAGAAACAATAAAAGGCAATGGTGAGGGTAAATAACATAATGCTTATAAAATTGTTAATAAAATCTCTGGCATACTGTGAAGAATTCAAAATATGGCAATTTTTATTATTAGCTCTATATGCCTTCCACTACATGCTGCTGCTTCTTAGAACTATCATATTCACCCAGACACATCTTCCAAGGGAGATAACACTTTTTGCAACATGAACATATTAATATGTTACCATTAATGGTGATAATTAATGAATGAAAATTATAACTATAGATGAAAAATTTCAGAAAATCATGTTTTCTGTTTCTTTTATATTTTCTATCTTTGGCTGGATACATTTATATTTATATTTTAACAATACTTCAATTAAATAGTAAATAAAGAAATGAACTAATGAAAGAAGAAATAAACAATTATTAATCAAATAAAGTTGAGGGGGGTTTGGGGTGGGGGGGACACATGTACACCCATGGCTGATTCATGTTGATGTACGGCAAAAACCACCATAGTATTGTAAAGTAATTAGCCTCCAATTAAAATAAATAATTGAAAAATAAAATAAAATAAAGTTGACAACTATCTCCCAGTTCCTGCTAAGGCAGTATGATTTGAATTATCTAGCATCTCCTGGATCTGGTCTTCAGAGAGTGACTATGGTCATGCTCAAAGTATTAGATCACATAAAAGAAGAACTGCGTGTACCCCACTAAAATTGAAATTCCATCCTTTTAATATTCAAGTTGAGACATATTGTGATTTATAGTAAACTAGCACCCATATTAGAAAAACTTCAGAATTCAATAAACCATCTACAGATTATTTATTCTGTCCCTATCTGAACACAACAGAATGGACATGGCATCTACAAACTTTAAAAGGAGCATATTTATAACTGAACATTATCCAGAAATAGTCCAAGGAAACACTAATACCATAAGAAAATTTTCATAATAATGAAAAATAGAAGTCTTCTGAGTTCTCTTGAGATAACAAATATTTTTTCTACTACTCTTTTAAAACAAGGGTGTTTGCCAAGCTAACGTATAGGTATTCACATCTGAAATGAATTAAAATGAAGGGAAAAATAAGATTTACTATAAGGGTGAATAAGCTGACAAAACAAATAACAAAGGCTTTGTAAGTGTCTGGGGGTACCAAGGTCATAATACTCATAACCATCCAATAGGAAATTCAAGTAAATGAAATTCACGCAGTCTCTTCTGCTCTTCTGAATTCAGAAGCAAGGCCAAAGAACATAATACTTAATGAAAATCTTCTTAAGGGATGTACAAAGGAAAAAATTTTCCTATGTATTACTTGTACTTATACTCATTACAGGGAAACCAGACTACATGGTGAGGCACATACAACACGACTGAATTTAAATACACACATATACACATCATTTATTTTCTATGCCAAAGTCAGCAAAGTAAGAATTTAATTTCCCATTACACTACAGCACTTGAATTTGTAATCAGAACTCTCACTGCTATATATTTACAAAGTTCTGCTTACCTTTCTATTTCCTTATGTTCTAACACAAAACACCTAGTATCAAGCAATTTACCACAAAATGAAGATGCTGTGAAAATCCTTCAGATTTGTAATTTACTTAGGCAAACTATTCAAATTACTTTTTATATCAGTATAAGATTAACAGGAAACTACAAAATGCTACATACTTCTGAATCTTGTTAGAAATTACCCACCTTTAGTTTAGTCTAGAAAACTTGACTATAGCTTTTAAAATGTTGCAAAGTTTGCATGACCATAAGCTCGAGTATGTAATACAACTGAAATTTAGAGATATCTGAACGATAAACAGAAAATGGAAAAAAACCCTCTATATATTTAATATCTTCATATTTTCTTACTTACTACATAAAATTGGAGAAGAGGGTGTTTGCAGTGTCAAAGTGGAGCCATCTTTCCTTGTGATATTAACTCGAAAAACCAATCTGGCACGAGTGCTCTTTTTCTTGGAACCAGCAATTCCTATTCTGGCTTCAACGTCAGCATTCCTCAATTTCAATATCCCTACGCAGTCAACCCTAATACAGAAAAAATATATTAATTGATATTTTCTGATGAATAAATAGTAATATATATTCTTAAACATTTTCTTAAGTATAATTTGCTTCTTATTAATTTTTGAATATGTAATATAATTATTCCAAATTTTTTAAAATAGAGAAGCATAAATTCTAAATATTCATAACTTCTCTGGTCAACTTTTATTTATAATAATAATGGGAAAAAATAGTATAGAAATCACTATTT
>SJYT01027615.1:204118-217494 GCA_006410635.1 Cephalophus harveyi | reverse complement strand
TTAGAAAAAAAAAACACCAAGTAAAGAAAAGTCTTTAGCTATCCAATACAAATAATTACAACAAGGTCTATACCATATCAATATTTGCTGCTGTTAAGTTTATCTTTCAGATTAAAGGTCCTCAACAAAAGGGTTAAGGAAAAAATATTTTAATTTAAATCCTTAACACTTGTAATGTATTTCAGGAAATGAAAATGCGTAACATGAAAAATAGGTAATCGTAGGACATCATTTTTTTTTTAACACAGGAAAACAGAAATAGAAGGTAAATTTAGACTAACAATATGCTTTTTCATTCCAAGACTGGTTAAAGACACCATGAATGATGTCTGTCAGTTTCTACTGCAAACACTACAAAAGTGGAATTTAGGAAAGCAAATCAAATTGGTTGTAATTTTAGTTTTTAATGTTAATATTATAAAACCAACATATAAGTCTATATTATTTTGCAAATATGGGGCTTCCCTGGTGGCTCAGAGGTTAAAGCGTCTGCCTCCAGTGCGGGAGACCCGGGTTCGATCCCTGGGTCGGGAAGATCCCCTGGAGAAGGAAATGGCAATCCACTCCAGTATTCTTGCCTGGAGAATCCCATGGACGGAGAAGCCTAGTAGGTTACAGTCCATGGGGTCGCAAAGAGTCGGACACGACTGAGCGACTTCACCTTCACCTTCTTCATTTTGCAAAAAGTCAGCATTCCACCTTGCTTTTATATCCTTGCCTTTCACTATGGGAATTCTCTAGCAAAGGGCAAGAATTCATTTCCCCCATTACAATTCTGCCATAATCTATTCTTTTTATTTGCAATGCTTAAAACTAAAGATCTTTTATATTTACATTACAAACTAAAAACTTTTCCTTCTATTGCAAAAGTGGAATGAACTAACAAAAAAATTTTTAGTAAGTACTCACGCCAGTGTCATATTGTTGCTTGGATCAAGGCCAACTTCTATAACAGTAGTGCCTTCGATATCCACTTCTTTGCAGGGAGTTGTATTTCGCCCAGTTACCCTGCAGGCCTGATAAAATCCATGTGGTTTCACTCGACCAGAGTCATTGCCCACAAACACCTGCAACACCACTGGTTCATTATGGCCTTCCAGCTGGAATGAAATAACATGGAGCATAAACACTAATTAGCATTCCAAATAATTGAACTGTAAAAATCAAACATTTAAGGTCAAGTCTTATATTATTATATTTCTAACTGGATTACAGTAAAGAAATAAGTCCTCTAGAAAAACAGAGGAAAAATGTTTTCATAAAGGAGAATTAGCTAAATTTTTCAAGAAAACTTTTAGTTCTGCAACAATCACATTTTAATTAAAATTTTAGATGTGTAATGAAAAATTATCATTTGTAATTAATTTTTACAACCAAATGAGAATGAATACACAATCCTTTGAGGTATTTATAAATTTGTGGACTGTCAAAGCATGTGGGTTACTCAGGATTTACCACCACCACTAACGGAAAATTCACTGAACTGTGTTAGTGGCATCATCATCAAGTAAGAGTACATCTACTAAATTTTTACTCTGTGAAAGTTATTGGGTAGGAAAGTATTTGACCTTCAGCTATATAAATAATAGAGGAACAGGGCTTATTTTCATAGACTAGATGCATATATGCAACATCATAAAATCACGGGTCAGAACATTATGATATGAAAAACTGCTGGTTCAAACCAGGACCTATGGGTCATTTACAGGTCGCTAACAAGCCTTCATAAATTAAATTACAGTTTGTATGCTGATGAATAAATAAATTGGTAAGAATAAATAAATTCTTGATAAGGTTTACAGTTAAACATTGAAGCTGCTAATACAGAACATAGAAAATCACAAAATAACTTGTACAATGCACATCAAAGTGCTTAAAAATAACTCATAAATGCTTTTTATTCAAGAATAGCTGTATCTCAGTATCTATGGTATCATAATGAGTCAAATAACCCGGCAAATAACCCAAGCTGTTAGTCAGCAGTACCACAGAACAGTGTCTGACACATAGAAGGGTACCATACCTGTTGAATGAGTGAATAAATAAACTTTTAATATCAGGCAATTCGTCCCCTATTACAGGCAATTAATGTAACAATACTTCTATAGACAAGTATTTAGACAAAACTTACTTAAAGCCAGAGCAGTTAGGTTAAAAATTTCAAACTATCAAAATGTCTGGCTAAACAAATATTCACACAAAGCGTAATTTAAATGTTTCACTTGCCTGTTACTTGTCCTAAGTTTGGGGGACTAAAGAAGGACTGGTGTGGTGAGTAGTAGAGGGGTAGAAATGATACTGTACATGGAACTATTAACCAACCTTATAATGGTCATGAGTAAGTTTCTTGATTTCAAGTTTCTGCCATTATTTCTTCCATGTATAAAAAGAAAGGCAGTTCAATGAAATGATGGTTCAACTAAAACATTTACACAAACTGTATTTACAAGAATCTACCCTGTGACTAGCCAAAATTCCTCCCTGTTTAGTATTTTGCAAGGGGTAGGAACACTTGTTAAATATCCCCTACCCACTTTTATTTTGGTTTGTCTTCAAAGAGATAAAGTCTTTACAATAAGGCAAGCCAGGTGCTGAAATTTAACTGCTCCTCCTTTTTCCTTTTAGCCTAAGTTCTGAAAAGCTAAAGACTCAATTGATATCCTGTTTCCTAAAACTGAAAACTTAAGTTACCTATCAACCAACTCTTTTCAGAGTTGAGTAGACCTGATTGCTTTTGACATCTCAAAAACTTTATTTTCCAAGTCCACAATAATTTCTACAATATTCCTTTGGATTCACTTTAAAATATTTTTAAAATATAGGTTTGGAAAAAATGTGAAAGAGTTGATACCAATGTCAAACATAAAGGGAAGATAGTTCATGATTGCACATTCTGTTTCCATTAAAAAAAATTCAAATGACATCAGAGTAACAATATCTGGCTTATGATTCAGACTTTTACTTTAATTTCTAATATATACAGCGATTAGTTTTATTTTAGACAGCTTTTATTGGTTAAAAACAAAATAACTAATGAATAAAAATGGATAAAATTCTTCATTTACTGATAAATAAAATAAGTACCTTCACTGTAGGAAAGCCTTGCTGTGTTCTGTCCTTTACTGAACCACGACTACCCTCAGTCAGGTACCGAGCTCTGTGCTGGGTCTCAGGTTGTACAACTATCTTCAGCTCCTTTCCCTCACTTTTAACAGGATACTGTCCACATAACATAGGGCTCTTCTTTACTCCAGTTCCTTTTTGGTTTTCCAATGTTCTGAGAAATCAAAGCACAAAATGGAAAAAGTATCAAAAAGAGTTTTCTACAAAAGTCATCCAAGACAAAGGAAGAAAGAGAACAGGCAATTAACATTAAAATCAACTAATTACCTTACTGACAAAATAAATACAGCCTAAGAAATGACACATTCCATAAGCAAAGTATCTTTTAAAACTTTGTAATTAAAAACAATGTGTGTGTGTACATATATATATATACGTATATTATGTATATATATACATATACACACACACACATATTAAGTCACTTTGCTGTACAGCAGATATTGGCACAACATTGTAAATCAACTAAATACTTCAATTAAAAGAACTAAAAATTGAATGTTGTAATAAAGTTGGACAGGGAAGACAAAGAATGCATATGTGTGGCAAGAGGAAGGAAGACTGAATGCAATAAACCAAGCATAACAGGAAAGAGAATAGCTAATGTCACTGTAACCTTTCACATTGTACTTCAGTCAAAATAAAGTTTAAAAATTACATATATGTGTGAGTGTTCCATAAAGTTACAAGATTATCATTATCTTCTAATAGGTCTTGCAATGCAAAAGTAGGGGTAGCAAAAAGAAAAAAAAACATAAAAGGCCTTAATTTTTCAGAGTATTTTCATTTGTGATTAAATAAGTAAAGCCTTTACCATATAAAAAATGTATAATCTGGGCTTTATAGATAGGCAATTTAACTTATTTTTTTAAGTTGGGTTCCCAGTGTTTACTGATGTATCATGCATTTGCTATGCAGAATGTATGTTCGAAGAAATATTTCAGGTGGTGGTTAGGACTTCAGGTCAATACATTTAATCTGAAGTACTGTAAATACGTGATAAAAATAAATAGAAAACAATGCTATGGTTTAAAAATTACCTATGTATATTTAAAAACAGAGTCAGGGCCTACAATGCTTTTGGCATGATTTTCTCAGTCCTAAAGTTTACACTCATATTGAAGATACAGGATCCAAGAGATGACTGTGGCCAAAATCCTGTCCAAAAGCAAACAGGTCCCAGGAGAAATATTATGACTTCAAACATAGGTGGCTAAGCAGCCTAAAACCTAGCTCCAATGTTTACCTCTCCATTTTCTTTTTTTTAAATAATTTTTTTTTAATATGTGGACTATTTTAAAACTCTAGTGAATTTGTTACAATATTGCTTCTGTTTTATATTTTGGGTTTTTATTTTTTGGGCCTTGAGGCATGTGGGATCTTAGTTCCCTGACCAGGGATCAAACCTGCATTGCCTGCATTGTAAGGTGAAGTCTTAACCACTGGACTGTCAGGGAAGTCCCTACCTCTGTCATTTCTAATCAAATTGTTGCCTCAGTAGTCAATAATAAAGAGGGAAATGCGACATTCTCAGTGGAATTTGGGACTGAGGTGAACGCATGGCTAGGAAAGGGACAGAAGAGTGGAGGGAAGAAGGGATGCAAAGGAATGCAGTCAGACTGACTGAGAAAAAGGTTCTGAGGGGGAAGTACTTTGCTCAATCATCTTCATATTCCTTAAACCTTGCACAGTTCCCAAAACAAAAGATGCTGAAAAAGTATTTGCTGATGAAGGCAAACTTGTTGATGAACTTTGACATAATTAAGTCAAAGATTACCTGTATAAATAATTTAAAAGGCCCTGGAAGAAAAAATTCTATGAACAAAAGTTTGGAATCAAAGTCAAAACAAAGGGCAATAAACTCTATTTTTTCATTATTCTGGGTAGAAACTCAAATCTTTGCAGTGAATACAGTATTTTGCATATGAAATTCTATAGTGATACTATTTTTTAATCATTTGAAAAATCAAAGCAGGGACTCCTCTGGCAGTCCAGTGGTTAAGACTGTGCTCCCAGTACAGGGGACGAGGGTTTAATCCCTGGTTGGGGAACAAAGATCCCACATGCTGCACAGTGTGGTCAAAAAATTTTTTATTTAAAAATCAAAGCAAAAATATTCACTCAAACCATATAAAAACATCCCCAAATATGCACTGAAAGGGACTAAAAGAAATTAGTTGTATTGATTTACTAGATTATAGATTATTTCTTGTCTTCTGTTTTTCTGCATTTTTCAAATGTTTGTAACTAATATCTATTAACTTCACAATGAAAAGCAGAAGACTTTTAGTCTGAAATATAAGAAAACTGTAGCACATCATTAATTTGGCAAGATATGGCTGTTGTATTCACTTATGCTAGCCAAAGCAATATTTATGAGGATAAATAAGATACTAAGCTTATTTCAATAAAACATTTCATTTGGGATGAAAACTATTAAGTTAATGAAGTATACACATTATGGTTTAAAGAACAACACAGGTAATCAGTTTCTGAAATGACACTTTTAAAAGCCCTTAAAACTAACTTTATTCTCTAGGTTTAAATGTAAAAATGGAATGCACACATATTTAGATATCAAGCTGTGTAAAACAGAACATCAACTAATTATTAGAAAAGTATTCATTCAAATTACTAATTTTTAATGCATTATGGCTTAAGGAAAAAATAAGAAAACAGCAGCTTATTTGTATGGGATTTTACTTTTAAATTGACTATCTGAAAAGAAAATCCACTATCTTGCCATATTCCATTCAGAAGTCTTAAAATGACACTTTAATTCCTTTGTGCTGCACATCGTTCTGGTTGCCTGTCACAAAAATAATTTTTACTACAAAGTGCCTAAAACAGTTTCACATGTATCATATCTTAATTTCTAGGAATATCTAGAAGAGACACTGGGCTACTGATTCTCAGGATATTTAGGTGAAGAATTTAAGAAAAATATGGAATGCTTAAATAACTGAGTAGTTTTTTAAAAATAGTTTTGTTTTCTTAGCAAATTCTTTAACATTTTAATTATACAAAATGCTATTTCCATCTTGAAGATAAATAAAAACTGCTGTACCAAAATATTTAAGAGTGTATTTTCTATAATGTAGCTTTATATAAATTGAAATTTTATGGCAAAATTTCTTTCATTTTCTAACATCTATGAACTTTTTTTTGAGATCCTCTTAACAATTGTTTCCAAAGATCTAATTTTTTTATATTTACATATGGTTTTATCCTTTCCTCAATATAATTCTTATAAATTCAAAGTTTAAACTTCTTCCATCATTTTCATAGGCTAGTGTCAAATGTTTTTCCATTACCTAAGAAGCTGGACATTTCTTCTGCTGCTTGATGAGTTTCTGTTCCATGAATTATTTCATGAGAGATTTTGTCTTGACAAATGTTATTATACTTTCCCTGGGTAACCTCAAATCATTTCTAAGATATATCTATCATACAAAAGCAGAAGCAGAAAAGATGTGTCAAGATATCTTTTTAACAGCAACTGCAAATCATGTGTGTTGACTAACTGTTAAGTCAAAATTTTATTTGTTCTTCATCTGAACTTTAACATTTTTTCGGTATAAAAATGAAAATCTCTCTTATGGAACTTAAAAAAAACCCACTTTTTCCACAGAAGCCCAAATAAACACATACCTGTATTTAACGATAGATACATATGAACCTTTTATATCTATGCTACTATGTTTCAGAGCATTATTCTACAGGTAATAGTTCTACAAAATGTTCTACAATTGTTAGGACTCTGCTAACAGCAGTACTTTTGGAAAGGGTATATAAATATTTTTTAGATAATTTCTTAACCTGAACTTTCTAAAAATGAAAAATATTTAAATGGGCATTTTTATGTAACTACATCACCCCAAAGGAGTAATGGGCATTTTTTATTTAACTTCATCACCCCAAAGGAGTTTTGATTAGAGAAGAGAAGAGAGTAGTATAGAATAATCATTGCTTAAATGGTAGATATTACTTTTAAAATATACTGAGAAAATATTTAAGGACAAGTTTAAGAAACACTAAAGATATTCTCTGTAACTCTCAATCAGATTTTTATCTAAAAATCCACCAATGATGTAATCAAATAATGAACCAATCAAAAGCATCTCCATCATATTCTGTGACAACCTAAACTTGTAGGAGATCCTGGTCAACTAAAAGACCATCCAAAAAAAGTAATCTCTCAAGATCCAGTAAGTTAAACTTTATCAAACTACACTGAATATACTGTAGGAAAATGTAATCAGAAGTCTAGCAATTAAATGTTACAATGAAAGTATCAAAGGAATTAGAAAGTTAAGTCATAAAAAGTGAACGTACTGTTATATAGCTACTGAAATATATTAAGTATGTGTTGTAAACTGGCAGAAATGAATGAAAACTCAAAATAGGTACCATGATTTTGTTCTATTACCCTTTAAATACATAACCCAGAATCACAGAAAAAAAGTGATATATTTATTTTTAAAGAAATCCTAACTGGCAAAATATATTAAACAAAAAGCTTAAAATAAATACATGAATCTAAATTGTTTACCCACAATTTTTCACTGCTGTCAAGGCTGAAGAATACTGTTACTAATATTAGCCATAAATAATGTAATCTACATAATGCCACATGGAAAGATTTTTATCAACTACCATGAGTTAAGGCACTTAAAGCAATTAGATGATACCAGTTCCATTTTCCAGTTTGTATCCTTGTCAAATGCAGTAGTTGAAATTGGAAAAATTCAGTCACTTTAAACTGCATTCCAATTTAAAGAAAAAATTTATCAATTTTGTATCATGCATTAATGCAATGTTTTCTTAGTAAATAAATATTTTAAAAGATTTGTAAAAACTACAAAATTCTAGATACTAATGTCAGTGACAGTTTAGGAGCTGATTTGTAGCCACTTTGGGTTTAAATAACAAGGTTTTCCTTATTTTTTTGAAAAATATGACAGAATTCATTTTAGAAAAGATAAAAAAAAGTATTATGTCTAACATTCCTCCATCTGTTCCAACTATTGGCAAAAAAGAAACTACATGTTGTTGTATGTAAGAGCCTATGTTCATTATTTTCAGAGAAATACAAGTATGCAGCATGCAGTATTTGCAGTGGAACACACAGAGCATGCAACATGAATGCTGTGAACTTGTATTTCTAAAAATACATTTTTTCCCACCCACTCTTTGAATCTAGGTACCACGCAAATGAGCATGCCAAATCTGAACATCTCAGGGATCCCTGTCCATGAAAGATGGAAAGTTAGGTGAAATGTAATCATGAACTCAAAAGTAAGTTATATGATATTTATGAATTTAATATGCAAGATATAATCTAGCATTGCTCTTTAAAAGCATGCATGATTAAATCTTACAAGTCTTATTTAAAAATCATGGTTATAAAACCCAATTGATATAATCGTACATCTGTTCTGGGACAGGTATGCCAAACTGTGATATACCCTACAGAAGTTAAAATATTCCCTACATTTTCCATGGACATCTAACACACATTTTGAATATTATACCTGCAGTTTCCTGGATATACTTATTAAATTAAAAAGTTCATGAGCACAAAACTATTAAAGCTGAAAACATAAACTGTCAAAAGACCTGTCTCTTATACACATCTTACTTAATCATACCCTTACTAAGATACCTACTGGCAAAATCTGCTGGTATTTTATTATCTTCTCTTGTGAAACCTGATCATTTTAAGTTAAAATTTTCATGTTATATCAATGATAAAATTAGTATCTTTGCTTTATATGCAAACTTGAGCTGAGGATTTAAGAAAAATGAGGAATGACTTATTTTTTTGTTTTGCATAATGGTGAGAGAACTTTAAAAAAAACGTGAATACCAACCCATTTCCTGCTTTTGAGTTGCCTTTGTTGTCCGTGGTAAGTTGAGAAAGCACATAGTGAGGTGCTTTGGCACTGTCGGCATCAAATATATCCATATTAGATTCTTCACAATCTCGTCGTTTGACCCCCGGCCTCTGCTTTGGATTTCGTTTTCGTGATTTACGAGGTACCTCAGTGTTATCATTGTAGGAACTGGTGCTCATGTTACTGAAGTTGGAGGGGGAATCCTCCATCCACATACTGCAGCTCTGCTCAGATTCCAATCCACACCCCTCATCCTGGCAGGACATCCGACTGTTATCCAGCAAGTCCTCAGGTGGTGGTGAGATGTACAAGACTGTGTGCCTCTTCGGTGTTGATGGATGCTGCTGAACTGTGTTACTGGTTAACTGCTTTTCACTTACCCCTCGGTTACTTACCCCCAAGGCTGAGGAGCAGCTCTCGACTTGCATAGCCTTGCTGTCGGTGACTGAGGTAGAATAAATGGTAGGGCTGGAAGAGGTGGTAAAGGAGCTGCAAGCACCGCCCATGGAGGAAGAGGAGGGAGCTGAAGAAGCATCTGCAGTGTACAATTTAAGAGTAAATACACTATACATGTTTCAACCTACGCTGGCTAGCAGTCCCAGTGAAAAGTGATTTGTGAACTGATTGTTTTCCCCATAATGAATAGTTGGAATTTGGTTAAGTTTTAGAATATAAATGCTTCAAGCAATACAAGGCCTAAAAAAGCACAATTTAAAAAAAATGCCAAAATAGCATTATTTTACTTGTTATAATTGATAGATTTTAAAAAATCTAATTTAATGTTTTAAGCTGTAAAGCAAGAATAAAGCTTTTATTGCCTCAGCTGGATATTTCTATTGAATTTTAATCATTTAAAATAATAAAAAAAAAAACCCAATATGAAATATATGCTTGTGGTCCACATTCAATGCCAATTAAATAATTCATTATAGAATTTGAAAAGTGGGACTGTGCTTAGCCACAAAATATTAAAATAAGTTTCTAACCTATGAAGCAGAGAACTACAGGTCATTTTTAATGCAGACACTCCCTGCTTCAGAGGCAAATCCTGGAATAAAAATATGAGAAAATAAATGAGAAAAGAGCTGCTGATTATTCCAGATATCAATTATAAAATGAGAAATAAATAGAAAAAATATATAATCAACTGAATTGGAGGCAAAATGGAACTGGTACCGTCACTATGATTATTTTAAAATCTAGAAGAATAAAAATGAAAAAGGTTTGATTTGGAATAGGCTTGGCTGCAGAAGATAAGCAAGTTAACTACAGAGGGTCTCCAGAAGTTGGAAGTGGCAGTTTAAAACCATGATCTCTAACAATACCTTCCTTTGTGGCAGAATGAAAAACAGAGGAAGGACTTATTTATGGATGGATTTTTCTTGTAAAGTATTTGATTAGACATTCAGCACTTGGTTACCACTGTCTATTTACTCTCTCTTTAAAAGGTCTACTTGATTTTAACTACTAAGGGAATTTCAAGTGAGTAAACAGTAAATTTTATTGACTGAAGTCTAATGAAAAAGAGTTGAACAGAAAAAAAAAAAATCTCTGGAGAGAATCAGAATTATTAATAGTTCTTATAAAAAGGTTTTTCATAAAATCATTTCCCTTGCCTATGCCTAACCAAAAAAGTCGAAAGTAGATCTTTTCAAAATGTGTGGCCACTAGCAGATCAGTTCATTGAAAAATACAACTACTAAACCCTTTAACAACATAATCTATGGAAGCACACTTACGTTACAGTTGGAAGTTATCAGTCCTATACAATTTTATCTTGTATAAGATACAGAAGGGTTTATAATCATAAACATATTCAAAAATGAAAATAGACATGTGACAACTAAAAATGTTTAAATTGAAATTAATTTTTATCTATAGCACGTATGCTACTGTTTTAAAGTGGCATGATAAAATTTAAAACTGTGATGTGCAGTTACTAGAATTGCAACATCCACATTAATTATGTAAAGAGTGAAATGTAAGAATGCCAATGTTTAGATAATCAAAAGCCAAGTGCCAAAGATCTACTTTTAAATAGAAAAAATGCACCAAAACACTCAAATCACTGAAAGAACTAAATTTACCCACAATTTTTCACTGCTGTCAAGGCTGAAGAATACTGTTACTAATATTAGCCATAAATAATGTAATCTACATAATGCCACATGGAAAGATTTTTATCAACTACCATGAGTTAAGGCACTTAAAGCAATTAGATGATACCAGTTCCATTTTCCAGTTTGTATCCTTGTCAAATGCAGTAGTTGAAATTGGAAAAATTCAGTCACTTTAAACTGCATTCCAATTTAAAGAAAAAATTTATCAATTTTGTATCATGCATTAATGCAATGTTTTCTTAGTAAATAAATATTTTAAAAGATTTGTAAAAACTACAAAATTCTAGATACTAATGTCAGTGACAGTTTAGGAGCTGATTTGTAGCCACTTTGGGTTTAAATAACAAGGTTTTCCTTATTTTTTTGAAAAATATGACAGAATTCATTTTAGAAAAGATAAAAAAAAGTATTATGTCTAACATTCCTCCATCTGTTCCAACTATTGGCAAAAAAGAAACTACATGTTGTTGTATGTAAGAGCCTATGTTCATTATTTTCAGAGAAATACAAGTATGCAGCATGCAGTATTTGCAGTGGAACACACAGAGCATGCAACATGAATGCTGTGAACTTGTATTTCTAAAAATACATTTTTTCCCACCCACTCTTTGAATCTAGGTACCACGCAAATGAGCATGCCAAATCTGAACATCTCAGGGATCCCTGTCCATGAAAGATGGAAAGTTAGGTGAAATGTAATCATGAACTCAAAAGTAAGTTATATGATATTTATGAATTTAATATGCAAGATATAATCTAGCATTGCTCTTTAAAAGCATGCATGATTAAATCTTACAAGTCTTATTTAAAAATCATGGTTATAAAACCCAATTGATATAATCGTACATCTGTTCTGGGACAGGTATGCCAAACTGTGATATACCCTACAGAAGTTAAAATATTCCCTACATTTTCCATGGACATCTAACACACATTTTGAATATTATACCTGCAGTTTCCTGGATATACTTATTAAATTAAAAAGTTCATGAGCACAAAACTATTAAAGCTGAAAACATAAACTGTCAAAAGACAGTAGCAAGCATCCTTTAATTTTTTAAATTATTTTTTAAAGGTTACCTCAGTTCGATCCTAAATTATTAAAGTTCTACTTATTTTAAGAACATAATGAATATAAGACAATTTTTGAACTATAAAACTCTTCACAATAGTATCATTGTTACTCTGATGCTGATGAAGATGGTGTATAAAACCCTTCACAAAAGCATGTTACATTTTGGTTAGGAAAACATCATCTAAGTGCATTAACAATGCCAGGTGAGGTGGTAAAGTAAGGGATAAGAACTATGGGCCCCTAGAAAGCATGGACAACATCTTTCTCATCTTAGACTCCCCAGACACGTAACATACTATGACTTTCATGTAGTAAAAATTCTACTTTTTAATTAAATTGATTTATGGAAAGGTCAGTATTTCCTATGTATGCTGAGTTACATTAAACTGGTAAATAAATGTACTGATGTGTTAATAATACACACATATCAGGTTTAAAAAAAGATTTACTACTCAAAATGCTTAGACTATATCTTAGTATAGCAACATTATCTGCTACAGGGAAAGTTTGGAAGTAACTTAAAAGAGTTTAGAGGTAACTTACTTACTATTTCTACAAAAATGTGCAAAAAATCTTCTTTCTTAAAACTCAGATATAAGTCAAGTGACTTACTTCTGTGCATGCATGCTCAGTCATGTATGACTCTGCAACCCTACAGACTGTAGCCTGTCAGGGTCTCTGTCAATGGAATTTCTCAGGTAAGAATACTGGAGTGGGTTGCCATTTCCTCCTCCAGGGGCTCTTCCCGACCCAGGGATTGAACCCACATCTGCTGCAGGTGGATTCTTTACCACTGAGCCACCTGGGAAGCCCCTACATACTTGTGTATTAATCCATAAATTTACTAAAAAATTTAGCAAATTCTTAATATTATCTATTAAAAATAAATGCATAAAATAATAGCAAGAACATTTTAGATTTCAAATCTGTGGATGAAGAGCCAAGGATACAGAATGCCAACTGTAAAGTAATACATGGATTTTTGACTGTGCTAAGGGACAGCACCCCTACTCACTTCAACCCTCTGTCATTCAAGGGTCAACTGTATTATTAATTTGTTTGGAAAGATGAAAATGGAGTTTTAAATGATACTACATAGAGAAACCCATGTATATTTTACACAGTTTGCTTTAAATTACATTTTAAAATTGAGAACTATTA
>SJYT01027615.1:180352-203971 GCA_006410635.1 Cephalophus harveyi | reverse complement strand
GCTTTAAATTACATTTTAAAATTGAGAACTATTAGTTCTAGATTTGTAAACAAGAAATTAAATTATCACATCATTTCAGTGCTTTAAATACCATAAAAAAGAGATGTTACTTTGTGGACCTAACTAAACTTTTTATAGAAAGCTATGAAATTAGAAACATTCTTTAAAGTCCTCAAAAGAAACAAATACCTTTCACTGATTTTAAAAAATATAACAGAAATGACATTTAACTAAGCTTCCAAGATAAAAACGTGGTCCCTAGTATTTAAATATGTACTTATATTTTATAACTTTCAACATCAGTGCAAAATCAGTTGAGTTTCCTTAAAAAAAAAAAAAAAAGCCATAAAAATTTACAAGTGTGCTAAGTGAACCAATAGTGGAACGGGAAGGAGTAAACAAGACTGTTCAGAAAATAGTAATAAAAAACAACACAGGTTATCTGGAAACCATTTCTGGTCTAAAACACTTACTGTTCAGCCTAAGTTATTCTTTTTAAGTATTTCATTTTTCTTACTGGTAACAATGACTTCAAATCTAATCATTTTGTTTGATAAAAGTCACCAGATATAAGAACATATTTTCAGATCAAAGAAGAAAGATATTGACAGAAAAAATTTTATAAGGCCAACATTCATGTTGCCAAGGGATTGAAAAATCTAGAACACACAAAGTGGCTGCAAACCTGCTTTGTCAACACCTTACATGCCAACCTTCGTTTTCTACTTTTCTTCTTCTTCTTCTTAAAATATTAACGTAAAGTATAAAACTTTACATAAAGCTTTAGTTTCAATCAGTATCAATTCACTATTTAGAAACAAAAAAAGAAAGGAAGGAAGGAAGAAAGAAAGAAAGAAAAAAAGACTTATGAAGAAGTCTGAAAACGAGACCGACCTATACCCTGGGTGAGATTGGATGGGTTAAGTGTCTCTGGCACTATTTGTCTTCACTATTGACAGACACTGTCACACAACCCACCACACGATGCCTGTCTCTGAATGGCGAAGCTAGAATGCAAGTTAAGTGTATTAATAGAAAAAACAACTAGCATCCCAGCATATAAAATAAGCAATCCAGATTACTTTACCAAAAAACAAAAATAAAAACAAAACAGAAAAAAAAAACAAAACCCAAAAATTGTAGTGTCTATCATTTAATTTACATGTTTAAAACAGTTTCAATTTCTCATTTGTACTTTTCCCACCCAACATAAATTTATATGTTACAATAAGCAATGTTTTAAAACAAACTTTAAAAAATTAAATGATTAACACCCAAATAAATGTGGGAAAATTTGTTATTCAAAATTTTTGTTAACTCATATTCACCAATTTGCTCTTTTGTTTACTAATGCGATCTAATCCATAAGCCAGAATGCTTTAAGTGTTTTTAAACAGTTTCCTTACCCAAATTTCCTTAAAGAGCAGAAAATGTTATGTTCTGATAAATACACAAAAGCAGAAAAAAAACCCTGCATTTTATAGCAAAAGAGTATTTTCATTTCTCAGGCCAGCTTCCAAACACTTCTGCATACCCCTCCCCCACAAAGTTACTAATGCACACTTAAAAAAAATTTTTTTTAATTAAAAAAAAATTTTGCTTGTGCCACACAGCATGTGCAATCTTAGTTCCAAACTAGGGATCGAACCCATGTCTGCACTGGAAGCTTGGCATCTTACCACTGAACTGCCAGAGAAGTTCTAATTTATACTTTTAAATTAGATATGCTACTGTGCATAAAATGCTTGATCCCAGTGGCTCTATTTTGTAAAAAATTAGCTCTACTGCTGAAACTGAAATGTTTGTTACTGATTTACTACAGACCATCCTTTCCTCCTTCAGTTCATCAAATTGTCAGTCAGAATTCTAATACTATACATTAACTACTCTCCCACTTTTAATCTAAATTCTCCTAAAATAATTATTTTTACCTTGTCTGAGTGCCATTAATAAATATATTCACATATTTATTAAATAATGTTTATTGAAAAATAAAATGCTTACAACATTTTCAAGTGTCCTGACACTTAGAGCAATGTTTTTAAAATATGTATTTTGTCCTATTCAATCCTAAGTATATAAGCACAGGGTAAAACAGGTACTAAGTACACATTATACAATTTGTTTTTTAAATCTTCTTGGAAGAGAAAGATGCCTTCTATCATCCAGTGATTTAAATACTACTAGGTCGGACACGACTGAGCAGCTTCAGTTTCACTTTTCACTTTCATGCGTTGGAGAAGGCAATGGGACCCCACTCCAGTACTCTTGCCTGGAAAATCCCATGGATGGAGGAGCCTGGTGGGCTGCCGTCTATGGGGTTGCAGAAAGTCGGACACGACTGAAGCGACTTAGCAGCAGCAGCAGCAGGTATCATCAATCGTTGATATTATCCTCACCCTCAAATAATTTAAACACAATAGGGAATAACTATACTAGCTGACACTGTATTTGTCAAAGACCCCAGGAAGAGCAGGTTTAAAAAAAATTAGCAACCATACTACCTGAAAGGTAATGTTTACTTGAAGACAAAAAGAGAGATTACCACCACATTAACTTAAGGACTGGAGAGAAAAAGCAGTTCTGAGGGATGCTATTTGAAGGTCACTTCAATGCTCATATAATACATTTTAAAATAGTTTAGATTAAATAATAAAGGCACTCCTGCCAACACCAGTCCAATGTCTTTACACTTCTTTTTTTAGAAGTGACCAAAAAGAGGAAAAGAAACAAGTATTCAGAATGGTTTTACAACTGGATCTGGATTAGAGTATATATTAGACCCAACTGTAGATAAAATAAAACGTCTAGACAAAAACCAAAAGCAATAAATTGCTCTACTAAAAAGTTGTAATCGATCACCCAACTTTATCATTTAATTTTTTTAAAAGTGGGAAGAGCATTCTAGGAAGAATATTTAATCAGTCCAATTTGCAGAATCATCTCACTGGAAAATGTCTGTTCTCCCTATGATTCATCATCCTTCATCCATGTTTTTTTATTTACAAAGGTTCCTAGTGAGTGAGTGTCAACATTAAAGACTAACTCAGAGAGGAAATCTCACGCCCCATGTGTTGTCTGATACACAAAATTTCAAAATAATGTAAAGAACAGAGTGAGAATGGAAAGAAAGAAACAAAACAATGCTTAAAAACTTGATTTTTATAAAAATAAGATGTATTTTTAAAAACCTTACTAACAAATGAAAGGAGAAATCCATGAGGGAGGGAGGTCAATGTTCATCTAAACATTATTAATCATCAAGCAACAGTAAGTATCTATCTTCTTAATAGCCTTAAAAAAGTGGTCATTACTGTCCAGTTACAGGGGTAATATGAAAAATTTACTCAATTTCCACAAGATTCTGCCTATATGACAGAAATGATAAGATAGCAATCAGATTCATATTAGTTCTTTATGATTCCAAAGCTCAAGCTAATTTTACTGTACTTCACATTTAGGAAAGAAAAATAATGTCACAGAAATAGGTGAAGTCTCTTGTTATATTCTACCCTTATCAATTCCCCTCACTCTAGTACAGTTGGAGTGTCTTTATATAACTTGATTACTATTATTTATATAACTAATTATTATAAAACAGTTATGGTGATACCTTTTGCTTATTATCAATCTTATCGGTAACATAAAAAAATAAGCCCACTTCTGTACATTAACTTATTAATGTGAAATTCTACAAAACACAGGGAAAAAAGAAACTGTGTCTATTTGATATATGTATTTTGTCTATGAATGGTTGAGAATCTGGGCAGTTTCAAAATGCTATTTCTAAAACTCAGGTGACACAAAAATGTGCTTACTGTATCAGAAAATGAATAAATCACAATATTTACAAAAGCTGCTAAAAATTAAGAGGACAAAAAAGGTAAACATTTAGGGAATAAATCATTAATAAGCCATGTGTACTTTTTGTCAATGAAAATTTACAATATGGACAGTCTCCCAAACTGGTAATTGTTTCTGAATTAACCATTACAGTTCAAGTCTGCTGATGCTTTTTTCACTCTAATAATGCAGATGTTAGTAAACATCTATACATAGGTCCATACACACATATTTCTGTATGTATAAATGTATGTATTTATATGGAATTTTAAAAGACAGAATGAGGAGTAGTTTTAAAACCTACTTTGGCAACATGTTTGTAACTGACTTCCTTTTGGAAATGGTCCAGTTTTCTAAGAAAAGTAGGAATTGGTCATATGGAATAACCAAGATCAATTCACCTTTCAGTTTACAACAATATCTAAATAAAGCTGTTATTTACAAAAAATACCTGCCATATCTCTTTAAAACCCCTAAATTCTAATGTGATTGTTTTAGTTCTTAGTAATTCTTACTAATATATTTTAGTGTCTTATAACCTACACTATAGGATTAAAGAAACAACAAAAAGAATCCTTTCACAATTTGCATTTTTTATCTACTCCTTGAACAACTCCTTATTTTGCCAAAATAATAATTTCATATGAATAACTTTCTGTTAGAAAAATGGCCTCTGTCTTAATTACCAAAAACCTACAATATTCTTCAGGAAGTCTGTACTTTAAAACTTTTATATATTCACATATTGAATCTCAGACTACTAAGAAACTTTCTAGTGGGATAAAAACAAATGTTTTTTAAAAATGGTTTAAAATACAAATTCCAGACTGCTGATATTCAACTATACCTCCAGACTGTGACACCTGGCCCTCTGGAGAGGGGAGACATTGTGAGGAAGGAAGCCCTCTTTCCCCTACTCCCAATCCAGGGTCTTTCCAGACTAAAGATATTATAAGTGACAGTATTAAAAGTGTGTATAGTGTAGAGACAGAAAAGGAGGTTTCAGAGACATTCTTTTCCCCAATATTCTGGATTGTGGATTAGCAGCATCATGTTTACTCAATCCTTCAGTAATACGTAAAGGGAAAAACATATAGCTTGGCGAATCTGAGAAACACATTTTTAATAATTAAATAATTTAAAATGTACATGAATATCTATATGCCCAGACTCTAAATTTTAAAATTGAAATTGATTCAGAATTTGTGAAACACAAACCTTTATGGCAGAACTAGAAGTCTGTTCCCACCAGGCCCTCATACCTGATAGCAGCCAATCCAGCTCCTTCAAAACTCTGAAGAATTAACTACATCAAGAGTCATCATTTTTATGCATTTCATATTAAAACAGCAAATGCTATAGATTAAAAAATAAATCACAAAAGTCTAAATTATTGTATCTTTCCCTAAATATCTAGTCTTTTGGCCAGGAAACACTGAGTAACTGGTAATTTACTCCAAAACTAATTATTCTGCAATTTAAACTCTCTTACCTATAATGTTTTATGATGAGGGCTCTACCAATAAGACACTAGAATTCTAGAATGAGTCTATGTTGGTTAAAAGTAAATATGTGTAAAAAAAAAAATAACAAATGGGTTTTAAATCACAGAAACTTTCTGTGTGTGAATATATGAAAATTGTCAAGGTCACCTCCTTACTCTTTTCACAATCTTACAATGTCAATAACTGCTTGATATAATAAAAGACTATTACTTCAGAATACTTCCTTTAGTTAATTCTTACTTTCATGATTTTTCAACTCAAAGCCTTCATTCTAATTTATCTGGAGAGGATTATGGAGGGAGAAAGGGAGAGAGGGAGGAAGGATCAACATTCCATCAGTGAGTCAAATTCAAAAACTTTCAATATTTATATATAAAAACTTCTAAAACTGAGTTTGGTATTATTTAAAAGGAAGTGTTGTTCTTTTTCCAAATCTAGCTAACATTTTTCAGCTTTTAAAAGGAACTGGATCTACTGTCAACAGATGTTAAAAAGCACAGAAGAAACAGACTTTTAGTTCTATACAGATTCAAAATGGCTTTAAAAAAAAAATCTCAAAAGATACAAAAGAAATCAGTTAGTCAATTTCTACCTGTGGATTTAAAGTGAAATATTTCATTTTAAATTTTTAAAAAATATTTTATTATCTGATACTATTTTAAACTAAATACTTATATTCCAGAAAAAAATATTCAGTGCATATAAAATGAAACCAGGTCATCTTTACAATTCAATTACTAAAAAGTTCACAATTAAATCCACAGAATCTGTTAGAAAATGTCTGGCAACACATGAACAGTGAGCAGGGCTGGTATGTTTCTTGGCCATGGTTAAAGTTTTCCTGCCCTCAACCAGGAAGGCTGCAGATTACACTGTACAGCTCAGGGGAAATACTGGTACACAAAGTGACTGGACTTAGGTTAATGCAAATAAGAAAAATACCCAAAGTTCTACTTCAGTACCAATATCCTCATTTAAGCCACAACCTTCCACTTCACTGTTCTCTTTGAAACAAAAATAATTTACTGAAAACAATCCTCTGATGGATTTTAAGTACCATTTTAAAAGATGAAAAGTATCATATTGGGCAAGAAACCTCTAATTAGTAAGAGACAGATAAAGCTTCAGAGTATGTACATATAATTTTCTAACTTTTTAAAAAAAGCCAAACATACTTAGTAATCTGCTAAAAAAGTATCTTTACATAAACATTACATTCAAATCTTCCATCACTTTTGATTGAATTTAAAATAAGTGTAGGGTCACACATGTTTTTAAATGTAGGGAAAAGGCTATAGTAACACACAACAAACCAAAAAACACTTGGTGCTTGAGTCGTTTTTCAGATTACATGAAATAAAACATTTTCCCCTTGGAGCAAACTTTCAAAAATAACTGTTTTATAGACTCAAATGTAATTTTCTATCCACAGCTTGCTATTCAATAACTTTATTATGTGCAGTCAACCAAAGAGCTTTAAACTCACTCCCATAGTTGAAGATAAGATCCACTCTGGGAGATGGCACTAACAGATGTGCCAATGTAAAATTTTAAGAAATAATAAATGTATAAGACTATTTTATAGAAAATTTTTAATGTTAAAAGTATGTATTTTAAAACCTCCTGAAACAAACCCTCAAATCACACTCTTTAATAAGAATTTTGCCAGCACTGTTCATGTTGACCAGATAATGCTTTAGTTTTCTTTAAAAAGTAAAATGAAATGCATACCAGCAGCAACTACAGCTGGAGGAGGCGAGCCTGCCTCACCACCACTTGTCTGACTCATTGATGCTACAGATGTTTCTCTAGATGGAGGTAACTGTAACTCCTTTGGGAGAAGATCATAGACAGATTCTGTTGGGAGAAAGAGAAAAAAATTTTATGAGCACAAAATTAACATCTTTCCATTCACAAGAATTATATTATTCATACACACACACACTAAGCTTCATGTAATTACTATTGTAAAAATTATTAGCAAACATTTTTCTTTTATTATAATTTTAGTGAACTGCACAATGAACTTTCCATTCATTCTGAATCCCAATTTCTTCTTGGCTTTTCCTTTCATGCTGATGATATACAGAAAAAGTTACCAAAATTTTTAAACCATATAAAACTAGCCAGTAGAGATGTCAAATAACCCAAGATGCTCCAATATCTTTGTTTTTTTTTAAAAAAGTATTATTCATCATCCTTTACATGTAAGATGGCACGTACTAGTGTACATCAGCTATAAATTGGCTTCTTCAAACAGACCATTAGTCTACTCCTGCTCTTTTATCCAGCACTTTCATCAAATATTTTAATTTGCTTTCATATTGACTTTTTCTCTCCTAAAGACACTAAAAAGAGGAATGTTATGACTCAAGGAACTACTTCTTACTCTGAGGTATCTCCAACTCAAGAAAGGCACAAGCATAGGATTTTCTGAAATGAAAAAGCATAAATGCCTTTATTAGACTATGATTAGTTTTGTATCCCAGATTAAAAAATACTGTATCTCTTTTAAATATATTTAATAATAATATAATTGTCCATAAAATCAAATTTATATCTACTATTCAAAAATTATTTTTTAATTATTATTACATGCATTTAGGACAGAAATAATAATCAAAATATCCTCTAAAGATAGTAGAATCAATGTTGGAAAAATCTTCGGAAGACCAATTAGAATCCTATGTTCATTTTCTGAAGAATCAAGGCACAGAGTTTAAGGGACTTGCCTAGTATTCCAAGAAAAGCAACATTTCAACAATTAAGGAAAATTATTATTTGTACTAAGTGATTAAAAAAAAATAAAAGTAGCACTAGAAGACATTTTATCCTCGGTAGCAAACAATATTGCTAGTTAACTGTTTACTGAATTCAAAAATATTTTGATTCTCCCAGTTAAAATATGTAGCCTGAATTTCATGCAGATATGAATAAGAAAGAATATCATGAAGGAAAGCTAAAATTAGAAGTTGTAGTATTAAATGATCTTTGTTCACAATAAAGAATCAACTGAAAATTTTCTTTTGATAAACTATTACCTAACACTTGAAATTTTCATCTTCAAAGCATTTGGCAAATTTTACATCTTTCTGAATATAATAAAAATTTTCAGCTTGTTAAACTGTTGCTAAAAGCCTTAAGGGTTAATTCTAGAAGGTCTTGTAAGTCTTCATAGAACCGTTCAACTTCAGCTTCTTCAGCATTACTGGTCGGGGCATAGACTTGGATTATTGTGATACTGAATGGTTTGCCTTGGAAACAGAGATCATTCTGTCTTTTTTGAGATTGCACCCAAGTACTGCATTTTGGACTACGATGGCTACTCCATTTCTTCTAAAAGATTCTTGCCCACAGTAGTAGGTATAATGATCATTTGATGTCCAAAAAAGATGTCCTTTTCATTATACGGGACTGGAATGCAAAAATAGGAAGTCAAGAAATACCTGGAATAACAGGCAAATTTGGTCTTGGCATACAGAATGAAGCAGAGCAATGGCTAATAGAGTTTTGCCAACAGAGCGCACTGGTCACAGCAAACACCCTCTTTCAACAACACAAGAGAAGACTCTACACATGGACATCATCAGATGGTCAATACCGAAATCAGACTGATTATATTCTTTGCAGCCAAAGATGGAGAAGCTCTACACAGTCAGCAAAAACAAAACCGGGAGCTGACTGTGGCTCAGATCATGAACTCCTTACTGCCAAATTCAGACTTAAATTGAAGAAAGTAGGGAAAACCCCTAGATCATTCAAGTATGACCTAAATAAAATCCCTTACGATTATACAGTGGAAGTGACA
Organism: Cephalophus harveyi; assembly: GCA_006410635.1. Taxonomy (NCBI): domain Eukaryota; kingdom Metazoa; phylum Chordata; class Mammalia; order Artiodactyla; family Bovidae; genus Cephalophus; species Cephalophus harveyi. The sequence goes on along the minus strand of SJYT01027615.1, from coordinate 194,815 downwards.
AATAGATTCAAGAGATTAGATCTGATAGACAAAGTGCCTGAAGAACAATGGATGGAGGTTTGTGACACTGTACAGGAGGCAATGATCAAGACCATCCCCAAGAAAAAGAAATGCAAAAAGGCAAAATGGTTGTCTGAGGAGGCCTTACAAATAGCTGTGAAACAAGAGAAGCAAATGGCAAAGCAAAGATATACCCATTTGAATGCATAGTTCCAAAGAATACCAAGGAAAGATAAGAAAGCCTTCCTCAGTGATCAATGTAAAGAAATAGAGGAAAACAATAAGATGGGAAAGACTAGAGATCTCTTCAAGAAAATTAGAGATAACAAGGGTACATTCCATGCAAAGATGGGCACAATAAAGAAGAGAAATGGTATGGACTTAACAGAAGCAGAAGAGAGTAAGAGGAGGTGGCAAAAATACACAGAACTATTTTAAAAAAGATCTTCATGACCCAGATAATCATGATGGCATGATTACTCACCTAGAGCCAGACATCCTGGAATGTGAAGTAATCACTATGAACAATGCTAGTGGAGGTGATGGAATTCCAGTTGAGCTATATTTCAAATCCTAAAAGATGATGCTGTGAAAGTGCTGCACTCAATATGCCAGCAAATTTGGAAAACTCAGCAGTAGCCACAGGACTGGAAAAGGTCAGTTTTCATTCCAATCCTAGAGAAAGGCAATGCCAAAGAATGCTCAAACTATTGCACAATTGCACTTATCTCACACGCTAGCAAAGTAATGCTCAAAATTCTCCAAGCAAGGCTTCAGCAATACGCGAACCATGAACTTCCAGATGTTCAAGCTGGTTTTAGAAAAGGCAGAGGAACCAGAGATCAAACTGCCAACATCCACTGGATCATGGAAAAAGTGACAAAGTTCCAGAAAAACATCTACTTCTGTTTTACTGACTGTGCCAAAGCCCTTGAATCTGTGGATCACAACCAATTGTGGAAAATTCTTCAAGAGATGGGAATACCAGAGCACCTGACTGGCCTCTTGAGAAACCTGTATGCAGGTCAGGAAGCAACGTTAGAACTGGGACATGGAACAACAGACCGGTTCCAAATAGGAAAAGGAGTAAGTCAAGGATGTATATTGTCATCCTGCTTAAATTTAACCTATATGCAGAGTACATCATGAGAAACGCTGGGCTGGATGAAGCACAAGCTGGAATCAAGATTTCTGGGAGAAATATCAAAAACCTCAGATATGCAGATGACACCACCCTTATGGCAGAAAGTGAAGAATAACTAAAGATCTTCTTGATGAAAGTGAATGAGGAGAGTGAAAAAGTTGGCTTAAAACTCAACATTTAGAAAACTAACATCATGGCATCTGGTCCCGTCACTTCATGGCTAATAGATGGGGAAGCAATGGAAACAGTGACTTTGGGCTCCAAAATCAGNAACTAAAGAGCTTCTTGATGAAAGTGAATGAGGAGAGTGAAAAAGTTGGCTTAAAACTCAACATTTAGAAAACTAACATCATGGCATCTGGTCCCGTCACTTCATGGCTAATAGATGGGGAAGCAATGGAAACAGTGACTTTGGGCTCCAAAATCAGTGACTGGGCTCTAGTGGTTTTGGGCTCCAAAATCACTGCAGATGGTGACTGCAGCCATGAAATTAAAAGACGCTTTACTTCCATGGTGGCTCAGAGGTTAAAGTGTCTGCCTGGAATGCAGGGGACCAGGGTTCGATCTCTGGGTGGGGAAGATCCCCTGGAGAAGGAAATGGCAACACACTCCAGTACTCTTGCCTGGAGAATCCCATGGAGGGAGGAGCCTGGTAGGCTACAGTCCATGGGGTCGCAAAGAGTCGGACATGACTGAGTGACTTTACTTTACTCCTTGGAAGAAAAGTTATGACCAACCTAGATAGCATATTAAAAAGCAGAGACATTAATTTGCCAACAAAAGTCCATCTAGTCAAAGCTTTGGTTTTTCCAATAGTCATGTATGGATGTAAGAGTTGGACTATAAAAAAAGCTAAGTTCTGAAGAATTGATGCTTTTAAACTGTGGTGTTGGAGAAGACTCTTTGAGAGTCCCTTGGACTGCAAGGAGATCCAATCAGTCAATCCTGAAGGAAATCAGTCCTGAATATTCATTGGAAGGACTGATGCTGAAGCTGAAACTCCAATCCTTTGGCCACCCAATGCAAAGAACTGACTCATTTGAAAAGACCCTGATGCTGAAAGATTGAAGGTGGGAGGAGAAGGGGATGACAGAGGATGAGATGGTTGGATGGCAGCACTAACTCAATGGACATGAGTTTGAGTAAACTCCAGGAGTTGGTGATAGACAGGGTGGCCTGGTGTGCTGCAGTCCATGGGGTTGCAAAGAGTCGGACATAACTGAGTGATTGAATTGAACTGAACTGATAAGGCTTACATAAATTATTTCCATCTTTCAAATAATACAGAGAAAGAGTAGGGAGAAACTAATTAAAACAGAAATGCCCATCATCAAATACTGATTTTAATACAATTATTTTTCTCAATCCATGCTGAAAACAAGAGCTTCTTATATATAAAAGAAAAGCATACTCAAGACCTTTTTGGGGGAAGGAGATAAACAGAAAGAAATATGAAAGTAAAATTCGCTTAGATAAAAAGAGAAAAGATCTGCCAAAATGCATTTATGTCAAGGGGGGAAAAAAACCTAGAAACAACCCAATAACTAACCACATTTCAGTTTCCCAAAGAGGAATACAAAGTTGAATCTAAACTAGAAGTATAAAAGCAGTGTTAGTAAAAATCCACTGGAAAGCAACTAAATATAGAACTTCTTATATCTCAGTCTTGCCCACAGCCTACGCTCCAAACCAAGTAAGTCAAGTGGCAGGTGTAGGACGCATGGATTCATTCCTTCACCAAAGGTATTTCTGATTAACTGACTCAAGTGTTCGAAAATTAGAGAATTCAGAAGTTTTATCCTATCTTTCCAAGGAAAACAGCAGTTAATATGTCCATACCATCACAGGCTCTGACTTTAGACAGAACTCTGTTGGCTCCGCTACTTTAAGCAACTTAAATCCTCAATGAAACTTTTATTTTAGCCCATTACCTCAAAGAGATCCCTCCAAGATAAAACTATACAACCTGACCATACACTGGTCTTACTCTCAGGCCTGCGTGTGTGCTAAGTTGCTTCAGTTGTGTCCTACTCTTTGCAACCCTATGGACTGGGGCTCACCTGGTTCCTCTGTCCATGGGGATTCTCAAGGCAAGAATACTGGAGCAGGTTGCCATGCCCTCTTCCAGAGGCTCTTTCCAACCCAGGGATCGAACCCAGGTCTCCCACATTGCAGGAGGATTCTATACTGTCTGAGTCACCAGGGAAGCCCAAAGAAGAGCATAGGCCCTTTAAATACATGAAGACAACAAACAATCCTGCCTCATGTTAAGCAGCCATATCTATTTTCCTTGCATTATCTGTTAAATCAGCTAAATAAATATGGGAGGAATGAAATTCTAGATTTATAAGCATAGGATATGAAGAAAGAGAATGGGAAACCTATAATGGAAAAGCAGTTTGCTGAGAAAAGACTTCCTTAGAAAACAAAAGTATAATCTGTACTAGATTTTTTTTAAAGAATCTACTAGATTTTAAAAGAATTTTCAAGATTTTTCTTTTAGAGAGAGAAAATGGTTAGAAGGTTTCTTTTTGGGGTAGTAAGAATTCTAAAATTAGATTATGGCAATGGCTACACAATTCCATAAAATATACCAACCACCACTGACTCTGTACACTTTAAATGGGTGAATCTTATGATATGCAAATAATACATGGGTAAAAGCTGTTTTTTAAAAAGAGAGAAACAGGAATAGAATAAAGACAATTGAGAACTGCATAAGAGTGAGCTAGGTCTCTCTATGTTCCTAATAAACTTTATGGACAAAATACCTCTTCACATAGTTTGTTTGTAAAAAGTGAAACTGTGAAGGCTAAACTGCAAACTAATTTAATTTGCTTTTTAAGGCTCTTCAATTAGATCAGGAAAATTTGACAGCCATAGGTATCCTACATTCAGTAAAATAACCTGATGAAAATCTTTTAAAGTTCTCATGAATAAGATTAATGTAGACTTCATAAAACAGATGCCTCTAAGCAACAGCACTCGAAAATGTTATGGGTTCCCCACCTTGAGAAACGCAGTTACATCAACAACTTGAAAAAAGATAAGGAATTTGCAAATGACACAGGCCTAAGAGGAATATATCATATGTCATAATCCATCACAGATAATGAAAAGCTGGAATATCTGCCCAAAAGAATAAAGTGAACTTTGATACAGATCAATGTAACAGCTGGTAAAAAAACTACTCTTGTGCAGTGTACTCAAATGTACTCACTTTCTTTCTCATTCTTTTTTTCAAAATCTAGAAATGATTTTGCTTCTTAAAGAATTCTTTCCTTGGTCTGTCAGAATTGGGGTGATCATATTTTTTCCATTAATGTGCTAATAATTTGTGCAATAATAATGTTAATCAACTCATTTAATAGTTCATTATAAATTTTAGTTGGCCAAAATCCCAATATAAATGGGATTAAGTATCCATGTAACAGACTTAAATCAAGTACAATAGAATAGTTACCATAAATTATTAACATAAGTGTATGAAAAAAAATAAATTAGGCAGAAAAGGGAACAAGCTCAGATGACCAAGAATTTGTTTTGTTAGAGCAACAGTGCAGAGCCTACAGCGATTAGAGGAATGAAATCATTTTCAGATATTAAAAGCAAACTAAATGCTTCCTAGTGTTTGGTGGGAAGGTAAACAATGCAAATATTGGCTGACTGGTTGGTGTGTGTGTTCACTCATTCATTCAATAAATTCTAATTGATCCTTTTATATCACCTGTTATTTCTGGGCAATTTGGTCTTTAACTCTGCAACACTGGCTATAGGGGGAGTCCCATCACACTGCATCAAACTCAAGGAGACAGAAATCCTATCCTGAGGGCACAAGGCAGTGAAAAAGAAGAAAAAACTGGTAACTTAATAGTGAGCATTTTTTTTACTCTTCTCAATTAGAAACTCTGTTTCCTAACTGCTGATCAACCAAATCCCATTGTACTATTTTAAACGCTGCCCAGTTTCAAAAAGATGAAAGACTTCAAACCGTTATACTCCTCACTTTCCCACAGAAGAGTCCAGGGAGACAAAAACAAATGAAACAGCTGAGAAAAGACATGCTTTTCTAGTTTTTCCCCTTTGCAAAATAACAGCATTAATAATGCAATTTCAGCTACCATTTATTGAGCACTTGGTTGTTGGCACAGGCACTGTTCAAAGGTCTTCTACATAGTATACATAGTATGTATGTAGAAGACCTTTGTAAATTATATGAAATTATATAATTTCAAAATAATTATGTGAGGTCAGTTTTACCAATAAAGAATGTGAAACTTGTTTAATAGTTTAAAAACAAGGAAAAGAAAAATACATATGATAAAACAACAAAAGAAGGGAATGATAACAGAGAAGGCAATGGCAACCCACTCCAGTACTCTTGCCTGGAAAATCCCATGGATGGAGGAGCCTGGTAGGCTGTAGTCCATGGGGTTGCTACTAGTCGGACACAACTGAGCAACTTCACTTTCACTTTTCACTTTCATGCATTGGAGAAGGAAATGGCAACCCACTCCAGTGTTCTTGCCTGGAGAATCCCAGGGACGGGGGAGCCTAGGGGGCTGCTGTCTCTGGGGTCGCACAGAGTCGGACACGACTGAAGTGACTTAGCAGCAGGGAATGATAAAGTTTAGGACAGCAATTTCCTTTGATGGGAAGACAAGGATATAGGACAAAGGAGTAGCAGAAATAAGTTGGTCTGGACAGCAGGCTCAAGAATGTTCTTTTTACTAAAATATATAATCTAATCAATAAATACAATAAAAGGCTATGCATGGACAGTGCATAGCCTTCAGAGTTGCTATAAGGCTTAACTAAGATCTGTTAAAAAGAACTCTGTAAATTATTCTTGGGGCTTCCCTGGTGACTCAGTGGTTAAGAATCTGCCTGCCAATGCAGGAAACAAGGGTTCAATCCCTGGGTTGGGAAGAACTCCTGGAGAAGAAAATGGCAACTCACTGTAGTATTCTTGCTTGGTAAATCCCATGAATAGAGGAACCTGGTGGGCTACAGTTCATGGGGTTGAACATGACTTAGGGACCAAACAACAACAAAAACATTGCCATTTTGCCTTTGTTGACCTGATAGCTAGCATTCAATATTCAGCTGCTTCAGAGTCAGAAAGTAAAGATCAGAGTTTTCAGAGTCCACCTACACTTGAACTTTTCTGAAGACACTTATTAACTTTCAGGTAACCAAACAAATCATAGTTGTTCACAACCAATACCAGAGACTTATCTTCATGCAGAGATAAACAATATAAAAGGTGGTAGTAGTGGAGTAAATAAATGAATGTTTCTATTCAACTGTCAAGAAATCAGCTAAATGGAAGTATTTTTGGTAAAAAAAAAAAAAATGATACTTTGTGTTGGAAAGGCTTTAAAAATTAATGAAAAGTAAATTAATGCTCAGCATAGGTATTAGTTATTCATATAATGAGTGCTCCCTGATACTAGACGCACTCTAATAATACTGGAAATGTAGTTATAAATGTTTGTATCTTGTTTCTAAAATGGGATTTCACTTTGTTTTTTAAGTCTATATACAAAGCTACTTTAGCATCCAGAAGAGTTAAAAAAGACTTACGAAGAGTTCTTGCAAATGGTTTGGCAAACTAATTGCCTTACTCTTCCATGTCTTTATTAACTACCTCAATAAGCTGGTGAATCCCAAGGCTGTGGTTTCACATCAGACATTCTGAAACAAAATGCCTGGCACCTCCACTGTGCCAACATACTTCTGCATTGAAAAGAGACAGCATTCATTCTGTTAAAAACACTTTGGGCTTGACAGTCATCATACTTGGCATCTCCACTGGAAAATGTACTGGCTGCAGGTCTACTGGATATTTGGTTTCTAAAAGATTATTAAGTCCAAGAATAACTTGTATGTGATCTCTGTTTTAATAAAATTTTCTCATTTAAGTTTAAATCCATTTACTAGTTTGCTGTTGTTTATTTAATCATATCACTTCTTTTTGAATATATTTTATTACCATTTTCCTCAAGCTAGTGGTCTACAATAATTTTAAACAATATGCAGCAGCACAGATTGCAACAATTTGGGAAATAAGAAGAATAACTTGAGATCTGTTTTTTCTAATAGGTATTATTTTTCACTTTAAAATTTCACAATTATTTTCTACATAACTTAGTAACATTTATGAGATACAGAATGGATTATTCTATTTAACCATTTTTGTTATATACTTTCTTAATTTATTTATACTATTTTCAGAAGAAGCTATTTAAGTCCGTTCTAGAATAAACATTTTCAAAGTCTTACCTATGACCTGACTACTGAGTAAAACCTTTATTGATTTATAATTTCCAAACATCTTATAGGAATATTTTTTCAAATCAGCTTAAAGAACTGTAGAGTTCAGAGTTCAAGAAGGGTAAGGAGGACTAGGGCTGAGTGTCAGAAATAAAGAATGAGAAGGGAATCCACGGTGAGGGTGGGAGTGGTGAAGGCCTGGCAAATGGTTTCAGAGCCCAAGCAGGGTGAGGAAAGTATTAATGGGGAGACGGAGGGAGAGGAAAAGATGGCCAGGTGCAGAGTCCAAGCAATGCAAATAAAATATCTGCAGCCTAGTATGTGGTGTCAGAACCCAAGCATAATGAATAACTTATCTAGGGGTGGGGGTGGGGAAAGGTGAGAGAGAGTGGAAGGGTGGGATGGAATCCAAGAAAGCAGGATGAGAAGAGGAATTTTGCCTGACACACAGAAGGATAACCTACTGGGTTAGAGTCCAAGCAAAGTCAAAGTCTCCTGGGATGGGTAGCCCAAACAGAATGAGGACAGTATGTAGAGAAGGGAAGGCAAAGAGTCTAGCATAGGGTGTCAGAGTCAGAGCATGGTGAGAAATGTAGCCTTAAGGGGATGGCACAGGATATCACAGCTGAAGCCAGTGAGGTGACAGAGGATAGTCAACACAGGGAAACAAAGCTTGAGCAGGGTATAAAGGGTATTCATGCAAGGGCAGCCAGCTCTAGGTTTAAGAACCCAAGCAGTAAGAAGGATGTCCATATAATAGGGCTGCCTGAACTGGGTATCAAAGATTAAGCAGGAAGTAGAGTGCGCCCATGCAGAAGGCAATGGCAACCCACTCCAGTACTCTTGCCTGGAAGGTCCCATGGATGGAGGACCCTGGTAGGCTGCCGTCTACGGGATCGCTAGGAGTCGGACACGACTGAGCGACTTCACTTCACTTTTCACTTTCATGCATTGGAGAAGGAAATGGCAACCCACTCCAGTATTCTTGCCTGGAGAATCCCAGGGACGGGAGAGCCAGGTGGGCTGCCGTCTATGGGGTCGCACAGAGTTGGACACGACTGAAGCGACTTAGCAGCAGCAGCAGCAGCAGCAGAGTGTGCCCATGAGGGGAGTGTGGAAGACCAACATGGAAATTAGAAATTTAAGCAGGGTGAGGAGGGCATTCATGTGAGGCCTTCGGGCCTGAGCAGGATGAAGAGGACATTCCCATGGATGGGCAGCCCAGCATAAAATGTTGGAGCCCCAGTGGGGTAAACAAGATATTCATGAGGTTGAGGGAGCAGGAGCATAGGGCATCTTTTAGGTAGAATATCAAAATCTTACTAATGTGAAGGCTATCTGCCTAGCAGGGCTGCCCAAAATGGGGAGTCAGAACCCAAGGAGGATGAGGAGGGTGTCAACAGATAAGCAGGAGGGCAGCTCTGGGTGTCACAGCATACATAGGATGAAGGAGGAAAGCAGTCACAGTCTAGAGGCAAGTTATGTACGTCCTAGTTGGCTAATTAGGTATCAGTGTGTAGGAAAGGGGGAAGCAATGGCAAAAGCAGCTCAATTATACAAAGGGAGATTGCTGAAATAAGTGAATATATTAAAATTAAAGGGAATAAAGTTTTACAGTGTTGAACAAAGGAGTTACAAACAGAGGGAGAAAAACAAGGAGGAACCGTGTGTTACTAAACTGCAACTGGAGGTATCAGTAATGAACTCATAAGAGAAAGAATAAAAATATAAATGTATATAGGGATGTAAGGACTTGCCTCATAGCTCAGTCGGTAAAGCATCTTTCTGCAATGCAGGAGACCAGGGTTCGATTCCTGGCTCGGGAAGACCCTCTGGAGAAGGAAATAGCAACCCACTCCAGTATTCTCGCCTGGAGAATCCCATGGACAGAGGAGCCTGGCAGGCAACAGTTCACGGGATCACAAGAGTTGGACACAACAGCAACTAAACCACCAGTGTCTGTAACTTCCTCAATTGGGAGACTGACATTGTCCTCTGGAGAAGGAAATAGCAACCCACTCCAGTATTCTCGCCTGGAGAATCCCATGGACAGAGGAGCCTGGCAGGCAACAGTTCACGGGATCACAAGAGTTGGACACAACAGCAACTAAACCACCAGTGTCTGTAACTTCCTCAATTGGGAGACTGACATTGGTGGATGACCAATGACCAATATATGTATATAGTTCAGTTCAGTTCAGTCGCTCAGTTGTGTCAGACTCTTTGTGACCCCAGGGACTGCAACACAACAGGCCTCCCTGTCCATCACCAACTCCCGGAGTTTACTCAAACTCATGTCCATTGAGTCAGTGATGCCATCCAACCATCTCATCCTCTGTCATCCCCTTCTCCTCCCACTTTCAATCTTTCCCAGCATCAGGGTCTATACTGCTGCTGTTGCTGCTAAGTCGTTTCAGTCATGTCTGATTCTGTGCGACCCCTTTGACAGCAGCCCACCAGGTTCCCCCGTCCCTGGGATTCTCCAGGCAAGAACACTGGATGGGTTGCCATTTCCTTCTCCAATGCATGAAAGTGAAAAATGAAAGTGAAGTCGCTCAGTCCTGTCCGACTCCTAGCGACCCCATGGACTGCAGCCTACCGGGCCCCTCCATCCATGGGATTTTCCAGGCGAGAGTACTGGAGTGGGGTGCCATCGCCTTCTCCGATCAGGGTCTTTAAGTATACGTATATTCCCAAGCTCTGTCTTCTGAAAGATTCTGTAAGAAGCACAACCCCAAAAGCATACTCATGGAAAATAAGCATACCTAGTATTCAGATCCTGGTTTCTAAATACTCTTTTCTACTGAAAGTAGTTAGGGCTTCTTTGAGAAATAGCTGCTGTTATCAGGACCTGGATACGAAAAGTACAAGATTAGCCTGATATATATATATTGTTTTGCTAAAGTAAGGAGGTACTCAAAGAATTAAGGAGACATGTCAAAAGGATACAGAAACTATCTTGACCAGGCTCTCACTAACCAACATGAGCATGAAAATAAGCAATGGAAGTTCCCTGGCAGTCCAATGGTTAGTACTCAGTGTTTTCACTGCCATGTCCTGGGTTCAATTCCTGGTTGGGGAACTAATCCTGTAGGCCATACAGCATGGCCAAAAAGGACAGTAATAATTGTAACAGATTAAAATTGAATGAAAACATGAAAGTCCATACTGACATAAAATAGTAACGAATAAACCAGAAGTATGATGAGGAATGAGATATTTATACAGTTTCAAAGTACAACTTCACAAAACATTTACTGATTACAAAGGAGAAATGCGGTAACTTTAGAGAAGTCTGAGAGATATCATCTTAATCAAGTGATCAGAGTATCATCAGTAATGATACAAATCAAAATTGTATGCCACCCTAGGATGCAGAAAGAATATATCATTATTTCTGTGGTATTTGTACCAAAGATGCATAATTTGAATGCAATCATCAGGAATATTCTACAAATAAGTGACCTGTAATCTTCAAAAGTATCAAAACTATGAAAAGGCCAGGAAAGACCAACGAATTTGTTTGACACCTTATACTCCACAGTCATTGGCTGAGTATTTTTAGCTATGCTATCTCATCTTTACTAACACCTTCAACCTGACAGAACAATTAATTTAAACATGCATTCATCATATATTTAGCTCCTGTATGGACTAAGGACACAACATAAGAGGAAATCACTCAAGAAATACACAGTTGAAAGAAAATCAGTCAAGTTTAAAATAATGCAATATGTTACAAATGGGAGAAAATATTTGCAAATGATGTGACAGACAAGGGATTACCCTCCAAAATACATAAACAGCCCATACAACTTAAGAACAAAAAACAAACAACCCAACTGAAAAATAGGCAGAAGACTTTAGCAGACATTTCTCCAAAGAAGACATACAGATGGCAGTAGGCACATGAAAAGATGCTCAACATCACTAATTATTACCCAAGTGTAAATCAAAACTACAATGAGGTACAACCTCACACTGGTCATAATGGCCATCATTAAAAAGTCTACAAATAACAAATGTTGGAGAAGCTGTGGAGAAAAGGGAACCCTCTGACACTGTTGGTGGGAATGTAAGTTGGTATAGTGGCTATGGAAAACAGTATGGAGGTGTCTCAGAAAACTAAAATCAGAATTACCATATGATCTAGCAATTCTACTCCTTGGACACAACTGTAATTCAAAAAGACAGATGCATCCCTATCTTCAGAGCAGCACTATTCACAATAGTCAAAACAGGGAAACAACCTAAATGTTCATCAACAGACAAATGGATAAAAAAAGATGTAGTCCATATATACAATGGAATACTATTGAGTAATAAAAAAGAATGGAATAATGCCATTTGCAGCAACATGAATGCAACTAGAGATCATACCAAGTGAAGTTAAAATGAGAAAGTCAAATACCATACGGTATCACTTATATGTGGAATCTAAAACATGCAACAAATGAAACCATCTATAAAACAGAAACAGACTTATAGAGAACAGATCTGTGTTTGCCAAGTTAGGGGGAGGGAGAGGAATGGACTGGGAGATGCAAAACTATTACATTCAGAACGGCTAAACAACAAGGCCCTAAAGTATAGCACAGCGAACTATATTCAGCAAGTATTAGTGCTGGTCGCTCAGTCGTGTCCAACTCTTTGCCACCCCGTGAACTGCAGCCCTAAAGGCTTCTCTGTCTATGGGATTCTCCAAGCAAGAATACCCGAGAGAACTGCCATTCCCTACTATATTCAATATCCTGCAATAAACCATAATGGAAAAGAATATACAAAATAATGAATATATGTGTATGACTGAGTCACTTCGCTACACAGCACAGATTGGCACAACACTGTAAATCAACTATACTTCAATAAAAAATACAATATGTGCTTTAATAGAAATATGGACTGTTATGCAACTGGAGAAGAGGGACTCCTAAACACTGTCTATAAAGGTCAGAGAAGGGTGCATGGGGTATGTGATACCTGAGGTCCACCTTGAACAATGAATTGGGTATCTGACAAACATATTTGTGAAGAAGGAGGAGAAACTGTAAAAGAAAATCCGAACAAGGAGAGTGTTTGCATTTTGCTTATTTCAGTTTTTCAAGTAATTCAGTTAAATTAGAATACAGGAGTTACATGGAAAAGCAGCAAGAGATGAGTCTACTGAAGACATGCAGGGGTAAGATCATGAAAGGCCCTGTATAATTATTCTAAGCAATAAAGATTTTATCCCTCAGCACACAGGGAGCTTTTGAGTGTTTCAAGAAAAGACATGATAAGCTCAGATTCATATTTGAGAATGATCACCTGCCCAGGTATAGGCACAATAGACTACATCCTAGAGATGACGAAGAGCTAAGTTTTTTTACAATCCTCTAAGTAAGAAATAATGAGGTCCTGAATCAAGGCAGTGAGAATGGCAAATAGAACACAAATTTAAACATGTTCAGGAAACTGATGAACTAACTGAATTGGATCACTGGAGAGGGAGCGACAGAAATCGTTCCAGGTAGCACACAGAAATTCTGGCACAAAAAAATTAATGTAAGGTGGAACAGTGTCCCATGATAGAGAGGTTAGGAGTAAAACTGGCAAGTCAACAAATTTAGTTTTAAATGATGAGGCTGAGTACCTAGTGAGTGTATAAACAGGAGAGGGATCTACAGTTGATGGGTACATGACTGCTTTATTTTTCGCTTTAATACAAATCTTGTGCTAGAACTGGGGCAGAAAATTTAAAGCTATTGCTTGCTTTTGAAAATACAGATGTGTATGAAAGAAAAGTAAATTTGCCCATGATCTCACCATTCAAAACATATTTATGTTTTCTTCCCTATTTTCCTATACATATTTTTAAAAAGTTGAATAATGTACATAAACTTAGTATCAAACTTTTCATTGAACATAACATTAATTTCTCATGTGTACTGTAACTCTGACACCCTCATATTGTTATAGATCATCCTTATGCCTATTTTCTCTCTCTCCAACTACTTGAAAACTCTTCAAGGGCAGAAACTATGATATGTCTTCTTTGAATGACTAAAGTGTAGCAGTCAATGGGAGTTCAATGTTTGCTGACGAGGTTATCAAAATACTAAAGAAAGCTACTGGGTAATAATTTTTAGTTATGAAATAAACTTCATGAAAATTTCTAATTTTCATATTATTTCAGAAACACTGCTAATATATAAAAGAAGTAATAAATAACATATCAGCAGTGACAACATTGTACCTGCTATAAAATGAAGCACAGTTGAATAAATATTCTCATTTATTTATCCATTCACTCAACAAATATCTACTAAATGCCTAATGTAAGCCAAGCACTCTCTTGGTTCCTGGAGATACACCATCTACAGAACAGACAATCTGTGTCACGGACCTTTCACTCAAGTTTAAATTTTGGTGATGGCTTGCTTGCTAACAAGAGAAGGAGGCTCCAGTGTTAAGTAATTTTCTGTCCTTACTAAACTCACATTAACTATGTGTGAAAGTTGCTCAGTTGTGCCGACTCTTTGCGACCCCATGGACTATAGTCCATGGACTTCTCCAGACCAGAATACTGGAGTAGGTAGCCTGTTTTTTCTCCAGGGGATCTTCCCAACCCAGCAATTGAACCGGGGTCTCCTGTACTGCAGGCGGAGTCTTCACCAACTGAGCTAAAATAAGTTCATTTCTGGAATATAAGCAGTAGCAGCATCTCAACCAAAAGAGTCAGACACGACTGAGTGACTAAACATAGTGCATATAATATGTATCAGTTCAGTTCAGTGGCTCAGTTGTGTCCAACTCTTTGCGACCCCATGAATCGCAGCACGCCAGGCCTCCCTGTCCATCACCAACTCCCAGAGTTCACTCAGACTCACGTCCATTGAGTTGGTGATGCCATCCAGCCATCTCATCCTCGGTCGTCCCTTTCTCCTCCTGCCCCCAATCCCTCCCAGCATCAGAGTCTTTTCCAATGAGTCAACTCTTCGCATGAGGTGGCCAAAGTACTGGAGTTTCAGCTTTAGCATCATTCCTTCCAAAGAAATCCCAGG